>JABEVS010000147.1:0-137528 GCA_018290735.1 Coelastrella sp. MACC-549
TACTACTACTACTACTACTACTACTACTACTACTACTACTACTACTACTACTACTACTACTACTACTACTACTACTACTACTACTACTACTACTACTACTACTACTACTACTACTACTACTACTACTTCTTCTTCTTCTTCTTCTTCTTCTTCTTCTTCTTCTTCTATTTTGATATCAACAATAATGATAACAACAACAACAACAACAACAACAACAACAACAACAACAACAACAACAACAACAACAACAACAACAACAACAACAACAACAACAACAACAACAACAACAACAACAACAATAATAATAATATAAATTATAATCACGTTGATATTAGTACCACTACTAGTACTACAAGGTAGTCACCCGTAAGGAGCCAACGATGGCTCATGGGGGCAAAGACAAAACAAGACACGGACCAGATTCAACCCAACCATACAATCAGTGGAGAACTTGGCAGCTTCAACTTGCAGGATATCTTCAAGCACAAATACACTGCAGGCACCCCAAGACCAAGCGTAGCATCCATCCATGCCTATGGATATATCCATATCATACATCGATGTAAGTAAGGTGATAGACCAAAGACAAGTGTTGACTCAACATGAGTCGCGTACAGTGCATGTGCCTACTAGGCTGGCAGCCCAGTACCATGGCAAGCACCTCGCACCGTGTGTTTGTAGTGCAATATTGTTGGTTGGCTGGCATTCAAGCCCAGTTGGTTTTGTCACTGACAAAACTAGATGTCGATGATGTGCGGGGAGAAGGAGACAGCTGCAGGTGCAGCCTTTCCAGGCAAGGAGGAGCCTCCATACACAGACACTAGTGTATGACAGTGTATGACCGCCTGCTGCTAGTGGTAGTAGTAGCCTTTCGGGCCAAGCAGCCCATGGGAAACAACCTGGGTTTTGTTGGCTCAGCCAACCGGCTCGGCTGACAGGCTCAGCAAAGATCAGTAAATCAGTGTCAGGTGCCTTCACGGCTGAGGCCACTCAGTGACATAAATGACAACGCTGGCACTGGCGCAGCATGTGCCGACAGGAAGGCATTGAGAGCGGCAGGCATAGATCCAACTGCGGAAATGGCAAACATGTATGGTGTAGCATCATACAGTCATTGTAACAGTCATGGCCGCCTAGTGCAGGCTGCAGGGCACTACCAAGGCTTAAAGCCTTATAAGGCATAATCATGCTGAGCCTACCACAGGCTGCCGGGGCCTGCAGATCCCAAATTGGGACTCCCAATGGGACGAGAGGGCTCAGCCATGAGTCATACTACGCTGAGCACTCACTTCCTGCCGCAGGCGCTCATACACCTGTAAAAGAGGTGAGACCCAACATGCATGGCATGTTGAACATGCTGAATGAACTGGCAATCCAGCTGACATGCAAAGGCCGCCTGTACTGGTGTTATCATCACACTTGCAGTTATGATCATCTGATCAGATGATCCATCTCCTGGTTGACAGCGCTGAAGCCCTGTTGTGAGTAAGCAGGCATTGTCATCAGGCTATGCACCGCATGCACTTCAGACAATTTTTTGCAAGTCAACAGGTTTGGCTGCAAGCCTGTACTTGTGCCACATGGCATCACAACTGTTATGACACTTTGAAACTGTAGCTGTATGAGGCGTGAACGTACACACCATGTACCACCTAGACCGCAAGTGTCACTTGCTATCATAGCTCAAGCCACTTGCTATGCGGCATAGCTCAAGCCACCTCACAGGTAGTCAGTATAAGACTGGTATGAGCACAGATGCCAGCCACTTGCTAACTGAGATCCGCACTGGTTATTGAGATCTTTATGTAAAAATGCTGACTCAGCCATATTCAGACGTGGCATGTCGCGCATAGTACCATTCGAGACCTCAGTGGAGCTTTTGGTGGTTAGATTAGTTGTCTACACCGCCTGTTGTAGCTGTATACGTTGTATTTGACTTGGCTTCCTGTAGCTTCCTGTGGATTCAGCTTCTAGGGTAGCGGCGAAGGTGCCTCCTAGGACTAGTATGCTACATGATAGGCGCAGGGGGCTTCTTGTGAGGAGGCAGTGCTGCAGTTGCTGGACCATGATGAAGCATGTGCCTGGCCAGTACTGTTCACCTAACTAATCTCTAGACCTACAGAGCCCCCGTGTTGCGGGTATTCTGTGCACCTATGTATGGTATGATACGGTGCTGTTCACTTGTCTCTGGGCCCCTGTAACTGGCCATGACTACACAAAGCTAGTCACGGTACACGTGACACTCAGTACTACTCCCGTTGCAGACGTTCTGTCTGCCGTACGTAATCGCCCCCTGAGCCCATCTACGCTTCCAGCCCTAGAGCCAATATCTAGAGCCTATATAGTTGACCACGCGTCCCGAGGCGTGAACACGCCGTGGCACCTGGCCTTCGGGGGCTGCGAGCGCTCTGCGTGCCGTCCCAGTCTACGTCTGCGCAGGGCCCGGGCACGCACCGAGCGAGGACACGCGCTGAGCGGGCCACAAACTCGTAAAATTCCTTTGCCGCGGTCAGATGATTGTAATGGTTTCGGTCGTCTGACACGGACTTACAAACCGTGTGCCACGGCAGCCATCTGACCTCGGCATGCTTTTGGCAGAGCGTCCAATACGGCGCATTGATTCTATATCTTTACATAGTAATGCATAAGAACCCCGTGCAACCCACCTTTTGCACCACAACTGATGTTGAAGGCCGTTGCAAAATCACTACAACACATTTTCCTGTGTGTTCTGATAGAAAGCCGCCATACAGATACATGGACGTAAGTGATGTTAGTCATATACAGTTGTCAAGCAGGATTGCTTGGCTGCGGTGTGAGGCACTAACCAAAACTTGTGTACCAAGACACCTAAAATATTGAACATACAAAGCACAGCCAATGTTCAGGACACTGCTACGGTGCAGGACGAGGCCTCGATTCAGGTCTCAAGGTAGCACCAGCAAGCTTCAGCAGTCCAGCCAACAAACAGCTTCTGCACAATCGCAGTCAACCATGCAGGCAGTGAGGCCATATGCAGATAACCGACCATGCATTTGTAGAGTACAGGTTATGGAGCATTTTTAGAGCCAAATTCACTTGGCTGCAGACAAACAAAGAGAACCAGCCAAACAGGCCAAACAAAAAAGGGTCGCAAAATTCGAGATGAGCGCAATAGTGCAGACGCAATAAGAGATGATATGGTGAGACATATCTACGCTGAGCTTGCATTGTCACACGCCAAGGAACACGGAGGGGGACTACCCCAAACCACAGATCTGCAGACGCTACACGTGCTGTAGACCGTCATCGGGACCCAGGTTTCCACTTGTCCAGGGGACTTCACAACTCATTGACTGCAGCAGCTGCAAGAAGGCTCTTGCTGCTGCTGCTGTTTGTCGAGAATGAGCACCTCACTACCCACATCGCTGCTGTTGAAGCTGCCAAAGACCAAGTCAGTGTCTTCGCTATCCTCGTCCTCCCCACTGCTGCTGTGTGGCGCTGCTGTCCTCCACCTCAACACTCCCTGAGGCTCATCACTCTCATCACTGCTAACACCAGCAGCAGCACCACCGGCAAGATCAAGCAGCACCAGTTGCTGCAGCTCCTCCTCTGAGAGGTCTGCCTCTGTATGATCATCTGCTACATCAGTGACGACCTCGCCTGCTGCATCACTGCTGGCAGTGCTCAGCCGGTCAACTACATACATCCGGTAGAAGCCACTGCGTGCATCCACCTCCGCCACCTTCAGCAGCAGCCGGTCACCAGGGTGCACAGGGAAGTCAACCTGCAAGTCAACCAACAACAACACACATCACGCACCTGCTTGAGAACGAGCCATACACCAGTATAACTGACACCTGGCGGGTCTGGGGAAGATCATCAGCTTCACACGTGCTCCGCCCCCCTGCACATACAGACACTTCCCATCCCTCAGCACCTCTCCCTGCCCCCCGAGGTGCCGCCCGCTCCCCACCTTGACAACTGTCTCCAGCCCCAGCTCCTCCAGACTGACCGCAGCCAGGTTCAGCTCAGCCCTGAACCACCCCAGCACCAGTGCAGGCCAGCCCTGGCCGCCTTGCTGCCTCAGGTACTCAGCAGCCCAGTACTTGGTCACATCGCCCTCCACACGACCCAGCTCGCGATTGAGCTCAACAGCAGCATTGCTGATGCTGGCAATAGCGGGAGCGGGGAATGGCAGCGGCTCCCCACGCAGGTGTGCCTGAACATCAGTGGAGACAAGAGCAAAGGGTCAACACTGGCAACAATGCTGCAGCGTAAATAGAATTTTTTCTGATCTTTTAAATAGCTCAACTTTGAATGTTCCACAAATACCTCAAAAATTGTTAACATCGAAGAAAGCTTCCAGGCATCATCGAGGCTGCACACCACCAGCAGGGCAGCTGAACCATCTAGACTGTGCATCATCTGCTGCTGCCTGGCAAGTTACCGCCGGCTGCCTGCCACCACCACAAGACACCAGCAGCAGCAGCTCTTCCCACCTTGAGGTTGAAGTGCGCCATGATGTCGCTGTAGCGCCTGATGGGGCTGGTAAATTGCACATACGCGTTCAGCGCCAGGCTAGCGTGCCGCACAGGTGCCCCCTCGATCACGCTGCGCGTCATGCAGCGGCGCAGCGCATAGCCCCTGCAGGGACCCTCAGGCAGACTGGCAAGCAGCTCGGCAGCTGGCAGCTGTGGCGGCTCCTGGCCACGGTACGGCAGAGGTAGCTGGCGCTGGGCCCCCAGCGTGCCCACTGCCTCCCCAGCCAAAATCATCATCTCAGCCACCATTGTGCGAGCAGCGCTTTCCCACTGCACAACGGGATCACCAGTACATGATTGCAGGTTCGCACACATGCTATCTGGTGGACCCATCACAGGTACAGACACCACATTGTATGCCAGTTGCTGCTGCTTGCAGACAGGGCCAGCACAGACTGCAGTATGATGCCATACATGACCAGAGGTGACATAACACCAGTGTGATGGTTTAGCCAACACCTCCTGTCCATTCCTGCTTTGCTGCTCCACACCTGTGACAGCTTGATGCATGTGACTGCTGGTTTGGGCCTGTCCAATTGATCTGTGGGCACCTCTAGCTTGCCCTCAGGCAGGTCAATGTCGATGCAGCCACGACTTACACGCCAGCTACGCCTGCAACCAGGAGCAGTGCAGCAGGAATGATGGCAGCTGCAGCAACAATTGCAGGAACAGTCATTCAGGACAGCAGTTATCACTCCACGATTATGGTTGAGTCAGGGCTGCCACCTCCCTCAGAGACTCAGTGCCCATCCCCTGCCAGTTCTGCTCCCTCACCTGAGTCTTGTTGCTTCGTAAATGACTTGCAGGTCCTCGTGTTGGCACATTCCTGGCCCCAGGCCAAGATCCGCATCAACAGCATCATATGTCAACCTGTGGCTGACAGTGATGGTGCTGGGGGTGACACGCAGGATGTCACCCAGGCTGCCATCAGGTTTCAAGCTGGCGCACACACTGAACGCGCAACAGCCGCCTTGTACTTCACCACTGCTGCAGCTGTTGCCAAGACTGAATGGACCTTCTGCCAGGCTCCGTGGAAACATGGGTACTGCTCCAAAAGGGAAGTAGAGCGTCCGTGAGCGATTACGGGCCTCCACGTCAAACAGGTCACCTGGAGGCACCAGCAACAGCAGCTGCTCAGCAGCACAAGGCAGTCCAGCAGAGGCTACCAAACCTGTCAAAACACATGCATGCTGCGAACAACTTCGCACGTCACTGGGACAGGCACTGCTGTGCTGCTGTTGTCCACTGATCCACCAGGCACAGAGTCGGTGCAACACATGTCCTGTTACCTGGCGTGATCCAGCGCGTGGGATCCGCCACATGCACCCAGAACAGCCGGTTGCCATCCGCGTCTGTTGAGACAGAAAGCCCATCATCCACCTCAGTCGTGCTGGCATCATCAACAGTATACACAGTCAGGTGCGTCAGGTCAACGCGCCGGCACGCATCAGGGTCAGGAGGGGGGGAAGACAGCAATGCCTGGAGTACGACACAGCACATTGTTGACAGGCCACTGACAGGACTGTTTCATTCATTTGTGCCTGTTGAGATGCGTTGCATTGTTAGTGGCATGGCAACAGCATGTACTCGACTGCTAGAGCTGCCACAAGCTGGACTGCTGCAAGGATACAGTCCTGCACCAGATGTACGAACTTCACAGTACCAGCCAGGTGCAGGATATTCCCACACGTGGTGCCCTTCCCACCTTTGCCGCCTGCTCCATATATGGCTCAAACTCGCTCTCAGTGCTGCGGCCAAGCCTCAGCAAAGGGACTGGCTCATGCAGGCGCAGCAGACCTGCCTCAGTCAACACTGCAACAGCAACATCAGGCTCGGGTCGACGCTTCAGCAGGGCCAGGGTATCCCGGGCTAGTGACTCCACAGGCTCAGGGCACTTGCCAGGGGCGGTCAGAGCAAAGTCCTGCAAACGGCACATGACAGCCAGCAGCGCCTTACATCAGGGGCTGAGCAGGTGTCAAAGTGCACACACATCTTGGTATAAGAAAAGACACCGCACAAGCCCATCACTGCTTGCCTAGTTTTGTCACAGAGCTGGTAACACAGCTTGTGGCTGCCCTGCAGTAGTGCTGTACTGCAGCTGCTGCGCTGCAAGTGGCTCACCAGCAGTGCCGCCACTCTCTCCCAATGAGGGCCATGCCTCCAGGCTGACAGGGCTGCTGGAACACTGACCGGCCGAGCCTTGCTGGCCGCAGCACGCACAGCACTGAATTCGTTCAAGAACGCCGCTCGAGCAGCTGCCGCAGCTGCTTCAGTTCTTGCAGCTGCCTCCGCAACTTCAACTGCTTCTGCTGCCCTCGGCTCAAAGCTCCAGACACCACCCTTGTATGCCTGAGCAGCATGCACTTACAGAGAAGTGAGCACCCACACAGTGGCTGAGAAAGCACGAACTCGCTTAGAGAAACAGGCTGGGCTGCCAAGCGCAACACCGGCACTGCTTAAAATTGTAACCAGTAGTGTGCATTTGATGGTTCTGAAGGCCACTGATCACTTGAACAGCATAATCTGCAGGGGTGTTACATGGGCTTACCGGTTTGAAGTAGACCTCATCGTGCAGCAGCATACAGAATGTGACGTACTGCGGCAGCGCCTTGTCGTCATCAAACAGCAGCTGTGCCAGCTCAGCAAGGCTGTAGCTGCGCGGCTCCTCTGATGCCACAGCCCAGGCGATCTCAAGCAATGACATGTCAGCAGCCTCAGCTGCTGCTGCAAACCGCTGCACATCATCCACCATGTAATTACCACCAGGCAACACCAACGACACAGTGCGTGCTGGCAATGAAAAGCGCCTGCCTCGCTGCAAACAAGCAAAGTACAGCATTGACGTCACGGGCATTACCCAGAGCAAGCAGCCACAACCGTGCAGTGAGGTGTTCAGACAGACATACACGACACCATTGCCACAAGTTGCAGGTTGTGCAATCTTTTCTGAATCTCCAGCTGCTGTTCTTGCATGTCAATAAGCTGTCAGCTGGAGCATCGTTTCAAGTGAACTTGCCACAGGCGACTGGTGACAGCGAGAGGCCTACCTGGTCCACGATCCACCAGTTCTTCTTGCCGTCTGGCTCCATGATCAGCGCCAATATGTGCTTGTCATCTTTCCTGTAGTTGATCAGGATGCCTGGGTGCAGGGCATCACCTGACCTACCGGAACCGTCATGGGACTTCACAGCTTTGCACCTGCCCCATGATATAAAGTATATAAAGCTTAATACATCCTGGATCCATGCTTGTGGACGTTGCTTGCAGTTCTTTTGGTATGGCTGCAAGCACACCCACCCACCACGAACTCAACAACATTATGAACTTGTCTTAGGCTGTCATTGCCGTCACTTGAAAAGCAATAGCTGGATTCGTGAAATATACGCATACCTTGTCCGTTGTCCTTTCTGGCAGGAAGGACTCGAACTTCGGGACAGATACCTTGCCCAAGTGGGGCAGCGGCTGCTTTTGAACGCAGAAGCTGCCGAAGGTACCGTCCAGTTGCTGTTGCTGCTGTCCAGTGAGGGCCTTCCTCTGCGTGCTTTCGACAATATACTACCACCTGCTGGCACCCCAACAATCATTGTGCCAATAAACTTTGGAGTATGTGGTCTCAATCAATGTGATCATCAAGGTGGTCCATTCTGGTACACGAGCAGTGCCGATGGGCCCTGCTCATCAGCCTGCGCCCCGCTGGATAACTTCAGCAAACCATCCGATCGTTTCGCGTTCATCAACGTGCGACCAGAGTGTGATCGCTTGAGAGGCTGTTGATGTGCAGAGAGAGCGGAGGTGTGCGGTTCAGGTGTTAGGGCCACAAAACCAGTTGTCTTCTATCGCGGCAATGCCCAAGTGTGATCGCAGGGCTGGGCTGAGCTATGCCCAGTTGATTTCAGCGCCTCTGTGTTTTCAATGGTGTACATCATACAAGCTCCCAATCCTCAGCTGCTGCTGATACCTCACCCCCTGCGTCGCTGCTGCTGTTGCTGCGTTGCTGCTGCTGTTGCAGCCGACAATCTCCTGCTGCAATTGTCATGAGAGGCGCCCCACCGGCGACTTCTGTAAGCTGCTGAAGGCGACTGCTCAGATCATCCAAGTCGTCTGTGTTAGCACAAGGCGGTAGGCAGCAGATGCAAGCAGCAGGCCTTGGTGCAGGGTCATGCTAACCTTGCAACAAGATAGGGTGAAACAGCATCTGGTTGGCCAATGTACAAAGGCAGAAGTACCAGGGCCCAGAAAGGTATGCTTGCAACCAGTTGTAGGCAGCAGACCCCATCAATACCCCATTGTAGCACCGGACCCCATCAACACGGCTAGGAGTGTGCTTTGGCGCTTGCCTAAAAAACACCACAAAGTGTGGAGGCCAGTATGCCGATGCAGCTGCCATGGCTCACCTGTGGTGCTGCAGTAGAAACCAATTGCCAGGGAGGGGTCAATGGCAGCAAGGGGCATCAAGCGGGGTGAGCAGCAGTGGTATGTGGACATGTCACTAGGCAGCTGTGCAGCCTGCAATAAGTGGGGTGACATCAACGTGAGATCTTCATGGGACAGCCAGCATGACACTGCTGAAGGTGAATACAGGTAGCATACATGTCACGCTGTCCACTCACAGCAGAAAGCAACAGAGACCGCAGTGTTGAGGTGATGCTTAGCGCTCCCACGAAACCGTGGCTACTGCAAGATGAGCGCCTGTGGATTGCCAACAGCTGGATTGCCCCAGTGCCAAGGCTGTCACAGCAGGCTGCACCCTGGTGACATTGTTCTGGTGTGCCGTCTGACCTGCTGCGCCTCGTGGGGGTCCAGGTAGATGACGCCACTGCCCTGAACTCCCAGGAAATACAGTGAAGAACCCGGCCGACCACCAACAATGCCTACAGACTGCGGATAGGTGAGCACCGCCGACAGCTGAGGCAGGTATCGTTCATTCACCTAGTGGGCAAGGGCACACCAGCGTCAGTCGAAGCAGTTATGGGTGCAGGAGGGTGACCGCTTGAATTGAGCAGGTGCCGAAAGAGTTGGCAAGCATACAGTGAGGCAGAGCTATTGGTACCGGAAATCTTGCTTCCTGGCTGATGAAGTTCCAGAAACAACAGCAGAACAGCTTGGATACCTCAATGACTCTGGTGCTGCTGTGGCTTCTGCTGTATCAAATGCTGCCCTGGAGTGCTGCATAGTATGGTCAGGTGACTAGGCTTTGTCGATCTCACCTTGCCCACGCCCAATGTTAGAGGTATCAAGATAACTAGGCCCTGCTGGCCCTGCTGCTGCCGCTCAGCAAGTGATGCTCTGCTGCTCACAACAGTCTGCTGCTGCTGTTTGCTGCCACTAATGCTGCTGCTGCTGATAGAGGTCATCAGCTCCCTGAGTCTGCACACAGCAGACAATTGGCATACAGAACGCCCAGATGGTCGCAACAGCAACCAAACTGGACACAAGCGCCCATCTCCAAGCTACAACTGTTTCCAGGTCATGGACCGCACTCAATTTGGCAATATGCATGCACTGACCTGGCATGACCGAGGCTGATGCTCTGGTGCTCACAGCTTCCAGCACCACAGGTGTGTGCACATGACACACGTTGAATAAGGCAGAGCACATGCAGATGATATACTGCCGCTTGCAACAAGTGCCACTGCTGCAGCATGTGATTCTCCCCCCTGCGGCTATGCATCATGCAAACGCAGCAAACTAGCCTTCATACTGCAGCATCCCGCATGAGGCTGTGACCTCCCTCTCACACTGCTCACACCTTGTCATTGCCAGGGCAGGCGCTCCGCCTCCGGGATCACACACAACATGAACATGCAAACCCAGCTGCTGCTGCTGTTGGCCTTCCTGGTCTCCTGCTGCTGCTGCTGCTGCCGCCAAAGCCTTGCACAATACCCAAGGTCCCAGCCACTCACCGACAACCACTCTGCAGTGCACGCAATGTGCTGAGCTTCATGCATGAGGACAGTTTGTACGGCATCACTATCTGGCCTGAGCACCTGAGGGTGCAGGACACACCGCCTCTCTCTTGCAGGTTGAAACAGCTAGGAGTGGAGGCACTGCGTGTTGCAGCTGCGGCACTGATGAGATGGCCACAGTGTCTGCTCTGGCTTACCCATGTGCAGCACCGGCCTCGCAGATGTTGTGTATTGAGAAGGGTGCCGACGGCCCAGGCTCCTCAATGAAGAGCTCCAGCAGCTGCTGCTCATGAGAGCTGCTTGGGCCCAGTGCCAGCGGTGCTGAGGCCTGCTGCTGTGCTGCCGGGCTGCTGTCAATAGTAACTCCTGCTGCTATTTGAGGTATGTTATCTGTGCTGTGCGCTAGCTGCCTGTGTGCTGCTGCTCCTCCTGCGTGATGCCGCCTTGTGGTCCTCCCCTGCCAACATCTAGTCAGCGCCTAGAGCAGCAAGCAAAGGATGCAATGCAGTTTGAAGGCTGCACCCTCAAAAACAGCACTGAATGTTGCCCTGTGGTGCTGATACAGCTACTCTGCAGTCTTTGTGTGTTTCAGTGAGATGAACATGAAGTTTACAGAGCATTGACAACCCCGCATACTGATCCACCGTTGTCCAGGGCAAGCTCCTGTGCAAGCAGAGACACTATTACATCAGGAAGGTTACTTGTCAACGTTGCAGCAGATGATGTTCAACAGAATCAACGCCCTAACGCCCCAACAAACTGAGGTTCTACGTTCAGGTCAGTGAATCTGCTGCCAAGGAACACCTCAAACACAGCCAGCACCCACCTCTGCCATCAACATCTGGCCACTGCGTATGGTGCAACCCCAGCCAACATCACTGGTCAAGCCGGCTGAGCCTGAAAGAGCCGTCAACACAGCAGGAGACATCTTTAGATGCTACAGCTTCCAGGCAGCATCGGCAAAAGTCCGACAACTGCAGTTACACAAGATGGCTGGAAGCCAATTGCAGGAGGCTTTGCTGGCTCTGCTGCGCACCTATTGGTGGGAAATCCCGTCTGTAGGTGAACCAGAGCTTGGTGCTGAAGTCTTCCAGCAGCAGCTGGTACATCTGCAGAACGCCAAAATAGATTATTCAGCACGGGCCAACGATGCGGCTTCCAAGGTGTACAGGTTGAATAGAAACTGAGCCAGCTTTCAGCAACAGACACCTGGATGCTAGATTTACTTCTAACACAATGAAGTAGGAACGCTCATTCAGGCAGGCCTTGCCCTTTTAACAGATTAGCAATTACAACAACACTTTGTGCAATGGAGAAAGAACTCTTCTGGCAGGGACCGACCTCTTCTGGCAAAGAGGCTGTATTGTCATCCTTGTTGTGAAGACCGTACCAGACGCCCAGAAGCCAAGCTGGCTCATTAGACAATCCACTGGTACCCTGATCCAGCAAATGATGATGCTTAGTGCTCTGCATAATGTGCTTGGTAAACGAGACTGTTGCACCAGCGCAAACCTGAATCAGCTCTTGCAACCTCTTCAGCCCCAGAACCTGGGACATGGCATGCCAAGTCTCCGATAACTTGATGAACCAGCTAGAACTAATTACACCAGTTTCTTTCAATCCTGTTACAGCGGCTTGCTCTACTGCACATCCGTGCATCTGTCCTACAAATCACATGTAAGACAGTGGCCAGAAACAGGCGAGCCCAATGTTGGCCACCTAGAAAATGCTAAAGAAACAAGTTAAGATAAGGATCGCCCTTTGAAGGGATTAAGGTCACGCAACAGCACGTTGTTCTGACAAGAGCAAGCACCTGCTCGTCGCCTGCTGACGGCATCAATGCACTCATTTCTAAGAGCTGTGCAAAGCCATTGGGTGTCTGTTTGTTCCGAGGTTATTTAAGGGCGGGTTTCGCTGGAACCACCGCACGGCGAGACTGGCAAATTGCTGAGTTAAAATTGGGTGAACTCCGTGCCATAGACTGCCAGTCTGATTGACGAGGTGGTGGCTTGTCTTCGGGCTGGCATATCCTACTCGCACTTTATCTGATGAGTTGCTCATGGGCGCTGTGCGCGGCGTCGTTTGCTCTCGTGGGCCTACTATTGAACAATTACGCCTTGTTAGTAGACTCTGCCCGGCAATACCCTTTCCTGCAGCTGCTACCTAGTGCATGGATGGACAACAACAGGGATCGAGGGTGCTTACCAACACAGGAAGGCACAGGGTGCAAGACTGGGGCACAAAATGTTTGATAGAAATTTAACTCTCACCCCTATTTTCGTCATGCAGGTGCACCTTGCCCTGGGTAAAGATGCCACAGAGATGCATGCATCTTGGAAAACTGCAGCAGCCAAGTAAGCAGTGCATGACTCGGGATTATGCTCCCTTGTGGTCCATCTGCATAGCTGAATGCTGCTTGAGGTATCAGAGCACTGACGGTTGCGTTCTTTATGCCCTCGTAGCTGCCCCTCGGAGTTGGCCTTCCAGCAGGTGCCAGAGGGCGACAATGGACTGCTGAACGGGGGAGAAGTGCAAAACGCTGTGGGGTACTCCTTCTTGCTGTCGGTGGGTTGGCAAGATGCCGTTTGCTGTTGCTATACTGCTGCAATGTTGTCATTGCTGCTACGCACCCACAATCATCTCTCTCTTGCTACTTGATGCTTCATCCTTTATTCCTCAAATACCCACGTTAAGAAGTCTTTATCCGGCTGCTGTCTTGCAGGAGCGTGATATGTGCGCAGAGCCTGCAGCATCTCACGCATTTTTGATTTACCTTCACAGAACCAAGCTGACTCAGCTGGTAAGGCGCTTATTGTACCTGGGGAAAGTCCTTGCATAGCAAAGACTCATACCTATTTACCCCCACTGGTGCTGGATGGCGGCAGCGAGTTTGCATGCCGTTCTTGATCAATGCAACCTTTCCACTTGAGCATGTGGTGACCCTCTGAGCATGGCCCCTTCAGACTCCAGTGCCTTTGCTTCTCCGCTTGTCTGGCAGGAGCCGAACAGCCGCTATCGCTATCAAATTGCTGGCGCCAGCGCCATATACGAGTTCACTTCAGCTGCAGCACCATCAGCTGACCACAGTTTCACCTTTCTAGCATTTGGAGACATGGGTGATTCAAATTATGCAGCATCCAAGTCACCAGGGTGAGTACAGGCACTTCTTTGGCGCATCTGTGCAACAGTATTTACGCTGCACTGCATGTTCATAAGTTGTGAATGAACCTTGCACATGAGCCTTCCAAGCTACCAGTGAGATGAAGGATTGATAGCCACCATCTGTGTGCCAGGCGTCAGCAGAAGGGCACAGCAGTCGCACGCCTGGAGCACCACAGCCTTCTGCTGGGCAGGGCCTGCCACTTGGCCAGTGGTGTCTGGCATCCTTTCTTCACACGTGAACCTTCCCTGTTTCTGTTGCCTGCAGTGCTGCCAGCACACTGCTGAGATTGCAGGAGGAGGTGACCTCCAGCAGGAACCCCGCAGACTTCATCCTGCATGTGGGTGATGTGTCATATGCAAATGGCAACCCAGACATCTGGGACTCGTTCATGGACAGCATTGAACCGGTAGCATCACGAGTGCCATACATGGTGGCCATTGGCAACCATGAATATGGCTATCACAAGGGTAGCGGAGCTGCCATCGACCCCTCTGGTGCTACAGGGCCCTACCAGCCCTCCTGGGGGAATTTCGGCCCTGACAGCCAAGGGGAGTGTGGTGTCATGACCGCACGCAGGTTCCACATGCCTCAGCAGCACAAGCATGGCGAGCGTGACAATGCGCCATTTTGGTATGGCTTTGACTATGGCAGTGTGCACTTCACTGTGATCAGCACTGAGCATGACCTGAGCCCCGCCAGCAGGCAGTACGCTTGGCTGCAGGAAGAGCTGGCTAGTGTGGACAGGTGACAACGGGGAGTGGCTGGGCATGGCCCTATCTCATGCAACACTATGGTGGCAGCAACCTGCTTTATGTGGGAGGGCTCTCGCTGTGTGGTCATGTTGTCTGCAGTAACACCAGCACAGCACAGGACAGGCTGGACAGGATTCTGCTTACGCCCGAGTGCTGCTGTTGTCTGTGAGAGTGAAGATTACCATTCAGTGTGCAGCCCAGCGCTCAGCCCGATACAAGCACAGGTGACATTGTGTCCGTGTTGGAAGCAGCAGTAACAAGGTCCTCTTTGCCTTGGCTGTTGTCTGCTGCAGGTGTGCCACCCCGTGGTTGATTGTGCTGCTGCACCGGCCCATGTACGTGGTGTACCCTCACAAGTCAAACAGGGAGGTTGGTGACCACATTAGAACGAGCATTGAGAAGCTGCTGCTGCAACACAAAGTGGACATGACGTTGGCAGGTCATGTGCACAGCTACTATAGGACATGTGCTGTGTTTGATGGAGACTGTGTGGGGGACAACAGCTACAACTACAACTCTGTTGCTAGTGACAGCATCTCCAGGCACGCCAACCACGGTGGATGTGGTTCAGAGGTGTGTGACCATGGTATTGTTCACTTTGTGATCGGCTCTGCTGGCCACAAGCTGTCTGCAGTTGAGCGTGGCCAGGAGGGATGGGTGTCATCTGCCATCAGGAAGTGGGGGTATGGGCGGTTCACCGTGCAGGGACGGGATAGGCTGGTGGCCGAGTTTGTGAGCAGTGAGGGTGGTGAAGTGTTGGATACAGTGGAGGTGCGGGCAACAGCAGCGAGAGCTGACATGTGCCACTGAGGAGTGCTGCCAAAGCCGAATGAGCATAGCTGCAGATTAGAGTTATGATGAGTGAATTTGGAGTACAGATTAGGTATCTGAAGAAATCTTTGGGCTTCCATAGAGCCAGGTGGCGTTGTTCAATGGTGTTTACTAGCTGCTTCAGCTGCAACAAAGCTGGTGTGCGCATGAGGGACTACTGTCTGCAGGGTGAGTGTAGTGGCTGAGGAGTTGCATGTTAACATACACGAGTGCTGGAGAGAGTCACAGTGCGTGTACTGTCATGCTGAGTTATGGGACAGGTGCATTACATGCAGTACATGAATGTTCAGGAATTTATATTGCTTATATTGATTTGAGTGCTTCCAATGATGATGATGAACGGGCAATTTCAGGATATCACTTTGAAGATATGCAAGATATGGAGCCTGCAAACACATTGCTGTTGCTGGGATATGGCAATATTGGCGTGCATCGCCCTATGTGGATGAACACAGTGTTGACTGCACCACCAGCAACACTGGCTGGGATTAGTAGGCTTTAGCAGCACCTGCCACCTATTTGAGTGTTGCGCTTATGCATAACATGATTACGTTCTGCACATGCTGGGTGTTGCACTATGCAACTCGTTGCTGTGAACGCTGGGCATGATGCGGGCTGCCGTCAGTAGCAATATGCCCAGGTAGCTGTTTTTGGTGTGCATCCAGTGCTGAAAAGTTGAGAGTCATAAGTGAACTTGGCGTGTTATGTGTGCTGACCCGCTCTGACCTGCATTAATGGTTTTGCATGCGGAGACACCTGATGTGACGGCTGATGTCCAGCAGCAGCAGCATGTTTCCACATAAGGTGCACACATGATGCCGTACTGCTCATTGTTGTATCATGTGCATTCTCACTTAAGTGTGCATCATTCACGGCTTATATAGAAACACAGCAGTTGCTTTTGTGCTCGAGGCCCCTATTGTGAAGCACCGCCAGCACCACTCAACAGCAGCAGCAGCTCTATTGCCACTATTGTTGAGGCTTAATATGTTGTTGTGATAGTCAGACTGATGGTATGGTGAAACTGAAGGTGTCTAGCTGCTGCTGCAGCATCTTTCTTATTTGTGGATCTAAGACTGCATTGTGTATGTGGAGAATCATGTTTGGGCAGCACAGGCGGCTCGTAGGTCCTTGGACAGGTATTATCCAGCAAGTCACAATCATAATGGCTGTATTGTGACGATGCCTTGCTGCAACACTGGCACACTCTGAATTGCGCATATGAACAGATCGGCTGTGTCTAGTGTTGGTCGATGACGCGTCATGTTTGTGAGGTTGCAACATGCAAGGGCAATCCCAACACATGCAGATGACACAGCGATGAACACCTACATGCCGCATGCAGGATCTGGTTGCAACCTCATGTGTGGTGTGTCCCACTGGGTGACTTCATGATGTCATAAGGCAGCGTGTTCTCTGAGCATAACATTGTGTTGTGTGAGTCGCACACAACAGGTCGAGAGGTTACATCAACTTTACACAAATTTATGCCGGAAGCGCCTCTTGACCCACCTGACATGGAGGCAGGCCTTGTTCAGAAGTAGTTTGCTATGTCGAACCCACTTGGTAGATTTGAGGCGCATGCCACTAGCAGGATCTCTACTGAGCGATGATGTAATCTATTGTGAGCATCCTATGTGCATGTTTGAATGCGGGATTGGTCTCATAATAGACTCTAGCTTCCAGACCACAGCAGTATACTGCACAGTGGGGCACCCAGCATGTTGGCAAGCTGTGTTGTATGTAGTGTTCTGCCTTGATGAGTTATCAACTATCACAGGCACACATCCTTGAGGTAAGCAGCAGTGTTATTGCCTGGTGTAGGCAGTCACCTTACCAGCACTGTTGCATCCAATATCACACACACAATGTGCTGCTGTCTCTTCATCGTTGCAATGACTGGGGGGAAGTGTTATTATGGAAGTAGAGACAGAGCCATGCAACATTGGATGAGCTGGCAGATGAACTAGTATATATTGATTGATAAGAGACTAGTCACTAGGGATCAGTAGAGGCCATGTTGTGCGACCATACTAGTCTATAATAGGATTTCAATGGGAGCTGAGTAGGGCCGCTAGAGCAGTATTCTTGAATGATACATGCCATTGCATCTCAACTTGTTGCATGGCTCAATTTCTTTTACATGCATCCTTCCCTGTTGACATTTGGAAAGGCCAGGGAAGGTGGGAGGGTTACCCGTTGTGGCCGCAAGGCCTTTCAAAGGTACAAAGGTACAAAGTCGGTGGGATGAACCCTCTTAATCCCAGCACAAGCCAGCGAGCCAGCGGATGACTCATGGTGACGAAATCGGTAAAAGTCAATGGGATGCGGTCCATTCTCACAGACTGCACAAGCATCACACCCGGGTGGCGCCCCCACGCATGTCAGTGCATTTGCCATTGCATCTCAACTTGTTGCATGGCTCAATTTCTTTTACAGACTAGTCCGTTCCACGGGCTGCTTTCAATGTTCTTGATGGCTCAGCCATACTGGCACACCAGTTTTGGGTCACATTGGGGGGGAGGTCCTGCTTCATCATGAAGTTCAACATGATGTAAAAGAGAAAGACCTATCTCTAGAGCCATTCGACATTGGATGAGCTGGCAAATGGATTAGCATGTGAGGGGGCTGCCGTCCAGGGATAATGGTGCCATGCTGGTGCTGCTGAACCTGCGCCATGTGCCGTGCACGAATTCTGTGGGCAGTGCATATCAGGCACCAGCATACTGCGTGCAAATGTGTGTCTGTTGCTTTTTGTCTGTAAGAAAGATTCTTTGTCAGCCTGGTGTTACTGTGTGGGCTGATTACCTATGCAAATGATCAAATCTATTGTATCCCGACTCGCTCGGCGAGTGCCCGTGGAACGGGCTAGTCTGTGAAAATGGACCGCATCCCATGAGTCATCCGCTGGCTCGCTGGCTTGTGCTGGGATTTAGGGGGTTCATCCCACCGACTTTGTACCTTTGTATCCAGTTCCGGGTTGTTGGACAACCAACACTGAGGTCAAAACATGGCACACAGCCCTCAAGGAAGCCACCTGTGTACACCAGAGACATCTAGATGTCTGTACAGATCTGCCAGTATACGTATACTGTATGCATGTGCAAGACCAAGGCAAGGGTGGTATCGACAAGCAGCTGTGATAGCTGATCAGCTATCACAGCTGTAGGTTTTGGCCAGCTTGCATGCATGTGGTGTTGAGCCGGCTGGAAGCAAAGCTGCTTTAGTTGTACCCGCACATTGGCACTGCCACTTCTCAACAGGCCACAGCTGCAAAGGTTGCAATGACCTCGTTTACTACTGACTGGGAGCACCTGAGCTTTTCACACTGCTTAATGCCTCATATAGCAAGCAAGACATCAATAAGTCTCGCCGGTGCTGGTACGCTGACAAGGTAGCCTTCAACTCTGCAGCGTGTGCCTGCAATGCTCCGTTATCACACTGTACTTTGCTGTCGGTCGACGCAGCACCGCTGTCACCACTGCCAATGCCAGTGCCGGCAGCGCTGTTGTTCCCGCCACCACCCTGCCCCATGAGCACCCCCTGGCACTGCATGTTCCTGCTGCTGACAGTCTGGTGCTGGGACATGGCAGCTCCCGCCAGCATGGCCACTGCGGGCACTGAGATACCAGAGCCCAGCACTGTACCTCCGCTGTTTGCAGCAGTCAGAGGCCTCAAACCAGCTGCTGCCGCTTCTGCTGGTGTTGTGCAGGTGGCTATGGGTATGGCATCCAGTTCAGCGTCACTGCTGGGCCCGCTAGGCGCACTCTCCTCCACTCGGTCCCCGACTGCTCCTGGCTGTTGAGCTGCAGGTGCTGCAGACTTGACCTGCTCATGTGACCTGCCACAGACATCAAGCCAGTTTGCCCCCAGTTCTGGGTGGGTGCCGCACAGCACAGCCACTCCGTGCCCAACCTGACAGCGCACAGCTGCGGCAGGCTGTAAGCATGAAGCAGTCGCACACTGGCCAATCAGGCAGGCTCCATCAGATGTGTGGGTCTGCCCAAGTCTACTGTTGCTATCTTGCTGCTTGAAACCGCCATCACTTTGTTGCTGCTCCTCCTTGGGGGGGTTGATGCCTTCCTGCACTGTGGCAGAACCATGCACAAATGATTCAGGCGGCAGCTGGCTGTAGGTGGCAAGCACTACTACTCCAGGTAAGGTGCTGAGGTCCAAACTGCCCCCCTTGCTTATAAAGATGGGTCCACCATTGCAATAGTCTCTTGTTGTGCACCACACAGGAGCGCCATTGCTAGGTTGCTGCTGGATCATAGCCCCACTGTCAACTCCCTGTTGCAGATGATTATTCCACTGCAGCGGCCCACAACCAGCTGCTGCTTGCTGTCTCTTCACATCTTGCTGCAACTGCTGAGCTTGGTCAATCAGCACTGCAGGAATCCGGAAGTGTACATGTGCTGCAGCAGCTCCTGCCTCCGTCATGTAGTCAAAACCTGCAGCATGAAGTCGGTCAGGAACCAGGTCTCTGTGGCGAGAAGTGTCCTGAGCACAAGTAGTGCCTCACCAGGTGAGCAACATGGTGCACAAGGAAATGAGGGCCTGTGGTTGCCTGCTTGAAGGTAGGGGACAAGCATGCAACAGGCATGAAGTTGTTTCCTTGGCTGCCATAAACCATCTCCCACCATCAGATGCACCTGGGTACGCTGCACCACGGGCAATGCCTGGGAAGAAGCCAAGCTCCCGATCACCCATAACCGCAAGGGCACCGCCTGCCTCAAACTCAACTCTGGAACATGCGTAGTAGGCCCCAGCACAGAGCCCAAGGTAGGAGCCACCTGACTGGACATACTCTGTATGAATATGAGCATGGCACACTATGGTTATATCAGTCCCCCTGACTATGCACCTTGTGTGGCTGCCTCTGAAACAATGCAACTGCACTTGAAGGGCAGCTGCGCACAGAAGACAGAAGCATTAAATCATGCCAAAGAGAGGTGATGCCGGCAAGGGCCATCAGATGGTCATGGATCCTGCCAGCAACAGGAGCTGGTCAGTAAAGAAGACCCGTTGTGCCTTTGACAGGGTCCGCCTGATCCCTCTGCTCCATCTGCCCCAATAAACTAGGCACCCAGTGCCACCAGCTGTGCCTGTCAACTTACTTTGAATCAAAGAGTTGCCTTTGCCGTTCAAATGCTTGCAGTACGGTAGGTCTGCTCCGCCTGGCATCACTAGCAGGGCTGCATGTGACACCCAGCTGCCATCCAACAACTCAGCAGCAGACAAGGTGGACACCTGGAGAAACAGGCAGCATGCGTGCCTGCTTTGCGAGGTTCAACACAAACGCCTGGAAGAGGATCCTGAGCAGCATGTGTCTTCACTCTACCTGGCCTACTGGTGCTCAGCAGTATGCCAAACAGGGGATAACCTTGATCCCTTGAGAGATGCTGGCATCCAAGGTCCGATAATCCCTGCAGGACTATAACACGCGAATTTCGGTTTGATCACCTTGAAATGCTGGGGCAAAAGCCGTTGCAAGCTCTCACAGGTGCTCTTAACCGACCGCCAACCAGCACCTTCCCCCCTACACGCGGAATCACGCCTGTAACCGATTGAGATTGCTGTTTAAAGCATGATTCCACAAAGATACCTGTAAACGAACACACGCGGCCGCTTGCTGGACAGCACAGGAGGATTGCTTCTGAGCATTGCACCTGTCAACCATATAGCCAGAGCTCTGCAGAACAGCAGAAGCTGCATGCAATACATTTGGAGAGTTGTGAGCTGTACGACTTAGTGGAAGCAGCCAACTTACCAACAGTGTTGCTCTGACAGAATTAGCAGTGTCACAGGCAGTGCTTACCGTGTGTAATCAACGCTCATTGCTGGTCAACACAGCTTTCAGACCTGCCGACCATACACTCAGCTGCAAGGGCTGGCTCTAGTGGACAGACAGCGCCATTGCAAAAGGAGACGTAAGTATCGCAGACTGAACTTCAGTGTAAGCACACACGAGTTACAGCAAGCAGCTGTGTTTGTTGTTTCTTGGTCCATAAGAATGATTCTTTATCATCTGGGAGACAGCGCCACTGCCCCATAAAAAATCAACTTGCTGTGCTGGCAGCATGTTACTTTCTTACTGCAGCATCACGACTGCATCAACAGTACCATAGCAAGATGGAAGAGGCAGTGTTTCCACTCCACTGTCCCCACTCTCTCCCCCAACCAAACAGTGCTCAGCTGGCTGACCAGCAACATAGGCCAGCAATATGAACAATGCAAATGATACCACAGAAAATATTCCACATTGTTGTGAGGCCTGATGGCAAAGACCAAGCCCAGAACAGCAACCACACCTTGTCTGCACCTCGGCAGCCTCCACCAACCACAAGCTCCTGACCAAAACTCGGACAGAGAGCACCTGGCACATACACATGCACTGCATGCTCCAATACTCACACTCTGCTTTTGTACACCACTCAACCCTAGAGGTTGATTCTGACTTGCCATGGACCAGCCACATATGTATTCCTGATGGCCTGTCCCATGGCACTGGACCATGGCCGCAATGTGGTGCAGGAGCATTATTTCAGAAATACTACCAAGGTCATCATGCTGCAGACTAAGCAAGCAGCGACATTGAATATGCTTTGATGTGACTGACATCAACTCTGATGCAAGATATGCATTGGCTAGCTGCTGCTTAGCAAATGAAACAGATGTAGCAAGAGAGAGAAGCTTGCCGCCATAGTTTATGCTGAACCAGAAGTTAATATCCCACTTAAGCAACGGATCCCCCGTGGCCCTGCCCAACCACCAGACCTGCAGCTATAGCTGCCACCCGTACTTGGTAATAGCTGACATAAGTGCCCCAAGGCTGCTGCCCTGACAGCGTCAGCAGTTTACTGGCACCCTGATGTGGGACACCAGGAGCCAAGCAGCATCAACAACCACGCTTACAACATGCATATGACAACTAGAACTTGGTGTTGCACAGGCATGCAGTTCCTGAAACTGAAGGGTCACGATATGCTAACAGCGCTGTCCTCAAACAGCGGACCACATGCACACCCTGGCAGCACACCAGCGGCTGCTTGACAACAGCAGCAGCTGTCACAGTGATGAGCCTGCTAGCGTTGCAGTGCATCTCAGTACCGCGCGAGAAGCACAGCTATATGGCCTCCACGCACTGCCCGTGCAGACCTGCCGACCAAGCGTAATCCATCAGTACAGGGCAGCCACAAAGGGAGACGCATGCAGCATGGACTCCAGGCCACTGACAGGCACAGCGATGTGACAGCTCATCACTGGATAGCTAATGTAGCTGTGGCACTGCTACTGAACATCAGTTCAACAGGTACTGCACACAACATGGCAGATGTGTTGAGCTTGGCCGCTTAAGCCTGAACTTGCTGAGAGGCAGGATGGCCGTAGGTCCGTGATTTGCCACATTTTCGTGGACCTTGATGGGCTTCACTTGCAGCCACATGCTGCGCATCATACAGCCCCATGTGTTGTGCGCTGCCTCTTGCCTGGTGGACCCTGATCCCCCTCATTGTCCAACAGCTCCTGCTGTATGGGATCCATGTCCCCCAGGTCGTGGTGGAGGTCAGGGAACCCCATCAGCAGCTCTGTGTCACTCAAGAAGTGGTCAGTCTCAGGAGGCCCAGAGCCGCCGGCTGCAGCAGCCCCATTCTCACTAGTGTGGCCCTGCTGTTGCGTGCATGGTCTGCTGTGGTCCTGCTGCTGCTGTTCTTGAGTGCGACAGCCTTCTGCGTCAGCAGCTGCTGTTACGACCGGCACCACTGCCTGGCCTTGTTGTTGCTGGTGGTGTGGTGGCTCGCCCGCATTGCTGGCCGGGTGTAGTGGCTGCACTGGCATTGCCTCACTGACCACGCTGGCTGGTGGTGCTGCAGCTGCAGCTGCTGCTCCTGCCCCCAGTGCTGCTGACATTTCTGGTATCTTGTGTGCCAGGCCTTCCTGCTCCATCAGGCTGTGTATGTAGCGCTGGTGCACCTCCAAGCTGTGCTGCAGTTGACGCTGCATCTGCAGGGAACGTCAAATGAGCACAAGAGACAAACACCAGCTGATCAGGAGTTTCACTTACTGGATGAACACCTTCACAGGGGCGGCACAGAAACATGGTGCCGTCTGTACATTTCAGTTGCCAGATATGATGCACAAGAAGACTTGTAGCCAGCAGCCCTTACCTCCAGCTGCTCGTGCAACTTCTTCTGAAGCTCCATTTGCAGCAACAATGCCTTTTCCAGGTCCCTGCGTGTGCTGTGCTTTATCGCTGCATCACTGCCTACATCACCAGAAGGTGCTGCCGGCTGCTGGCTGCTGCTGTGCTGTTGTCGAGGTTGTTGTTCTAGTTGCTGCTGCTGCTGTTGCTGCTGCTGTTGCTGCTGCTGTGACTGCTGCTGCTGAGAAGCTGTGACCCCGGCAGTACTGGCTCCAGTGGCCGGCACAGGCAGGTCGGGCACTGCACTCAAGCTGACCCTGTGGATTGATGCGGTTGAGCCTTCACGCATCAGTGGGGACAAGGGGCCAGCAGCTGCAGGTGCCGCACCACTGCTTGATTGCTGCATACGAGGTGCCTGCTGCTGACTGTGTTGATGCTGGATTGGCTGCTGTTGGACTGGCTGCTGGTCAGTAACAGCTGGCCCTGCTGACATTGCTGCCGTCTGCGTATCCACTGTGCTGTCGGCTGCTGTTGCTGGCTCTGCCTCCTGCATTGACCCGCTGCTGATAGTTGGCTGAGCACCGCTGCCTTCTGGCAGCCTTATGTTGAGTCTGTACTTCTGCAGGTGGCTCTTAATGTGAAATATTGTCAGCCCATCCACACCCATGAGCTTTAAAATACCCTTGGGTGTTGCCTTATCTGGTCCTCCTAGCTGGTTGACTGAACTGACAAATCGGCTGTGCAGCTCGGGAGTCCAGCGTAAGCGCGTTTTGCTTGCAGGTGCTGCAGCATACAGCAAAGCCAGCAGGCCCTAGTGTTAACAACGAAATACGAACAACAACAGGCCTACCACCACATAGCCATGTTGACACACCTTCAGTGATATGCTGATGGCTTTGGGGAGCAACATGCTTGGTCTACCTAAACAGCGCCCTCGCGCAAACAGTATAGGTTGAACCCTGACAGAGGACATTCCTGGACGGCTGCTGTTCCGCTTACCATCAAAAGCTGATGACCCCTTGCTGCCAGACAAGCTGAAAGCCCCAGATGGATATATCATTGGCCCTGATGGCATGTTCGTGAGCGGCTCAGAGGAATATGACGATGTGTAAGACTCCAAAGGTGTCCCTTGCATCAGCTGTGGCACCTGATTACCTTGACCTGTGGAGGTGCTAAGCAAGGAGACGTCTGCACCCTGCAATAGTTGGAACACACTAGTGCTCAACATTTGAAAAGTCATGTATACATGGTAATCGCGTGCAGAGCTCCAGCAGTAAGTTGCCGTACCTGGAAGTGTTGATCGTTGAGCGTGGGCAGCATGGGTAGGCCTGGATTGCTGTATGGATCTGCAGCGCCAGATAAACCGAGCTGCCCATACTGTTGTGCACCAGCACCGTGGGACTGCTGCTGCAACATGCTACCGCCTAGATAATGGTCGCCAAGGTGGTCCATTCCTAAAGTTTGATGTGCCGAAGGCTCGAGCTTGAACTCGCTTTCTGGCCAGAATTCTAGGTATCCAAAGTCGCAATGATCTTGTTCTAAGGGATCCAGAGAGTGACTAGACATTCTCTACGGATCCAGAGAGTGATAGTGAAAGACCTTGTGCGCAGACCGATGGCAGGCATGAGCACCTCACGATCACAATATATGCATCTACTATGTAAACAGAATTGGCCACAGGCAACCAAAGGTGGTGGCACCCCACAGCATATTCGACTGCAGGGAATCAACGGGCCTAACTTCGCTTCGTCGACGCGCAGCGACAAGTCCAAGCTGCAGCCTTAAGCCCATTTAGGTGTCTACGAGGCAGCCGCAGCACTAGTAGCGCCCCAGCGAAGAGTTCTTTCAGTTCGGTACCAAACCCCGGTCCCCAAGAATGTTACCATAATTCGCTCGCACACGCTGCCCCTTTGCTGCTCTATTGCTGCCTCTTTACTGCTCTGTGGTGCCTTTGGTAGCAAGCGTTGCTCTGGATGCCTACAGTGCGACGTCAAGTGGCGTCAACGGCAGTAGCAGCAGCACAAAATGACACACGCACAGTGGTAGAGCTGGTGGTGCTACTGTGTGTCAGCTGCTGGTCAGGGCCGAGAGCCGCCTCTATGGCTGCATCATGGGAGGCTGCCACATGTTTGGCATGGCCTTCATCCCTTGTTATGCTTGACGAGCAGTCTGCACCCAGGTGCGAGTCTGCCTTTCCAGCAGCAGTGCAGGACAGGCACTACCTGGCAGTAGCACATGTCCACCCTTTGAATACACCTTCAGCAGTGTGGCTGTGCTAGTGCGCGAACTTTGGGGCTGAACAGTGCTGCAGTAACAGCAGCAACTCCAGCATGGCACTCCAGCATGGCCTCACTGTCAGGATGCACACAACTGGACTCGCCATTACCAGGAACCACTTGATGGTATTACAAGTGGCCAACTGAGACCAACCTATTACCGCCCATATGCCACTTACATTAATGATTGTTTGGTTGTCACTCCCATTGAGGGGCGTCCTGTGCGATTGCAAGGCTGTTCACTGGACGTCATGAATGATGCAGCACGACAGTGCGTTGGTCGTGCAGCAGCAGCAATAGCAGGCACCTGGCTTCTCGATCAGCTGTTTTTTGACTGTACAGGGCTTGCTAGCGAGTTGGCATCCACCACCTCAGCTACAAGCACTGCCGCAGCATCAACACCTTCAGTGGCTGAGCGTGCTGCTGGCTTTGCAGCTGGCCTCTTGCCGCCAACAGCCTTTGCCACCACATTCTGTAAAGCACCAGCTGCAGCAGATCCAGCTGCCAAAGCACCATTCTCAGCTCTACTTGGTGCTGCTGTTGGCTTGGCGCTGCGGGCCGTGGAGTTTGGCTGCTGATGGCTTGTATGCTGTGCACCTGAACTAAGGAGAGGCTTCTGCACGCCTCCTGCCCTTGTGTTCGCATCCAGTGCTGCAGCATTGTGAACATGGCTGGGTTTCTGCCGCACTGCACGTGGCTGAGCAACTGACGGCGCTGCTGCGTGTTGAGCACTGCTGTCTACGGCCAGTATTCTGCTGCTTGATGAGTTGCTGGGCGAAGCGGCTGCTGTCAAATCAGTTTTGGTGAATGTGCTGGGGGCTGGCTGGTTTTTGGTCTCCTGCTGCAGCCGCGTACCTACATCTGCAGATTGGGAACATTGCAGTGTTCCTGCACCTGCAAGAGGTCTGACAGCCTGCTGTGCCGCCGCCGGGGCATGGCATGCCGCTGCTGAGGCTTGTTGGTGAGGGGTGAAACCATCAGTCACAGCTGGATCAATGCTGCTGCCCGCTGCACTTGCCGTCTGCTGGTCCTTGCTCACGGAAGGGCATCTGTTGTGAGTGACAACTTTCCTACTGCTTATTGCCTTGGGCAGTGTAGCTGGCTGCTGCTGCAGGGCATGGCCTGAGTGACCCACAGCTGCACCCTCACACTGTACTGCTGGGTGTGCAGCAGCCGCATACCAAGCTGTCTCCAAGGTTCCTGCTAGCTGTGCTGCCGCTGCTGGCACTGCTGTTGCTCCTGATGATGTTGCTGTTGTTCCTACCATCGCTGGAAGTTGAGGGCCAGACTGTTTGCTGCGCGCTGCTGCCGCTACTACTTGCATGGCAGCATCAGCAACCTGCAGGTTGCCTGAGACCGTCTTCATGTACCTGGTGCAATAGACCACATGGTGATGACATCACGTCACGTCACCTGCCAGGCATGGACGACAAGGCGTCTGACCGCCACCTCTGTGGATAACTCATAGGGCATAGGTCAAGAAGATCCTTTGCCAATGGGTAAACAGCTTGATGGCCTTGCAGCAGAGCTTGCAGTTTGTTTGGCAAATGCAACAGCAGGCATCTCTGCTCTTAGGTTTGATGGTGAACAAGGCTTTGAGTCAGTCAGTTTGTTGCAGCGATGAAATCCTGCCATACAGCAGCTGAGTGTGGCTTACAAGCACATACTGCTGGACAATCACATGCTGTTGATGCCGCTCTCTCCTGCAACACAGGCCATAACACTCACAGTCTAAGTTCATCAATCTCCCGTTGTAAGTGTGGCGGGACATTGGCCGCACCCCCCACACCAGGCACTGCTCTGCTGACGATTCCACTGCTGCACTCAGGACTTGACACTAGGTGACTTCCAGCAGCTGCTCCAGGCACCTGCTGCTGCTGCTGCCCTTGCAAGCCAAGCAAGCCTGCAGTTCTATGGCGGGTTGCAGCTGCAGTAGCAGCTGCTGACACTGTTGCAGCAGCCGCAGCGGCTGCATCATACATCAGATGTAATCGTCTTATCTCCTCAGCACCTGTCACCCACATGACATGCCTGCTGGATGAACACACCAGATGGGCTTGCATGCAGGAGAGGCCCGCCTGGCAGTGATTGGTTGATATTTGCTGACAGCAACTATTGATGCATTGCAGCGCCCTGTGAGAAACGAAGGCGCCTTGCTTGCTGATGCACATCATCCAGGCTGTGCAATCAAAAGACAGCGAAGCCTCCAAGACTGCCACGATTGCTGCCCCAATGAATGTTACAGCTGTCTGCTAGAAGACTTGAAGATGACCGCGGTAAGAGCGCCATTTGTGAATCCTGCCCTGGTGCTGCAGTGTGGCTTGCCCTTCTGTGCCCCCTCACCTCACCTCACCTCACCTGCATCTGCCTCCCTCCTGAGTCTGTGCAGTGCCTGCTCATACCTCTTGGTCAGTGATGCCGCCTCCAGCCTCACGCGCGTCACCTCCTGCTTCTGCTCCTCAAGCTGCGCCTGCAGCTCACGCAGTGCCAACTCCTGAGCAGCAGCAGCAGCATGTAGGGCCAGCCGCTCCTGGGCTGCGCTGGCATGTGCTGACTCAGCAGCACTGCTGGACGCCGCAGCTGAGGCTTCCAACTGCTGAAGCCGCTCCTGCAGAGCCTGATACAACAGCGGCAGCCATGCAGTGGAGTAATGCTGTGGTAGCCACTGTCAGATGGTGGTCTGCTGGTAGACCTAATCACACAATAAGTGCACTGAAGAGTTGGCTGCCAGTGTCACCCTTCAATGCTGCGTTGCTGGTGAACTGCTGTACTTATCATTGAGTGGTGCACTACCTGCTGTGTACCTTGTTGTCCCTCTGCCATGCATCCATCTTGGCTCGTGCCACTGATGCCTCCCTGTGTGTCTCATTCAGCTGCTGCCTCAGGCCTGCCACCTCAGCAGCACACCTCTCACGCAATGCCAACTCGGACATGGCATGATCAGCCTTCACGTGCTCAGCAGACAACTGCATGCAAGAGTAACAACCAACTGGACGGCATGGACCGCGCCTCACTGACTGCCATACAAGTCCTGCAGGGATCTGGTGGCAGCAGCCCTGCAGTGTCTGCCTGCCCACTCAATATTGCAAAGATTTCACCTCTACAACGTGCAGGTGGCCAGGTGAGGTCACCTTGCCGTCAACAATGACACTGTCTGCTGCTGTCTGCACTTCAGCCTCTTACCTCAGCATCTCTGAGTTTCTCCTGCAAGGCTGCCTGCTCAGCTTTCTGACTGTCCAATGTGTCACCAGCTGCTGCCTGGGCTTCTGCTGCTGCTGCCTGGGCCCGCTGTGCCTCCCGCACCTGGACCTGCATGAGCCCCAGCTGGCGCTGCAGACCCGATGATTCCGCCTCACGCTGGTGCAGTTTTTCCTGGAGCACCAGGACCTCAGCTGCACATGACAGCAGCACACATGTCTGAGCCTTGAGACCAGCATGGTCATGCATTTCCCCAGAATTCTTTTCACCAACTGTGTCACGTTCAGAGTATGGCATACCTACTCCAGGTGAACTGGACAGAAGGGAAGCTGGCTGTGTGTGACCCACCTGCTGTTTTCTGCTGCTGCTGCTTTGCCTGTTGCTGCACTGCTGCCATGGCTGCATTGATATCAGCCAGCTTGTCATCAGCCATCCGCTTCATGACATCCTGGAACTCCTTCAAGCGGGCTGAGTCTGACTGGCTGCAGTGCAGAGCTGCTGCAAGAGCCGACACTGCAAGGGATATAAGTTGATGTCAACAACAGGCAGGCAGGGTTTGCAACGTCGAGGTTTTGCTGATGAAGATCACATGATCAGGGCTATTATGTATCTGCTGCTAATGACATCACCTCATGTTCCCATTAGGGGTAATAGTAATGGAATGGGGTAACAATGCTAGAGCTTACGTCTTATTGCCCCTGGTTTCCAAAGTGCGTCAATACGCTGCCGTGCTGAACAGGTTTCCGGACCAGAGTGCAAACATAATACTACCTGCCAGACCACCTGTTTGAATCTGCATCAGTGACCCTGCAGTTGACTGCTTGTAAGCAAAGAGCACCGCAATCCACAACAAGCCTACCCTCCTGCTGTTGTTGTGCTTTGGCCGTCTCCAGTTGCTCCTTGTCTGTCCTGGCCTGAGCCAGCTCGGACTGCAACTGCTTGATCTGGTACATCAAGCTCTCTTGCACCTGCCGCAACTGCACTGCTGCATTGTCAGTGGCCTTGAGCAGCAGCTTCTGCGCAGCATCCAGCTGAATGCTGCTCTGCTGCTGCAGTGCTCCTAGCTGTGCTCTGACATCATCAAGTTGCTGTTTGTGCTCCTCCAGAGCTGTGCTGCTGTGGCTGAGCTCATTGCATCGAACTGCAAGCTCCTCCCTGAGGCTAGAGACCTGTGCAGGCAGTGAGCACATCAGAAGCAGCTTCTCACATCAAAGCAGTGGCAGGGGTCTGCATTGGCCCCATGCGCTATGCCTGACAGAATCACATCATGGCCCGAGGTCATGTGGAACTCGGACAGTGCCTTGTTCAAGTGCAGCGCCTGACCTGCTGTCTGTGCTCTTCCAGCTGCTCCCGGGCTGCTGCCAGCTCTCCTTCTATGAACTCGCCGTCGGCATTAGCCTTCTCAATCGCAGCGGCAAGCTCAGCATGAGTGCGCTCAAGCTCCCAGACTCGGCGCTTACTGCTGTCTGCATCTGCTTGAGCAGCATCCAGCTTACGCTGCAGCTCACCAGCTCGCTGCTGCTCATATATGAGTTTCTCCTCAGCCTTTTGTGCCTTGGTATTGGCAGCTGTGTGAGTATGGCATGTAAAACAATCGGTGGTTTTAAATAGGTTGGCAGTGCAAACGTTTCTTTTACGATAGCGTTGTGCTGCCATCAAGGATTTGAAACTGTTGTAGTACATGCGCTCTGGGGGTGCTGCAAGCATAGCTATGGCCAGGTATTGCACAAACCCACTGCATTTTCACATGTAGGTGTGCTGGCATGGCTCGAGCAGTACACCATTTAACTGCCTGCAGCCGGTGTTGCAGAGTAACAAGCGCACCTGCTGTACTGTGATGAAGCCCTGTGAGCTGGCCTTCCAATTTTGCATTCGTTTGTTGTAGCTGCTGCTGTGCAGCCTCTAATGTGAGTGTGCGCTTGGCGGACAATGCAACTAGAGACTCTAGGTCTGCAACAGCAGCACCAAGGCCTGGCCAACTGCTGGCACTTCCATCAAGAATGCTGAGCACCTAAGCACAGCACAGAGTAGTCTTGCTCCGAGTAACAGCCCTGGCATAGAAGGAGCCTGATATGCCGACCTGTGCAGTCTGTGACATGGGGTCAAGGATGCATAAAAGGTCACAGTGATGTATCAGGTGCTGGCCTTCAGCTGTGCCACGTGCGTACCTGTAGCTGCTCTTTCAGCCCCAGTAAGCCAGACTGTAAGGCTTCCGCCAGCTGGCCAACAGAGTAGATGCGCTCAGCTGACATGGCGGGAACAGTGAAAGCGCATGACAACCACTGCTGGGCGAGAACCTGCAAGCTTCACGATACCTAAGCTCTACCAAGCGACAAAATTCTTGGTTCCAAGCCTTTAGTGGCTGCTGGCTTCAATTAGTCTGGGACCAGCTACTCACCGTGCTCATTAGGTGTCAGCTTTCAGTTCAGCTTGAGCTATTTAAACGTACATAAACAGTCGCCAAAATGTGACACGTGCACATATGCTCTCAGAGCCTTGGGGGTTGCTCCCTCTCGGCAAATGGTGACACAGCTGTGTGTTTTGGACACCATGTGGCAGGTATTCCACAAACATGCTGGACTTTACGCACGGCTCAAGATGAAGTAGCGTGACCAGTCTCCTAGAAGCTGTCATGGCATTGTCGCAGTCGATGCATCCACCTAAGCGCAGCCTTTAATGAGGCTTACTGCCTGATCCCGTTCATATGACATAGTTTGCATATTGTTGACCCGTGTGCCCCGCCGTCATGATGCTGCGGCAATCTGTTGCCAAGGCGATGCAGCAGGAGCTCACCCTGCTGCGCACTTGCATTCAGAAAACGCCACAGGCTGCAGGACGGCTTTACTACCAGGTGAACGCTTGTGGTATGTGGCATGACATCTGCCTAAGACTCAGAAAGCGTCTTACTTTGACGAAGCAAGCGTGGCATGAAGACCACTGCTGTTGCTGCAGTTGCAGGCACTGCACTGCATGGTGCAACAGAAGGCAACCCCCAACGCGTTGAAGCACCATGATCAGTCGGTAAGATTATTGATATCTCGCATCAGAAAGTACTTGATGTTGTTCAACCCTACTGAACAGCGCTCAATGCTTATCACAGTTTGCCCAAGCAACATTACTCTACTACAGCACCACCAGATCAACACCTGAAAAAACATTGGGGAGGTGGTCTGTTTATACAGCAGCACTGACGTGCTTGCCGCTGTGCATGTGCGCAGGGCTCCAGCCCTCCATTGGACCTCCAGCAAAGCGCACTTCAGGCAACAGAACAGCATCAGCAGCGAAGGCCAGGGCATATTGAACAATTGATGCAACAGGCGAAAGGGTTCCAGCACACGCCACATAAAACGACACAGCAGTTGCATCAACAATACCTTGGTCTGCAGCAACTCCAACGCTGTCAGAGCATTCCTGCCAGTCGATCCTCACCAGAGATAGAGAGACCACTACAACCGCATCACACAGCACCATCAACTGCAAGTAACAGCAGCCACAGCAGGAATGGCCAGAGCACTGCCAACAGCAACCCCAGCAGCACTGGCATCACCAGTATACCAGGCGATGATGCAGCGCTACATCATGCTAGCACAAGGGTGTCGCAGAATGTCCCTCATCCAGAGGATGCCTTCAATGTCAGCAGCCTGCAGCAGCAGTACCACCTCACCCTTGAGAGCCTGCGCATGGGCCACAGCAGGAACATAGCACAGCTGGCACAGATCTTTGACCCTCATGCAGTGCTAGCAGGTGGGTTTCAACACCTTGACCAGCATCACTGATCATATGCAGTGTGCTGGCGATAGGGTCAGCACACCAACTCAGTTGTCGCTTGGGAGTTGGGAGGCTGGGCCTGTCATTGTTGCGCGGGTCAGTGCTGTTGGCCATTGCACCACAACAACTCCAAAAACACATTTGCACCAAACTGGAACTGCTGCAACCAACATCTTGCGACTCTGACCCTAACTGCTGCATGTTCACATGTTGCGCAGCCCCTGACAAGGGTGCTGCCATCCTTGAAGCACTGATGTTTGGTGCTGCAAAGTTGGGCGACATGCAGCTGCTGGCTCAGCTGTTGCGCTGCTGTGAAGCAGCTGAGATACCGCTCAGCCCCTCAGGACATACTGCAGTGCTTCATGGGCTGGCGCACTCAGGCCAAGCCAGCAGAGCCAAGCGGTGGCTGCAGGAGGAGGTGCCACCACACATTATCAGAAGCAGTATGCTGCGGGCTGTCGTACAGCCGCTGCTCCAGCACGGGCATGTCCAGACAGCAGATGAAGTACTGCGGTGGGTGGGCAGCAGGTTGCAGGCAGGTAGCAGACCATTGGCTGGCAATGATGAAGCAGCCAGCAATGGCAGTTGCAGCTCTGTAGCAGCCGCTGAAGCTGCACATGGCTTGCCACTGCTCCTGCAGGACAGTCACCAGGTGCTGCCATGTGTACGGCTCATGGTGGCTGGGGCCAAGCGCAGTCTTGCAGCGGTGCAATCAGAATGGGCAGCCATACAGCAGCAGCAGCATGAGGTGGCCAAGCTGCTGCAGGCAAGCGGCGGCCAGTGTCTGTCCCACCACCATCCGCACCTGCTGTGCGTGCCAGTATGGGCCAGCTATGTGTCAGCCTTGTGCAAGGCAAACAAAGCATGTGGAAACAGGTCACACACAACACAGGTGCTGCTCAGGCATGCAGTACAGGGCCTGGCCAATGTGTACCACACCACAGCCTGGAACAGGTGGGCAGGTTCCATGACAGCTAGGACGTCTGAGCAGCAGGAGCATGCTGTACCAGCTGCAGCTGGCCAACAGGCTGTGGATTGGTGGCAGCAACAGCAGCAACAAAGTCAGCAGGTGTGGCAGCAGCTTAGGGATTCTGTGGGCAGAATGAGCTGGCAGCAACTGGACCCCTCAACAGTATTGCCACAAGAAGTTACTGGTGCGGTCAGTCGCTTGGATAAAGATGCATTTGCTCGTGCCCTAGATGCAGCATTGCATGTAGCGGCTGACCACCTTGATGAGGAGTGGATGGAGGAGTTGCTGAAGATGGCCGCCCTTTTGAAGGCCATGCCCGGAAGCTGGGGCTTTGATGCACTGTTGAACTTCAAGTTGTGGCATGGACAGACACCTGAAGCCATGGAGGTGAGGCAGAAACAGCTTGTGGATTGCATGCGCCATTCGCATGCCTGTTGCGCTGCCCACAGGAAACAACAGTCCTTCCCCAGGCATGGCTACCGTCAAGGCAGGTCAGGGAGGTGACCGGTGGATGGGTACAACAAGCTGTCACTGCTGGCTTGGAATTGCATGTACGATGCAACTGCTGCTGCAAGCGCAAGCTTACATGCCTCACATGCTGAAGCAGTGTGCTTCTTCTCTTGCAGGAGGTTCTGGGTGAGCTGATGGGTTGGGGTGTGACACCAACGCTGGCCCATTATGAACACCTGGCAGAAGCTTACGCACTGCATGGCAAGCATGGCTCAGCAACAGCAGTACTGGACAGGATCTGTGCCGCTGGCCACACCCCTGTGTTGCGCACATACAACCGCCTTCTGCACAGTCTTGCAGGTCATGGTGAACTGCTGTCAGTGAACCGGGTGTACTTGAGGTTGAGAATGCAGGGCCTAGTGCCTGATCAGCAGACCATAAGGGCACTGTTCAAGTGTGTGCGCATGTATGCCAGCAACGTGCGTGTGCTGACTGCCAGGAGGCTAGGGCAGCTCAAGCCAGGAGACCGGTGAGTTGTTGTGGGCCATCGTGCACAGTGCTGATGTCAATGTCTTGCCTGCACCTGATCCCCAGACCAGTGCACTGGCAGGACCAACGTTTGTGGGTGTCCCTTGTCAGCTGACTTGTGGTCACAACTGTGACATTAAACCAACACATTCTGTATTCATGCCCCCCTTTCCTGGCTTGCAGCAAGTCAGTCGCGGCTGTGTTGTCTCAGCGTGCTGGTCTGTTTGCCAGTGCCTACAGCCAACTGGTTGAATGGCAGGGGGAGCTGGTCGCTGCCGGATTGAAGCACAACGATGTCACCATGCATCAACTGCTGGCAGCACTGGAGCGGCTGGGAGCTGTTGAGGATTGTGTACAGTTGGCAAAACTTCATGAAGAGATCAGGCCTGGCAAGTACACAGCGCACAGGTTTGCCTTGCGGGTGAGCAAAGCTGTGAAACAGCTACTGACTGGCCAAGGTACATGCTACAGCACCACGTTGGCAGTGACCTTCTAGGCTTGTTCAAAATCATGCTCAGCATCAAGGAGTGCTATCACCAAGGAATACACTCCTGTTCAAACCACTGTGTCTGCGCTGTTGATGATTTCATCCATGCAGGCTGCTGGGCGTATGCGCTCGATCACAGCTGCCAGCAAGTCAGCTGATCTAGCGGCCTCCCTTGCATCTGGACACCAGCTCAGTCAAGACGACTACCGCGTGCTGATTGCAATACAGTTCTGGCTCAACAGGGACCACCAGCAGCTGCTACAGACCATTGCAGCAATGCGTGCGGCCGGCCATGACCTGGATCAAACTGTGCTTCTGCAGGTGAGGCAGGGTGCACCTGGCTCTTCTAGCTGTCCTAGCATATGAAGACTATCATAGCCGGGCGCCACTGGTGACAAGCAGGTTAGCATCACCACCACCACCATCACCAGTGCTTGCCTCACCAGGGGTGTTGGTCACAGGTCAATGATACTTCAATCCTCACAGGGTCTCTGCAGGAAGCCTGCTGGCTCTGGAACCCTAGTTGTGGTCTGACAAGTGATGGTCTGTATCTGTAGGTGCTTCACGTGTATTGCCATTTCGACATGTGGAGTGAGGCTCTGAGAGTCCTTGATGACGTAGCAGCAGGCAGAGTGGGTGCAGGTCATGGCCTGCTAAGAGCAGAAGACGCCATCAGCAGTGTCAACAGCAGAGACCATAGCAACCCTGCTGACACAGTGCGCAAGGACAACAGCAGCACAGCAGGCAAATGGCCAAGGCAGTATCAACCTTCTGACTATCCTGTTCACCAGGCTGGGCAGGATGCCTTATGGCACATTGTGATGCGCAAGCTATGGGAGCAGCGCGCAGCAGACAGTCTGTTAAATGAGTTCCTGCAAAGGATGAGCCCTGAGCAGCTGCAGCGCTTTACGGTCTTGTATAATCTACAACCTTCACCAAATGGAGGCTATACAATGCAGCCACTGGAGGACTGGCAGGTGTCTGCAGAGACTCTGCAGGTCAATGAAAGAGCAGAGCCACATCAGCATGAGCTGAGTTTAGAAAGCGCAAGTTTGTGAACTTCAGTTGGCTCAGCCAGATGGGTGAGAGGACAGCGCTGGTTAGGCAGTGGCAGCCAACTGTGAGTGGGTTGTTGTGTGGACTTTTGGATCATACATCAGGGCTATGAGCACCCAGCGGGGCACATACACCCTGTGCCTTCTGATAGTGTGTTCTACTGCTGGGTTGCGGGTTGCTACTAGCCTAGTAGCCTTTGTCTTCAGTAATTGCATAGTCAGGAGTTCGTGTCCCGTGGTCTCTGTGTACTATTCACTGCTAAAACGCTGCCTACGCTTGCATTGGTCAGCTGCTGGCGGGAATTGCGTGCAAGACAGTTGTTAGACAACTGTTGGGCAGCTGCCAAAGCTGAGCTTGCGTATCAGCGAATGCTTGTGCTAGCAGTCACGGCGCGATGCCGCAGCCGCTGTAATATATCATAGTCCGCTGTACAGTGGGCGGGTCGGCTGCAGAGTGTGAGGGTGTTTCAGACAGTACTGTAGTAAAAATACAAAAAAGAAGAAACTGACTCATGAATGGTCTAATTCATGCATCGCAAGCACCCTTGCATTGCATAATTCGTATATACGTTATTCTAATCATGCATGCGATGCAGTTGGCATGTTGCATGTCAGTCAGTTGTTTCGGCGTCTCAGTTCAGGCGAGTGGGACTTGCCGCGAGAAAGGGATGGGGAAAAACAGCTTGCAAATATCATATAAAGGCACTACTTGGTTATTACCGGCAGGTGAAGACGGTCCTTTCGTAGCTTTTGACTTGCCTGTCACATACGCATGCTTTCAGGTCCCTGTTAACTTGTTGGTTGTGCCTGGACAGCCTGGTTTCGTATCAGAATGGGCGCTAACGAGCAGACAGACCCCAACGCACAGCAGCAGCAGAACGCGAACAGCTCATCAAATGTCCCTGTCAGGCAGGAGTGCAGTATACCAGGTCAGAGCTTAATGGCACCGACCGTTGAAATCCATCTGTTCTTTTGATTTCATTCACTGGGCCTGCTGGACTCGGAGTAGAGCAGCGGTCTGACAGCCATAAGAGCTGATTGCAACTACCACAGCTGTGTCAAGTGTGCTGCCTCCTCGTGACATTGTCGGCACTTGCACCGTTGTGGCAACGCTGAAAGCTGCAAATACTCTGCTTGGCCCGCCCACAGGCAAGACAAGTTGGTTATTGTGGCGAACCGACTTTGAGATCGATGAGCAGTACACCCCCATTAAAGCCATTGGCAAGGGCGCTTATGGTGTTGTGTGCTCGGCGAAGAATGCACAGACCGGCGAGAAGGTGGCTATCAAAAAGATCGGCAAAGCATTTGACAACCTGACTGATGCCAGACGCACATTACGGGAGATCAAGCTGCTGAGGCACCTGCGACATGAGAATATCATAGCAGTGCGAGACATCATGAAGGCAACCAGGGACCGCTTTAATGATGTGTACCTGGTTTATGAACTGATGGACACTGACCTGCACCAGATCATCAGGTCGTCACAGCCGCTGACAAATGAGCACTTCCAGTACTTCATCTATCAGGTGAGTGCCAAGTTCTTGTGGTAATGGTCGTGTGTGGTATGCTCATTCTGCTCACCATGCCATCATCAGCCCCTCATGCAATACAAACAACGCATGCAGCTGCTTTCTTGCTGCAGGTACTGCGCGGGTTGAAGTATGTGCATACGGCTAATGTACTGCATCGGGACCTAAAGCCCAGCAACCTGTTGCTGAATGCATCCTGCGACCTAAAGATTTGTGACTTTGGCCTGGCCAGAACAAGGTGCGTTCTCATTGTGTGCCATGCAAGGTATGTTTTCTATTGGGTTGGGGGCTGAGGTTGGATAAACACAAGAACCTCTGTGGACCACAGTCACATAGACCAACAGCAGACATAGGAGCAATGCCAACCTCTTGCAAGTCTGAAGCATCAAGCATCTATTGCGGTATCTACAGCAGCCCGTGACTCTTATAGTATCTTTTCTGCTTTGCAGTACCGAGCGCAACTTCATGACAGAGTACGTTGTGACCCGCTGGTATCGGGCCCCTGAGCTGCTGCTGTCCTGCGACCACTACACCGCAGCCATTGATGTGTGGAGCGTGGGGTGCATCCTGGCTGAGCTGCTGGGCAGGCGTCCGCTGTTTCCTGGCAAGGACTATGTTGACCAACTGAAGCTCATCATCAAGACCCTGGGTCCACCCAGTGAAGATGATCTCACTTTCATCAACAGCTCCAAGGCAAGGGCCTACATCAGGGCGCTGCCACAGCAAGAGGTGAGCATGGATTGGCTTATGTTGCATTGTCACAAAGTGAGAAGGGCAACCAGTTTCGTTAACCAGAGGTGTTAGTATCACCTTTCACAATACAAACACAGCCATACTGTGTCTCGGTAGGTGCAGCTGACCATGTGATCATCCTCCCCTTTCCAGCCCTGCTAGTTTGGGCCATGTATCAACATGGCTCAGCACCTTTGCAGCTGCAATTACAAATCTTTCCTACATGCAGCGCCTCCCATGGCCGAAGAAGTTCCCTGAAGCTGACGCGCTGGCTCTGGACCTGTTGGACAAGATGTTGCAATTTGACCCGCGCAAACGCATTGACGTACAGGGTGCCCTCAAACACCCATGGCTGGCCCAACTGCACGATGAGGCAGCAGAACCTGGAGCACCTGGTAGGCAATAATGGGAGTGACCTGATGTGGCGCTGCTTGGATGCACTTGTGCCAGTGTAATCATGGTTGCTTGATTGCAGGTCGCTTTAACCCTTTTCTGCAACACTGCTCCATATGCATACATGCCAATCCTCTTGCCGGGTGATGCCAGCTGCACAAACATGCTGTTGGAGGACAGTTTTGGTGGACTGGCAGGCATATGCTGGAACAAAATACTGCATATGTCAATGCAATGCATTGAGCATATGCATCAGGCTGGTCTGGGGCACGCACTGCAGGTCTGGGGCATGCACTGCAGGTCGTTGTGGCGATAGTCTGAGCGGATACGCACCACTTTGATGCCATGTCATGGTTATTACTGCTTGTTCTGAACCGCAGATTCTTGTTTGTCTACACCCTCAAAACACCTGAAGGCATGACATATTCTGCTCCTTTAGTAGCATATGTTGACTACTACATGTCTGCTACTTGTCACTGCTTTTGGTTTTGCAGCTCCCTTTGCATTTGACTTTGAGGAGGCACAACTGACAGAGCAGAATGTGCGGGACTTGGTATATGAAGAGATGAGGCACTACCATCCCGGTCTCTGAGCTGCAGCATGGCAGGTGCACAGTATGATAGACTTTGTGTCAACTTGCTGAGATCGTTGTATGATGTGTATGAGAACCCTCACACCATGTTCAGACGAGCCTGGCAGTCACACTGCAGACTTTTATGTTGCTGAATTCTGCAATGCGTGTTGCCAGACTCAACATCCGTGGACGTTGCAGACTCATGAGCCATGCAGGCATCATCAGATGCAAGGGTTCTCTTCTTGCATTGATCTGGCCCACCTTTCAGCCTGTCAGCTCAGTCTGCTGTGGCATGCATGCTGTGCTATGGCCAGCAATAGTAACATTATAATGGTAATCATGGCTGTATTTTTGTACGTGGGAGCACAAAACACAGCTTGAATGGTACTGCCAATCGTCCGCCGCGGCTGTGTTGTGCATGCACCCATCAGTTTTGTACAAGACACATGTGCCATTGCATCTCAACTTGTTGGGCATGGCTCAATTTCTTTTACATGTAGGCATCACACCAGGGTGGCGCGCCCAACGCATGTCAGCGCATTTGCCATAGCATTTCACCTTGCTGCATGGCTAAATTTCTCTTACATGTTAGGGGGAATAAGACAATAGGGACAAGCAACAACGACCTCATGAGGTATTATCTATAGTTCAGTAGATCTTGCCACTCACAGAACATGCCACGTGAAAAGCAGTATTGTGAACACTGACCATGCATAGCTCTCATAAGCATGTCAGCGCATTTGCCATATATGGCATGACTATATAGTCATGGCACTTCTACTTGCTGCATGGCTCAATTCCTTTTACATATAAGCATTGGTAGCAGAGCAGACCGTCTGCTCTGCTATGTGACATCACTGTCATAGTTTGGTATTGAACGTGGTAGGCTGCAGCCCGCAGCTGCAGCTGGAATTACTGATCAGTGCTTATCAGCAGGTGAGCAGTCCACGGTGGGTCACTTGCTGATCAAAGGGTCAGTGCATCTTGCCACTTTCAGCGCTTGTCAGAAGAGGATACCTACTACTATTAGTAGTACTTCAGCGCTTGCAAGCAATTGCCCTTGAGCCTTCTGTTGCGCCACAGCTGCCAGCTGTAAGTTACCTACTGCATAGGTCCTGACTGGCATATGCTCTGAGTCAGGTTAGCTATACAGACTGAAATTGGTCCATGTAGGTGTTCCTGAACCCCGAGGTTCTAGTTGAATAGGGTAAACGTTCTACCTTCACTGAAGCCTGTCAGGCTGTATGGCAGCCACCAGGCAAAGCATCAGCAGCAGCTCACACAACAGCGACTTGCTGACAGCATCGGCAGTTGACGGCAGAGTGAGCTGCTGTGGCATGCTGTTTGGCGGCGACAGGAGCCAAGAATCACAGATGCAGCTCAAAACCATGTGCATTTGCATCCATGTTCAAGCCGACATATTGAGGCATGCTACTCTACAGCATAGATAACGGTAGAAGGAGAACATTCTTTTTGAGTCCTTCTTCAGCTTCCTCCAGGTTTCTGGCAACGGAATGGGCAGTGAGGGTGTCTTCATGCTCTGGTCCATCTCGTTCAGTGCCCTGTCATGGCACAATGGGTCATCTTTGCACCAAACAAGTGTCCAGTCCTAATCCTTTCTGGTTTGGGGATGCAGCACATCTTTCAAGTCCTGCAGCAGCAGCAGCACATGTACGACACATCACATGCCCATCACATATGCCCTTACTCAGCACACACATAGTCCAGTGCAGCCCTCACTCTGCGGCGATGCCCTGACATGTTGAGCTTCTTTGCACCAGCAATACAATGAAGATGTCTGCCTATCTCAGCCATACAGAGGTCTCAAACCACAACATAACAGTGCACTGTGTCGCCAGTCTGGTGAGCTAATGGACACACCTTGAGTGCCCCCATAACATCCCTGTTGAACATGTACTTGGCAATTTTCCAGGGGCTCTGAGAGATCTCCTGCAGCGCTTGCTGGACCTGTGCATTGCCAGCGGTGGTGCAACACATGTGCTGCAGAGGTCACAACCACCAACACCGTTGATGATACACACCAAAACCCATCAAGTACAGCTGGGTATGAGGAACTGATTGTTGTGAGGCTGTTCATTCAGCAGGTGATGCGAACAGACATACAGCCCTGAACATGCAGCATGGGCTTGACCTGTATGAAACACTTGCACACAAGCTGACAGTCACGAGAAGCTGTGAGGTGCTCCAGGTCTGAGTCATGACTGGAGAGGCTGCCATCAGGAGGTGCCAGCCTGGTGCAAAGCAGTTGCCCTGGTCATGTGGACAAACCCAGACAATGGCTTGTCAGCCTGTTACCTTTGGGTCCTGGACCTTGGCCAACAGCTCTGGTTTATCCATGAACCTTTGCATCAGCTCCTGCGGCTTCACCCCCAACTGGGCTTCGAAACCTGACTGACTGGTGGGAGATGCAGGGCGACCACTGCTGTTGTTCGCACTGTTGACCTGCGCACACCAGCATGCACACATGCATGGCACACCAGGTTTCAAGTAGTCTGCCAACAGCCTAAGTGTAAACCTTGTTGAGAGGAAACACAACAATGATAGGTCACCTGGCTGAATCACAGATGGGGATAGTGTGGCTGGTTGTTGTGGATGATTGGTCAATGACGCAAAAACCCAATCATACCTTCAGCCTGTGAACCCCAGAGCATGATGCTGGCCACAGCACCAGCAGACTGGCATGGTGGCAAAGAGACTGCAGCAGATTAGAATGACTCCACCTCAAGCCCTCCCTGCTGCACAACAATGCAGAGTGCTATGCATGCCTTGCAGCAGCAACAACGTTTGACATCCCTGCCTACTCGCCTGCTCTTGTTGCATCTGCTGTATGATGTCTCCCGCCTCCATCGCTGCCTCAATGATGTCTTTGTCGCCCTCATACTTCTTCAGAGCCTCTGGGCCATTGCTGCAGGACAACAGCACACAGCAGCCAGACAGGCACAACCATGGACCAGTTGTGGTTGACGCACCAGTGGACGTTTGAACAGGCAGGACCCTGTGCAGACTGAAAAGGATTGTTGGGAGATGTTGCACCAAAACAACATTGAGCAATTGGCACCGCAGAACCAAAGCGGAAAACCCCCACAGAATCCTTCACAAGCTGTCCAGGAGCCAGAGAGCTGCTGTGATCCTTCCTCACACTGCACATTGCTGCTGGTGCTCAGCCCGCTGCAACCTGCACCGTCACTGTACAGCTGACAACGCACAGTTACGTGAGGAAAGCATTCTTTGGGACCACTGAGCTTCTTGAAGAGCACCCAAGACAAGTGCCCGTGATTGTGCTGTGCTGTGTCACCTGGCCATGTCCATGAGTGCTGCCAGCACCCGGGGGTCGCTCATGCGGGGACCCAGAGTTGGACTCTGCTGAAAGCGCTCAAACAAGTGCGTGGGGTCCAGCCCCGCCTGGTTGCTGTCTGAAAGCTGAGCCTGCAACCTGCTGGGGTCAAGGTGGGAAAGCATTTGGCCCAAGCCCTGCAAGAGGAAGCAGTAGGCATGCTATAGCCCCAGATAACCAGCAGCACTCGTGCCTGTGTGGGCTGTGTGCTGTTGACGTATCCAGCAGCAGTCACCGGACACCGTCCTTGATAAGGACAACTGCGTCAAGCAGAGCCGGCCGTGTACTTACTGTGCCTAAGGGAAGCAGCAGCAGCGCTAGAGCTGCCAGTTCCTTCACCAACACCACCACTCCTTCACCAACACCACCACGAATGCGGGTATGAAGCAGCCACCAGCTTCACTAGGTACTACCATCATCAACGTGAGTGCCCTCAGCACTGAGCTGCAGGGGCTGCCACCTGGAGAAACTCACCGACTGTTGTGCCAGAGCTGCAATTCGCTGTCGGACCTCAGGATTGGCCATCATTGCCTTGAGCACCTCCGGCCGCCGCATGTGAGGTGGCATCCGTGATAACATCATCTGCTGCATGGCAGGGTTGCTCATCATCACCTCCATCACAGAATCAAGCTGATCCACGACTTCTTCTGCTTTGGCACTGCCTGAAACGCATAACAAGGCAGCCCACGCAAATCATGTTCAGACATTTCTACGTCTGCATCAGCGCATGAGCGTACTTGAAGCAGGACACGCAAGTATAACACACCCCAATGCTGCAGCACGATGGATATAAGCACAAACGTAACGATCACCTGCTTGGCTACAGTAACATCGGTAAAAGTCGATATAAATTTGCATATGTGCTCCAGCGGTTGTCGTGGTTGCTGCTCCTTGAGTCACAAACCATGCTGCTGCTGTTCCTACTGTGGGTGCTGCCAGTTGTGCAACGCCCTGCACGGCGCCGTTCAGCCCCCATAGCTGCATAGACCTACAGCATGCATTTTTCAACAGTTGATGCATAGCCATGACAAAGCTGGCAGGTGACAGATCCTGTGTATGGTAAACGTCGTGAATTAATACTCTTGATAAACCGTCACAGTGAGGCGGGAGCGCTGTGCAGCACACAGAGGCAAATAGGAATTGTATCGAATATTACTGCAGCGTATGGGGCAATGCATGAGTTTACACCTCGGAGACTCAGGACTGTGTTCCCTGCACAACAATAACACTGCGCCGGTGCCAAGTATCGACAATAGCACTGTTAACGAATGAGTCTTGAAGAACCAGCAAAACGGACTGTTTTTAATGATGGGGCGAGCCATGGCACGTGCCTTAGCAGGCCTTCTTCACTATCAAGGGCACCAGTCCTAGGGTCTGCAGCAGGCCTGGGGCCCTTGGCTGTGAATATCAGAGGTGATTAGACGCTCTCAATGAACAAATTATGTGTAGCATTCAATAAGGCTGAGCCTTCAATACTATTCTTGTCAAAGCGCTGTCCAGTTGAGGAGGTTTCCTGATTCCGAAACAGGCCAGGATGCTGACAAGGCACACATGTAAAAGAAATCGAGCCATGCAACAAGTTGAGATGCAATGGCAAATGCACTGACATGCGTGGGGGCGCCACCCGGGTGTACACATGTGTATATTTCTTTTACACAGTTGCTTTGTCAGTGACCGCAATAGCAGCCATCAACACAAGGTCTTGAGCATCACATGCACACAATATAAAAGAATTTTAGCCGTGCAGCAAGTGGTACAGTAGTGTAGTACTATGGCAATTGTATACTATATGCAAGGCAACGGTTGCAGGATAAATGCAGGGCGACCTCTGTTGATGGAGGAAGAAGTGGGGATTTGACGGCTGGTTTATGAATCGTTGATTCGTTGTGGCAACGTGCTCAGAAGACAACCTTGTTTGACAACTTCATGTACAGGCCCAATCTCAACTTGCTGCATGGCTCAATTACAACAGGCAGTGCAAGTCCAGCAGGCGTGCAAAGAAGAAGAAGATACTGTGGCGGCCCCAACGCATGTTAGCGCAATATGCTGTAGCACTTCAACCTGCTGCATGGCTCAATTTCTTGTATCCAGCATGCAGTGAACACCATACAGATCATGAGGGACTTGTGTTCATGCACCAGAGCAACCAAGTTTGTTCACAAATGTTCAACAGCTCGTCAAGATGCTTTGCTCACATCAAGGAGTGCAGCAAACATGGGCCGATGACATGCACACTGATCCTGTATTCAACACCGAGTTTTTAAGTCAAATAAATGGCTGCAAGATGCCACAGCCTGGATGAAGACATAGTACTCAACTTCTGATTAAACCCTCACATGCATACATGCATCTACAAGCACAAATGAATATTCATGATGATGTTATGATTGATCATCTCAAATTTTGTAAGGCTCATTGAATGCAAAGACTGTTCAATGGCCCGTCGAATCGGCTGAGCCCGCAAAGGCCTCTGTTGCCACTGCGGTTGCTGCACCAGTGGGTAAGGGTGTGGTCGATCAGAGGTAATATACGCAGAAAAAGGGGCAGCAGCACAAGAGGCGGCAGTGCCAGCAGCATCAGTGGCAATACTGTGAAGCTGCTGCCACAGCCTGAGTGCAGTGGACCGGTAGGCAGCAAGACACGTAGAACAGCAGCTGTACCAGAGGAGGATATTGTTCCCACAGCTAGGGGGAGGTGGAGGTCCAAGCATGCTTCACTGTTGGTCGAAGACGTCTGGGCGCTGCTGTATTCATGGGCCCAGTCTGAGCAGCTCTGTCCAACAGAGCGGCACAACTGACCCAGGACACAGGACACAGTAAGTATCCTGAAATACAGATACGAACATGCAGCAGGCACCTGTGGAGCCTGATAAGGAGACGGGTTCACCACGGCAACACGCCTGTTAAGCACGAACAAATTCAACAGAAAGACTTGGAAAAGGTTGCCACTTGCTGCTTGCGCTGCTGTGCTTCAGTGGCACATGCTGGGTGGTATTTATGGCCATGGCCCAGACGAGATGGTTGTACAGGCACAGGAGCGTACTAATATGCCGCCATGTGCCTCACACATGGCAAGACCCTTCAACTGCATTCAAGCTGGCGGCAGAAGCTGAGCATGGTAGTTGCCCGCGAACATCATTGTGAGCTGCTGCTTGCTGCATCATCTGGATGCTACCCCTAACACACAGAAGTGCCCGCCTGCTCGTTGTTAAATATCGTCGAAGAGGTCCCGGCCTCTGAGCAGCAGCAGTTCAAGCCAGTGCATGCACCTGCTGCGCCTGGGAAAAGGTCTGCGGCTAGTCAAGGGTCCTTATCTATTTTTGAACGAACGAATAAGAAAGCCCTTTTCATGAGGCTCCGCTTTGCTGTAGCGCGTGCGCAGTATTAGCTGCCTATTCCGGCAACGTGCAAGACGCAACATAGGCATTCCTTATGTTCATAACATGTATGGGCTGCTGAAGTCCGTGTGGCCAGCACACTTCTATGGACGAGCAAGCAGGGCTGGCTGCCACAGGGAGAGGTGCGTATGATACGTTATATTGCTTGATCGTTGATCCATTGTGAAACACGGAGCCAGTGCAGTGCCGGCAGCTTACAGGCAGCAACAAGCCGTGAGCATGTTGAGTTTCGCACATGCCGGGAGCAACTGCTTAAGAGCACGCGAGTTTGAGAACTGCTCTTTGGAATGAAAACAAGAGTGCCAGGGACAACCAGTTGAGACCTGGCAATAACAAGGGGTTTGTTGCCTATCATTGTGCTGGGCAGTGGCTGGGGAGAAGCAGTTGCGCCGGCTGGAGCGCTTCACAGTGCATGAGGCAGACAACCCACAGCAGCTGGTAGGCTTCGACTCTCTGTGCCGATATGGCGCCGGATCCAAGCCAGTGGCTACTGGTATTTTGCTGCCAGTGGATGCGGCCCAGAATGGGACACCAGATGCAGGTGTGTAGGAACCAAGACCGTATGCAAGGCGCACAGCTCTTGCCTGTATCGCATCAAGAGCACAGTTTGTGGTCCTTGGGCTTGATGAGCTGGCGTGTCTCCGCTTGAAAGTAGTCAGAAGCATCAGCAACATCTGCTGGTTGTGGTGGTGCATCTGCAGGCAATAGCAGCGTATCAGTCACCACTGGGCCAGTCATTGACTGGTGCTTCGAGTATGGAGACAGACCAGCTGTGTGGATCATCACGAAGGCTGCCTGGTGAGTTTGTCAGCTTCAGATGCCAAGCTGCTGTCCCGCCACTTGCTTGCTGTAGCGGGTGTTCCTGGCACAAGCATCTTGTGATTCATGCTGTAAGTGACCCTGCTAGCTCCAGAGCTGATGCACACCTCACAGCCTGCCTTATGGACAAACCCCTGGTTTTGCCGGCTGCACATCACAGGTATCAGCTGTGCAGCCCCAGTGCCAGCTACAGCACTCTGTATGATGCATTGCAGCTGCGGCTGGAGTTGGCTGTAAGGTGTGCATCAGCTCTGGCATCCGACCCCACTGCAGCAGCTGGTGTGGTGAGGCACAGAGTGCTGACCGGCCTAGTGGCTGGCAGCAATGGCACGCCTGTACATCCAGAGCAGCTGTCAGAAGCAGCAGAGTTCCTGGCTGAACAAATGGCTGCCCTGCACCAGGTGCGATAGCAGTACTGCAATGCAGATGAGTAGCTTGTTGCAATGATAACTGGTGCTTGTGCGACTGCATCTGATACACCTCAAGGTTGTTGCTTGCTGCCTGTTCCTGCAGCACCACCATGCACACTTCACATCATGATCTCTGTCTTGGTGCCAGCAGGCATGCTCATCGTGCCCATCATGCTGTTGTACTGTTGACTGCTGTACCAGGCTGGTGCCTTGCTGCGGCAGCCTGTTCCTGGAACATCAGCAGCAGATGTGCTTCCCTTCGTGGGTTGGCTTAAACAGGAGGGGGCAGCGATTGCAGCAGCCCCACCAGCCAAAGGGCAGCGACTGGGGGATGCAGGGCAAGCAGTTGTGACAGCGACAAGTGAGCCACCTGCAGGGAATGACTGCATGCATTGTTGATTGTAATGTCCATCAGTCTCTCTGGTAACTCGGCAGCCTCTGAGCAGGTCAGCCAGGTCACCGTGATGGTCACCATGCTGCACAAGCCACTCGCAGCTGCCCTGTTGCTGCAGACATCAAATGTGTTTTTGTTATGCCACCTGTGGGTGTTAGGCCACCCCCAGCACTGCCGCTATGTGTGCTGGGTGAGCTCAACAGGTGGCAACAGCAGAGCAGGCCAGTACTTCTGCCCTCCAAGCACAGCATCACATGGCTTGAGAGGTTCGTTCCAGCTGGCACAACGTCATACAGCTGTGAGCGCCACCAGCACCTAAATCATGCGTGCAACAGCAGCCTTGAAGGTGCCTACGCCATTCTGCCGCTGTCATCTGCCTTCAATGCAGAAGTTGTATCAGGACATCAGCCCCTGCTGGCAAGTCAACCATCAGCAGTGTTAACCTCAACAACAGCACCAGCACCTGTCCCCAGCCAGCCATCTGCAGCAGCTACTGAGCCATCACCAGCGCCTGTCACATCAGCAACCGCTGCAGCAGCTCTCAAGCCTGCTCCCAAGCTGAAGATCAACTTTCCTGGCTCTGGCCTGAAGCCTAAGATCAAGTTGAAGGGCCAGATCCTGCCTCAGCTGCAGCCGCCACCACAGGACATGGGCAGCCAGATACAGGGGCATCCGCCTGGTGGCACGCACAGGCAGGCACAGCAGCAGGGGCACAGGCCAAAGCTCAAGTTTGTCATGTCCAAGGGCGGGCTAATGCAGCAGGAGGAGCAGACACAGTTGCAGCATCAGGAGTCTTGGCAGTTCTCGGATGCGCAGGTTGGCAGCAGAACAGCTGGCACTTGCCTTTGTGCGGCAGATGAGCAGGACATAGAGTTTATGATCATACAGTTTGGTGGCACAATACCCTTTGTTGTTGGCTTCTGGTTTTGCAGGCTTGTGTGAATGCCCAGGACAGTCTGGAGTTGAGTTGGCTGTGTTGCTGCTGCGCATGCAGGGAGGTTGGGGCCCACCACCCCTATACCCAGCGCCAGCTGTCCATGGTGCTGCGCAACATCAGCGACCTCATGACACAGCACACTATGAGTATTATGATGAACCAGCGTACATCCATCAGCAGCCTCACCACCCCACAGCCCGACAGCAGCAAAGGGCAGCAGCAGCAGCGGCAAAACAGGCAGCAGTTCATGCCCGGGCTACTGCAGCGGCAGCTCGTGCAGAGGAGCAGGCTCGACGGCATCAGCAGCAGATGCTGGAGCTGGAGATGAAGCGGCAGGCAGAAATTACCGCTGATATTGCTCGTGGTGCGCCACCTCCCCCTACTCGCAGCTTTAGGTTACCAGAGAAGTTCATGAGTGACCTGCTGATTCTGTGGGAGTTGTGCCAAGCATTTGGAGGGGTTCTCAACGTACCGCCCTTCAGCCTTGAGCAGCTTGAAGCTGCGCTGCTGCCAGGCCCTTTGACAGAGGAACAGCAGCAGCAGTCTGCCGCAGTGACAGGTGCTGCAGCAGATGCAGAGGCGCTCAAGCAAGCCCAGGAAGCAGCAGCACAGCTTGCTGCACAACTGGCACAGGCTGCAGCAGCTGCTGAGAGGGCAGCGACAGGTGAACAGCCAGCAGCAATTGCAATGCAGCCAGGCATCGTTAGTGAAGGTGCAGGTGCAACAGCAGCAACTGCTGCAGGTGCTGCTCAGCCTCCTGCACCAGCCCCCACACTGAAATTCCAGCCAGAACAGCACAACGCAGCACCAGTTGCTGCGGCAGGTGCTCAAAGGGAAGACAAGGCAGTTGACGCAGCACTGGCAGGCCCAGAAGCTGTTGGCGATGGCGATGCTGCTGCTGTCAGGAGCGCCTCGATGGCCGCCTCCTTGCCTGAACAACCTGCTGCTGGGGGCGGAGGTACACCTGCAGCACAACTGCCCCTGCAGGACGCAGCTCACTGTGATGCACCAGCAGTAGCTGCAAGTCCACCAACAGCAGTTGCAGCATCAGGTGGTGCACCAACAACCCCTTATGAGACCATTGCAACTTGTGAGCCGTCAGCACCAGTTGCTGAGGATCCCACTGAAACCCTTGAGGCAGCATCAGCACCAGCAGCCGGTGAAGCAGCAGCAGCAGTAGCAGCACCAGCAGCTCAGCAAACACCATCAGGTGGATTGGTACCATCCACACAACAGCCTACACCTGCGGGTGCAGCTGACGCCACAGGTGGTGTGGGCATAAGTTGTGTCCTGTTGCAGCCTGGCAGTGTTGATGACACAGAGCGTGCTGATACCCCGGCACCCACAGCTGCTGCCACTGCCAGCGCACCTGCTGAAGGTGCTGGAGCCAAAGAGCAACAGGACCTGCAACAGGGTTCCCAGCAACCACAGAAAGATGTGACAGGCAAGGCTGTGCAGCAACAGGCAGCAGCACTGCAACCACACCACCTTCAAGGTGACCATGTGGAGGTGCAAGAGCAGGGACAGCAGCAGCAGACTCATCAGCAGATTCAACACCAAAAGCAGGTGCAAGAGCAGGGGCAGCATGCAGCTGAGCAACCAACACCATCTGCAGGCGCTGGTGAACAGCCAGCAGTTTGTAAGGCAGCGACTGTGCCACCATCCAAGCTTGAAACATGCACGACGCCAGCTGACCAGCAACACCCTCAATATCAGCAGCAAGCGAAAAAGGAGCTTAGGCAAGCCGAGGCAGATGGTTTGCAGGAACAGTCCATACTTGCTGCTGTTGAAAGTCCTGCTGAACACACAGAACAGACTGGAGCCTGTCACTGGGAACAACAGCACAAAAGTGAGCAGCAGCAAGGCCCACAACAGGGGGCTTCACAAGCAGTGGGGGAGCGGGAGCAGAAGGAGAGTTTACCTCAGGAACCAATGAAGGCGGAAAAGCCATCCCTGCCGCCAGATCAGGGAAATACACAGCAGGATCATCATAGGCAAGATGGCATGCTGGGGCAACAGGACATGATGGAGCACCAACAGCAGCAAGAGCAACAGGACCTTCAGGTGCAGCCATTGCAAGTGCAAGGTGCTCAGCTGTTGCAACAGCAGACTGACCAACAGCAGCAGCCAAGCCAACAGCAGCCGTTGCCCCAACAGCAAGAGCAATGTCAAGGTCAACAGCACCAGCACGGCCAACATGCAGGCCAAGGGCAGCTGCAAAGCCCATTTGCAGGCCAGCTGCCTGCTCCCTCTACCACCAGTGTCGCCACTGGCCAGGCTGCTGCCAGCAACAGTGTGGGTGTTGCATCCTCACCAGCCAAGCACAAGCTCAAGATGAAAATCAAGCTGGGAGGGATGATCAAGCAGAGCAGTAGCCAAATACAGCAGTCAATCAGCGGAGTCACAACGGCAGCTGCCACGGCATCAAGGGCTACTGCAACTGTTGAGGCTCCAGCAACTGATACAGCTGTGGCTGAAACAGATCCTGCTTCCGCTGCTGCTGCTGCTGCTGGTGGTGGTGCTGGTGACTGGAAACAGCCAGCTCCAATTGATGCTCCTAATGCCCATGCCACTGCAGCAGCAGCAGAGGAAGAAGACGAGGAGGATCAGCAGGTGGATATGGGCATAACCGACCACTTGAGCCTGACCTCCTCTGTTGTCTTGCGTGATGTTCACTCTGCCCTGCTGCGGTTGGTGGATGGCACTGCACCCAAGCCTGGAAAGAAGGCCCCCAAGCAGCCCTTGATAGGCAAGCTTTGCCCGGGCGACACCAATCAGCGGCACCTGGCAGCCTTGATGACTCAGCCACATTGGGCTCACAGGGCGGCACATGCAGTGTCTGCTGCTGCTGGTGGAACACTGGCAGAACCCGAGTTTAAGGCACAGGTGGGTGGATGTTCCCAGGTGGGTCAGATAGCTTCCTGCAGAGGCAACAGTCATCCTGCACCGCAGATCTTTTTGACTGCAGGAATAACAAAAACAGCTGGGAGTGAGCTGGCAAGCCGAGTTGAGCAGCAACCTGCTCTCTGCAACGACGAGTGGGAAAAGGAGTCTCTTACCTTCATGAAATGCCTCTCATTCAGGCAAAGCTGTTGGGCAGATGCTGTTGTGGCTGACATGGCCGCCATGTGCTCCTGCAGGATGTGTCCAATTTCTTGCTGAATAATGACTATGCTGTGCTGAACCTGGAGCAGCGCATGTCAGTGCTGCATTGCCTGTTGGAGTTGGCGCTTGCTTCAGAAACACTCCGCGCGCATGTAGACGTCCGCCTAGAGGCGTATGGCGCTCCCACAGCCTTGAGGCCAGTTATGTTCAGGGCGTTTGCTGGGGTCTTGGGGGGTGTTGGTACTGGCCAGCGTGGCCGACCAAAAGGCAGTGGTTATGGTGGTGGATATGGCATGAATCAGCTGTCTGCAGGGCCTACTGAGGCGGAGTGCCAGGCTGCTGCAGCTGCTGCTGAACGCAGCATTGGTGGACGAATGGTTGATGAGTGGATGGAGTGGATCACGCAGCAGGAGCAGCAGAGGTGAGTGGCTGGTTGGGGAGTGACTCCGGTTCCAAGAGTGGCAGACCTGTCAGCTGGCAAACTTGTGGCACCACCAGCAGTCATGACACATTGAGTGCTAGATTAACTGTCTACAGGGTGTGTGGTCAGTGAGTGACAGAGTCCCTGCAATGATGATGTGATGGTTGGCTACATGACGGCTCCGTGTGCTGTTGTCCTATCCTTGCAGTTCTGGTTTCCGCCGCCCACTTGGTCTAGATTATCGAGGTCGTCACTACTGGGTTCTGGGGGGTGCTGCTGGTGCCTGGAGAGTGTTTGTGGAGGAGCAGGAAGGGGCACGCTGGGTAAGCAAAACTGCACACAGGCAGGAGCAATGTACGTGAGGAGATCAAGTGCTGGGACACGTTGTCGTTGTACATGTTCCTGCTGCAGCAGTTGTTGGCTGTGTAAACAGCTTCTTGCAGCCAGGTCGCTGTACACCTAGTCCTGTGTGGTTTGTTGTGTCTTGCAGGGCTATTATGAGGGGCAGCAAGTGCTGCAGCTCATCAGTTGGCTTGCATGCGCAGCTATTGAGTCTGAGGTCCCTCTCCTGCACACACTCTGCACCATGCCCTGGCCCTACCGCCCCAGCCTGGTCCTCACAGCAGTCAGCAGTGCGGCAACAGCAGCCGCCGCAGCCGCAGGAGCTGAGCCGCCAACCTCACCAGGCAGCATTGCCTACTGGGCCAATGTTGCATCGGGCGGTGGTGCTGGCGGCTCTGGTGGCAGCAGTTATAGCTTTGGCTACTGCTTCACTCCCCTGGAGGCTGGCGTTGAGGCTCTTGGCCCTCTGGTGATGGCTGTGGGTGTGCGGGTACCTGATGCCAGCCAGCTGATGGGCAGCAGGCAGATGCAGCGCCTCAGACCTGATGGCTATAGAAAGCTGGCGGCACCACTCATGCTGGGGGAGGCAGGTGGGAGCGGCACACACGGCAGGGGTGATCGGGGTCTGCCAACTCTGTCATCAAACTGCTGACTGCTGCTGTGATGCCATCTGCTTGGCACATGACAAGTTGTGGGTGGCGAACAGTTCTGCTCTGAGCTTGGCATTGGCATTTTACACTCAGTCTACTGCTGGGACAGGCAGCCACATAGAGACTTCCTCCTCAATCACACTCGCCGTCCTGTGCTGCGGCTGTTCCTGCGCATGTGTGGGTTGTTGCGCAGGGGTTCCTGGTGGCAGTGTACTTGGCAGCGGTGAGGAGCGCATTTCTGCTGCCATTGCAAGTCTGGTGGCGGTGCTGCCATTCTGGTTGAGGCAGCAACAGCAGCATATACTGCAGCAGCTTGGCAGTGTTGTGGATGAAGCGCTGGTGAGCAGTGCTGAGGCCATGTAGCGCTGACCATGTAGCGACCTGCACGGCTTTAATGAGCATATCGTCTCATTTAGGTTGGCATCAAACCGCAGAATAGGCTGCCATCATTCAGGGGGCCTGGTGATGTCTGGTGCTTTTAAGGAGGCAAGCATCTTTGCAGGAGTTAGACAAGAGTTGAGTTCATCTGGCAGCAGCAGCTACCACCCTGTTTTTCTTGCATGCTCTTCAGGTTGTCGACAGCCCTAGTGCCTTCTGCCAAGTGCTGTTAACCCTGGAGAGCCTGCTGTCAGACCCGAATGTTCAGCCTGCCCCCCTCAGGCCTACCTGGACCTCTTCCTGGCAGCAGGCCTGGCGGGACAGCCTGACAGCATCAGGCCCAGGCAGTTGGGCGGCAATCATGCTGCACCTGGCCATGCTGGGCCGGTTTGCTGTGGTTGACGAGTTCAGCCTCAGCAGAAACACATTCTTGCGCATCGTCACAAACAGCAGGTACGTGGACAGAGAGAGCGGCCACTGGTGGCAGCAGTGTGTGCGCACATGCACACCTGATGTAGTTGGTGGGGTACTCACTTCACTGCATCAGTATGTTGGTGGGTTGTTGGGTCAACTGATGTCCAAGTGGTTCGCTGATTGGTGGTAGCTGACCAGGGTTTTGGACTTGATCAGACATACCATCATACACAGCAGCTGATGTTGTTCAGCAGACATGCATGGTCTGCATTGCCACAACTGGAACGGCAGCTGTTGCCCAACGGCCATTGCCCCCTCAACATTTCTCCTCAACAGCAGACATCGCTTCCCTGGCATGTGTTTTTTCGCCGTGCTCTTGCAGGTGCCCTGCACTTTTTCCTGCAGTTGGTGACACCTTCATGTTTGTGCGGTCTGGCTGCCTGAGGCACCTGGAGAAGTACAGTCAGCTGCCACCCAGGGCCACAGCACCACTGCCACCAGCAGCAGATGAACTCACCGCAACAGCAGCAGCCATCAAGCAGCTTCCACCTGTCAGCTGCTATAAGGTCATTGCACTGGCATATTGCTCATACCCAATGCCTGATGGCCTCAAGCAGCAGCAGCAACAAGTGGCAGCGGCGGCGGCAGCAGATGCTGCTGCTACAGATGGTGCAGATGGTGTTGACGCTGTGGCAGGAGGTGATTCAGGTGCTGTCAGTGCCGGGGGAAGCTTGCTGGGGCCAGGTCATGGGGGGACTGCTGCTGCAGCTGCCAGTGAGCCAGGTAAGGGCTGCTCCAACAGAGGCCTGAACACCACCCCAGGGGCTACCACTGCTGCCCCTGTGCTGTCATCCATATGTGTATATGGACTGTCGCTCAACCAGACAGGTCTGCCGCACCTCATCAGTCTGTTTGATGTATACAGGATGGACAGGTCCCATCAGCGCTATTCATGCTAGTGGTGCACACCTCACCTGGCGAGTTATCTGTCATGGCGCTTGATTGAACCGCCTGTCTGGTTATGCATGGTGTGCTTGCTGTCTACTTGCGTGCATGGGCAGGTGCGAGTGATGACTGGCCTGGCCTAGCTGCTCTTGGTGATGATGGGGTCGAGGAGATTGACAGCCTGCTTAACTTTGATATTGATGAGCTTGATATTGACTCTTTGCCAGGTCAGATGCATCAGCAACAGCACCAAAACCACCAGCAGCAACATCAACATCAAGGTCAAGAGCAAAAGCAGCAGCAGGGATCAGCAGAGCAGCAGCAGCAGCAACAGCAACAGCAGCCAGGACAGGAGCCCACGCGCAGCAGTCCTCCGACCTTCACAGACACTGATGGTGCACCTGAGTACCGGCCCCCTTGCATGTGGGCACTCATGAGCCCACAGGACCTCAGCAGCAGCCGGACAGCTGCAACAGGGGATCCTGCATGGCAGCAGCCTGGCACAGCACCAGCAAGTGTCAGGGATGGCAAGCGCCCGTATATTGCTGTCCCATTCCATGTTGATGCAAACCTGCCTGACTATCTGGTGACAGTCTCAGCATATGAGGCATGCATGGAGCGCAGCTGGTTGCCGGGTGACAAGTTCAGCATGTACTTTGGTGGAAGTCAGGTGTGTGTGAGTGGGTCTGTACGTGTGTGTGTGTGTCTGTGTCTGTGTCTGTCTGTAGATCAGCTCAGCTCAGCTCAGAGGCACCTGCCCCACGTGTTGCCTGCTGTGCCACTCGCTCACCACCACGCATGATTGTTCACTCAGCCCCTCAACCCCTCTTGCAGCAAAGCACCCAGCTGCTTCATAACCCATTCCAGTAGTGTTTACTGCTGAGTCTTTGGCGCATGTGCCTGATGTGTTGCTGCAGGGCCAGAAGGGCGGAGGCCAGTACTACAAGGGCACCATCATGAGTGTGGATGAGCCACTGGAGGGTGAGGAGGCGGACCCCTGGTGCAGCATTGAGGTGCTGTGGGACAACAATGATGACAGCAGCTCACACACAGCGAAGCACAAGGTGTGTGCAGCGCACAGGGTGGGAGGGCACAGAAGAGTTATCAAGAGCTAGGAATTACTGCTGCTACACAGTGGCCGGTGGTCTACCATGCCTTGGAGATATTTCTGCTGCTGTGGAATTTCCATGAGGCGGCATCAAGTATTGTGCGGCCAGCGACCCCTTGCTAGTGCTTGAGGACTAGTTGTTGCCGTCAGTGCTGTCAGTTGCCTCAGAGACATGCACTGTTAATCTGGTTGTCAACCTGCAGGTGTCCCCTTGGGACATCGAGACTGACCGGGATGAGGCCCGCAAAGCAGAGGAGGCAGCACGCAGACAGCAGCAGGCAGCTGCAGCAGCAGAAGAACTTCGCCGCCAGGAGGAAGCAGCAGCAGAGGCTCGTGCCCGCCGGCGAGCCAGCCGGACTGTCGCTGACTACAGCGACCTCATAGGGGCCGCCGATGACGATGACGAGTACAACCCCCTGGCTGAGGGGTACTCCTCTGACTCTGACGATGGCCGCAGGCGGCGCGGCAGGAGAGGCAAACGGGGCAGAGGCAGCGATGATGAGGATTTCAGGGAGACAGCTGTTGCTGCTGGCGGTGGTAAGAAGAGCAAGTCCAAGGCTTCAGCGCCCACTGGGGGAACGCAGTGGAGTGCTGAGCAGATCAAGCAGCAGCAATCAACGCACCTGCCGCCCAAGCAGCAGCAGATGCTGGGTGCTATGGCAACAGGCAATACTCTGCTTTTGGCAAGGTTGACCAGTGCACCACCAAATGCACCTATACATCAGCAGCCCTTCCCATTGCCTCTCAAGCCGGTGAGCTCACAAGCCTGACCTCAAGTGCTGCAGTCGGAAGGCAGTGTGCACAGACGTCTCTACCAGCTATCTATCAATTAACAGCCTGACCTCTTCATGTGCCTTTCCGGTGGTGATTATTCTTGGTTGGCATTGGCTCTATGCTTGATGCGGTGTACTCTGTGGTCCTGACATGCCCAGTATTGCCATCGGCTGTGTGCTGGTGCAGGGTGTGTTGTGTGCACTGCCCAACGCTGACAGCTTCATTGCTCTGGTGGGGGACTACATCAGGAGTGCAAATCGCAACTTCAGTCGGCCGGTGTGGGGGCAAAGGGAACTGGACTTGTACACAGTGAGTGGCCAGCAGAGCAAAGGAACAATTCCACACTGAACTGGACTGCCTGTGGTGATTGGGTATGACCACCAACCATTGAAAATGTGTGATAAGGAGCACTGCTGGCCAAGTTTTGCCAGCCTAACCACCAGATATGCAATATTGCTGGCTACTTCATGATGTTGGACACTTGTAAATGCGAAGCTGATGCCTTACGATGTTGCTGCAGATGTTCATGGTGGTCAATGTGCGCGGTGGTTATGAGGCTGTCTGCCGCACCAACCGCTGGGAGGATGTGTGCCGTTCCATGGGCATTGCTCCAGACCCCAGCAGTGGATCCAACATGCGCACACACTATGAAAAGTGCCTGGTTGAGTTTGAGCAGTACATACGCTGTGGCCGCTTTGAGCAAGACATGGAAGCAGGCAAGCCTCCAACTGCACAGAAGGCTGATACTGATGCTGCGTTTGAGCAGGTCATGAGGGCTGGGGCAGCTGCAGCAGCAGCACCACCTCCTCCTCCTCCTGCTCCTCCCGCACCTAGAGCCAGTAGCGTGGCGGTGGCTGGGGTTGGGTTGAGACCTCAGCTCATAGCTGGAGCAGCTGGGGGGATGCTGCAGATGCCAGGGGTGGCAGGACTACAGCCAGGTACAACTGCCTTCCTTGCCAGGAATGCTGCTGGTCAGCCTGTGGTGATTCAGGCCACACCGCAGCAGTTGCTAGCCCTGCAACTGGCACAGCAGCAGCAGCAGCTGCTGCTAGCAAAGCAGCATGGCAGGGTTGGTACTGGCGCTGCTCCAGTGGTGCTGCCAGCAGGAGTGCCTGCAGTCTCAGGCGCTGCAATCACTCCTGCTGCTTCTGCTGCAACAGCACCAGCAACTGCAGCAGCTCAGCAGCAGCTGTTGTTGAGACAGCAGCTGCTGCAACAGGCACAATTGCAGAGTGCTGCTGCTGCTGCTGGTGCTAAAGTCTTGCCAATAGCAGGAACAGCTGCTGCTGCTACTGCGAACCCACAGTTGAAAGCTTTACTGCAGCAGCAGACAGCAGCTCTCAGACCACCTGTTCAGCTTGCAGGAGGTTTGACCCTGCAGCAACTCCAGGCCCTGCAGGCCCAACAGCTGAAGAATGCAGGTGTAGTATCAGGGTCAGCTGGCCAGGGTCCAATGGTCGCTGTGTCATCTGGTGGTGTAGCACCTGCAGCTGGCCTGGGGCTGCCTCCTCGCCCGCCCGCTCCCTCAGGAACGGCGGCAGCCGCCGCACCTCCAACATCATCTGCGGGTGCACAGAACGCGTTAGCAGGCACTGGTAGCATGAACTTCAGTGCCTTGTTGGACGATCTGTGATGCTCAAGCACAGTGGTATTTAGCAGCCTCAATGATTCATTCACGTTTAATTACTGGAGGTTGATCAAGCTCATGAGCCCATGCAACATGGTGGATGAGTTGGCAATGAGCTGGCATGCAACGGGACCCGGTCCAGTCTTGTTGCTGCTGAACCCCGGACCCAGGGTCCTTCTACACCACACCATAACTTGTAAATACTCTTGGAAATTCTGAGTCACTGTATAGTTATAAGTTCTTTTTGTTAGGGATAGTTACACCGGGGGGTCAGTCGCCACACACTGCTGCAAACGCTGCTGGTACATGCGCAGCGCAGACCTCACCTTACACAGCAACACAACCGCCCTAGTTCAAGAGATTGAGCCTGATAGGCATAGTATGCAGCATGCTGAATGCGCATTCATGGATGATCATGAGCTGGCGAATGATCTGACATGGTTTGCATGGGCAGGGCCTAACGGCCCGAATAGCCCTTTCGATCCTTCCCTGAGTTTGGTTCCTGCATATATATGACTAGTACTGTCAGGGTTCTCTTTCGTTGTGCATTGCATTGACTGGGAGTGGGTCCCGCCGGCTGGTCTGAATTTCAGACTCTGAAGGGTGAGCACAGAGAGGTGCAATTTCTCGCGGTGGTATAGAAGACGCCACCGACCTTGGGCACCCTCCGCGAAAGAGGGGTTTTGCCCTTGGAGTGCTGTGCGATTCTGATAGCCGGTTGGTTTGCATGGGCAGGGCCTAACGGCCGGAATAGCCCTTTCCATCCTTCCTTCCCTGACATGCGAAGATTTATATACCTATACCAATACGATATGCGAATACTTATACAATGTTGTGCTTACACGTCCATGCTGGACGTGCAGGTTGTTACTGATTTGCAATCAGCAAGTGATGCCCATCACCACCAACATGCCAGGCGTGTTCAAGTTTAGGGTTCATGAAGATGCCACTTTGGCCGACGGAGCGGGGTGCTGTTATTGTGCCGTGTTATGCCGTGCACACTTCTTCTCCGAAATCATCAAATCATCGGCCCTACCGACGTCGGGAGGCCTAGTTTACGTGCCATTTTCAGTGCTGGACTGAGTTTACATCTCAGCTGTAAACCTCGGCGTACAGTACTGTACTACTAGTAGCTTTACAGCCGGTTAAGGGTAGTTAACAGAGGCGTAACCTGTGCGTTTTTACGTAAAGTGCAGGTTACAAGTAGGTAACGCGAGTTAAAGTTTACGGAGGGGAAGTAAGTCCTTGGAGCGTAAACTGATACAGCTCGGTCAACCACACTTCACGTGCCGGTACAAATGACCGTACAGACAGTACGATTAGACTGCTGAATGAAGGCATTACGAAACCTTTGACTCGAGAAACAATATGCTGCATTCAAGCACACTGTGCATGGTGGCACCATGTCAGCTCCCACACCAGCATGGCAAACACTTGCTGCTGTCCATCGCTGATGCTGATCAACTCATGGGCACCACTGCTGGGCAAGGTACAAACACCAAGTCAAACCACTAGTCGTGCTTAACATGATAACACTGCAAATGCATGCATGCGCATGGCAGAAAACTATGTTTGATGCCATGATATGATATGCAAGTTTCTGTTGCAGGAAGGGTACTTGTAGTACGCATTGCAGCACTACATGCTGGCAACAACCAGTCAAGCACCAAACAACCGCGGAACTTAGTAAGCTACTGCTGTGTAGCCATAGTGACGTCAATAGTATGGCATCCCTGCCAGTGGCCTGATGCGTTGCATGGATCCACCCTTGATTGCTATTTACTTTGCCTCGAAGCAACGTGCCAATGGTACTACGTGATCAGTCAAGCTTTATCAAGAAAAGGGAAAACACTTGACCCCCTTGCGAGCCAAGGAGGATCCTCCGGAGAATCCAAGTGTTGCGGTATCATGAAACCTACCGTGATTTGCTCTTTGCTTACGCCGCGTGCATATCAGGCATGATATCGAGCGTCTACTTGGCGTGCGTGAGAAGTCGATGCCAGCCCTATAGCACGCGAGGCTGATCGGACAAGGAACGTTGCCAACTGGAAGGCGCCCTTCCAGTCGTAATGTGGCGGCGCGCAATCTTCCAGCAGGCCCTCTGGACCCAATTGGGATTGTAGTCAAAACTGTATGTAAGATACGTATCTCTGTATACAATTGTATCTTGTCTGGCCTTGCAAAGGCAAACAGCAATACTCTGTAACATCGCCACAGTGCGTCAAAGCTTTGAATCTTCTTAAGAATCAAATACTGCTTGCCCCCTCGCATGCTCCCCGGGGCCCCGTTGTCGGATTTGCACTGCACTTACTGAGAGCACAACAACACAGTAATAACTATCTACAAGTTGAACTTGCAGACATTCAGCCGGATCGAATCTGGTTTCTGCCAGAAGTTCTTATCGCCTGGACCTGCTTTTCAGGAGTTTTCAATATAAATTGTGAAGTGGGATAAGTTGTAAATCTGGTTCTCACCCCGTTACCAGTCCTTGCTCCGGCGACTGATGAATCTAGCCCTGTCATAACCCCAGCAAAACATCCCTGCGACCAATGCTGCTGTTTTTGCGAGTATTGCTGTCACGAAGTCCGAAATTGGTGCTTGCTACCGACGCTACTGCTCTTTCTTTGTGTGAATGGGGCAACAATTCTTGCTGCAGGTTATGTTGTTATCCACGGTATTTGGTTAAGAACCTCATCAGCTGGTTGTCGCCTATTTAAGCAAATATTATACTCTTGCTTGACAATGTCTGGCTGCTGAGCTTCACCTAGGATTGCTCATAGGCTTGGGTCCCACTGTAATGCTGTGGCATCATGGTAGTCTTCTCAATGTCAGCACTGGCTGCCTATGATGTCGCTGCTGATCAAGAAATAATCGACCATTGTACTCATCAATTGTATCGCCACCGTTGTAGCCTGCATATCCGGTCAGGGGCATGAGTTGGGTGAGAGATGTAAGCCCAACCACTTGCTTTGCATGCAGGATCTTGGTGGTAGTAGCAAATATTCGAATGAGAAGTTTGAAGACTGAAGTGGAGAAAGGTTCCATGTGAACAGCTTGCACCCTGCACGCTAACCCTGATGCCACATCTTCGCCACACATCTGTAGCTTGCATTGTCAGTCCGGGGCACTACTTGAGTTGTTGCTGGCGCTGGTCCGGAACATATTATGGTCGACATGATGTAGTTTTCGAAAGAGTAAGGTCTTGGAGAAATTCACATTTATTATTAATAGCCTTCCATCAAGTGACCTGCAATCTATAGGCAGCTTCAAGCGCCAAACTCACAACAGTGCAGTGGCATCCCGACATTCAGAGTTGGTGCAGTTGGTACTTGAGCAAGTCAAAGTCGAAGGGGATGCCTTCAGATAGTAGCCAATAGCACATGTGTGGTTGCTGCACACCTGCAGAACAGAGAAACAACATGCCCAGTCCTCCTGGGAGGTATGGTGACTGCAGCAAGCAAGTCTTGGCATCCCATCTTTGATAAACACACAGACAGTACTTGGCAATACGCACATAGAGATACATTTTTGCTGGTACAGAGTAGTAGGTAGGACAGGCAGCTTCAAGCACGGGCTCACTGTAAGATAATCACCGACCACTGACAGTGGTACATGCGCATAGCCAGGTCGGGTTGCAGAAAACGAGCGTTACTTGCTGTAGAGCAGCATGCTGACTGAGCATCAGACTCGGTAAAGATATTGTCAAGAGCCACGTTGGCTTTGCTTGGGTCATAATTTTGTCCAATCGTGCAGTTACAGTAGGTCACATTTGTGCTGTTGCCAGCAGTATCGCCACATGTTGCATTTGCCGGGGTCGCCTGCAGGTAGAAGCAAATGGGAAAATTCGAGTTGAAGCAGCAGTGCGCGATGGCCAGGCGAAACACTCATCATGATCAATACGCGCCCTTGATCAATACGCGCCCTTGCAGTATAGAGGGCTCTGCACCCGCAGCGGCCTGACAAGGATGCTTCAGCACAGAAACAACTCCATCACTCACAGGCACTGCCTCCAGTAAGCTAATGAGTAAGCACAAGACTGCGAGAAGCGAATAGAAAGAGGAGCGCGCCATTTTGGTGTGCTAGCTATTTGCGATAGTAAGCACAGAAGTTGCGAAACGCTGTGAATTCTCAGATAGAAACAAACTTACACCTTGCTTGCCTGCTGCCTAAGTGTCGCTCGGACGTTGGAAGCAGCAGTAGGTATGTTAACATATATATGTCATTGCGGGCATGACGTGGCAAGCGCTGATTGCCCAGCAGCCAGTGACTACGGTTGATTATAGCCTTCATAATAGTCTAAGTACTACGCTTTATGTCGATAGTTCAGCTGCTAGGGAGTGGAGTGTGCCCAACATCAATCTACCCTGCGCTTATAAGTAATTACGACACCCATGAATGCCTTGAGCGATGACAAAGGACGAAGCATTGAATGACAACCATTACGGATGGCCTCGTGTAAGAGCTCTCTTGGCCTTATTTGCAGGCTGCACGTACAGACTGAACAGTCGCGGGCAAGCGTGCCAGCTGGCCATGGCCATATGGCGCCAGCTGGTACGTACCATCGTGGTACCTATAGAACGGCGCAGCTGCGTGCTTCACTCCCCTGTAGTATAGCGCTTCACAGTGCAAAGCTACCACGGCTGATGCCCTTGACTTTGTTATCGCATGCTCATCTAGTGCTGTAGGTAGGCAACCTGCCGCTGAAAGCCGTGCCCAGGGGCCCGGCCGACTGTGGCACTGCTTGGCGATCTTGATTGTTTGGTCGCAACATCCTTCTGTGAGTTGACATCATCCGCATTATGTATGCTCAAAAATCAAATCAGGAGCGCAACCCTCAGCTACTACCTAGAGGTCGAGGGTAGAGCTCAGTAGACTGCTGCCGTATATGGGTAAGTACCCGCACTGCTGTGCAGCCTGCAGCTGAGCTGCTTACTGAACGAGTCCTGCTCATGAGCGGTGTGCGCACACCATGCATGCATGCGGCATTAGCAGCACTACCAGCAGTGCCGCTGGCTCTGGTAGCATCAGTTGGACAACCCTGTTCACTGACCGCACCGCTTACTAAGGAGCCAACAGATGGCTTGCAAGCCCACTAGAGGGGCAGGGGGCACCAACACAGAAGGAGTTCGTGTTTGTAATACGAACAGCATTACAGTCAACTTGGCAAGCACTTATTTCTGTTTTGTGTGGTCCACCCTGTGCCATACATTGTAAAAGAAATTTAGCCATGCACTGCGTGCTGGCAGCCGGTTGACATGCTATGGCAAATGCGCTGACATGCGTCGCCAACTCGGAGTTGCTGCCTGTCCATGCTAGGGCCCTGCAGAAGTGTTTCAACAAACGGCAGGGTGGAATGGCCCATCCGGGTACCCGGATGACAGCTACCGGTAGCTGTACCGGGTAGCTGTGTTGTTTGGATGTTAACAGACATTGAAAAACCATACCATACCATACCATACCATACCATACCATACCATACCATACCATACCATACCATACCATACCATACCATACCATACCATACCATACCATACCATATGGTATGATGCCATACCTGGTATGGTTCGTACCATACCATACCATACGTATTGTATACAACCTGGCCCCAGATGGGCACATTGAATTGGAGGAGCCGACAGAGTCCTACTTATATCTTAAGATATAATGAACGACCTCACTTGAATTCGCCTGAGCGCCCTGTTGCCGTGTTGTGGTGATTGTGTGCACAGCCAGAAATGGTGACAATGTGAATGTCCAGCTGCCATGTGTCGGACACTGTGAATGCCCATGTGTGGCATGCCATGTGTCGGACATTGTCACAGTGGCACTGTGAATGTCCCAGCTGCAGTGTTGGCAACTGCAGAGGTGCAGTACTACTGCGTACTGAGTACTGCAGTTGTGATTGCAATGGCCATCAGCACCAATGGCTTGCAAATTTAGATCTTGTGGAAAAGCCAATCATCGAGCTTACATAGCACAATGCACACTGCATACTCTACTAGTGCTGGCTACTCTTGTAGAGCTGGCTTGGCTTTCTGCAAATGCCATTGCAGGCTGATGCTACTAATTGAAAACCCACCAACAACACCTGTCATCAAATACTGCCAGCTCTTGATAATGTGACCATCTGGACAGCGCATGATGTATGGCGCAGCACAGCTTATCTGTGCCATTTGTTCATGATGTTTCTGATTGCCGGTGCTGAACCTCTCCGAAGGCTTGTTGACTGGGAGTGCCTCCAGATCAAACAGAGATGCACTGGTGCTCTACACCTCCTCAGCTGCCCAACCTTCAATGGCTCAATACAGACCGCAGGTGTTGGCTCTGACAAAAAACAAATGGAATCATATCTGCAGTAACAAGGCATCTTCAGACCTGAAAAGGACCCCCTGTCACTAGCAAACATGCTGACCTGAGTGACTGTTGCACTTGGGCAACGAATCACCAATTCATACGCAAAAAAGTTGGACGTGGCCTCCAGGAGTGACAAGTTCTGGCTGCAGCCGTTGACCGTGTAGCAGAAAACCAGAGCATATGCATATGAACCCTACAAAGTAGCATTCAACGGGTCCTCCTCTGCAGAATCCAACATTTGTGTTGTAGTTGCTTTACTTCCAACCTGTGAGTTGAGCAATGTTCACCCCAACTGGGATCTCCTGGAGCAGTCATAGCACAAATTCCTATATTGTCACTACAGCGTAAAGTGTGTTGGTAAAGACGTTGATTTTGGGGATCATACTTCAGCCATGGCGCCATTTTCGCCTGCTTGCTAGCAGCTGCAGCACAAACCTCTAAATATACATGTTGAATTGCCGCACACTGCTGTAGGCGCTTGGTATCTCACTGTTCATGGCAAGCCTCCAGGCCCTAGGGGCCTCACCCACAGTCCCGCCCAGCACCACTAGTAAAATAGGATAAACCCCTGCAATCTGCTTGCTTCTGCGCCAGCATGCGCTGCGAAGCGACGCCGAGGCCGTTCCCCGCCTCCGCCCGACTCGTGGCTCACCCCCAAAAGGCTCCGAGCGGGCGGCCCGCCCACACCCTCCCTTCAAGTTATAGTGATTGGTGTGCCCCATGAGCCATCAGTTGGCTCCTTACGGGTGGGAACTCTTGAGGTAACTTGAACTACTACTACTACTACTACTACTACTACTACTACTACTATTACTACTACTACTACTACTACTACTACTACTACTACTACTAGTAGTAGTAGTAGTTCTAACAGAACTACTACTAGTAGTAGTTCTAACAGTACTACTACTACTAGTAGTTCTAACAGTAGTAGTAGTAGTAGTAGTAGTAGTAGTAGTAGTAGTAGTAGTAGTAGTAGTAGTAGTAGTAGTAGTAGTAGTAGTAGTAGTAGTAGTGGTGGCAGCTGCCACGGTGGTAGTGCAAGCAGTCCGTCTTCTCCAACTTGGAGATTGAATCTTGCTCCCACTGGGCATCAGCTAGTCTCAGTCTGGCAAGTGTTTCGAAGATGGGCTGCCAGCTCGTCCAAGATGATCTAGGAGAACAGCAACGTGGCCAGCAGGGCCTCCTTGGCTGCAAGCCTCCCAGTCATAACGGTGCAATTCAATGGCACCAACGTTTGGCAGCCTTTGCCTCATGACAAGAGCCTGACAGGCTGGCACTCGGCCTTGAGATGATAAAGATCCAATCTGATGGACACAAAACAACAGACACATTTACACGCAGTCTGACAGGGGATATATACATCTGCTTTCGTCATGCCATAAGCCGGTGTTGGGATCACATACAGCTTTGTTGTGCTCAAAGCAGCCATTTGGGTATTTTTACAGTCCCTGACAGTCCCCTAACTTTGGGCCAGGCAAAGTCCAGCTTGGGTCGCTATCACTAGAGGTCACAAGCTGGTCGACTATGCATATTAAGCACACACGCAAGCATCCAAACAGCTTCGTTGTGCTTGAAGCAGCCATATGGGTATTTTTACAGTCCCTGACAGTCCCCTAACTTTGGGCTGGGCAAAGGCCAGCTTGGGTCGCTATCACCAGAGGTCACAAGCTGGTCAACTATGCGTATTAAGCACACACGCAAGCATCCAAATCATACATAACTCGTAAACACTGTCGACCAGCATGAACACTTATATTGCAGTGTTGGTGCTGAATATGTGCAGTTGCTGTGGAATGGGCCTTCGACAACTGCACCACTTCTGCTCAGACATGCAGCATACCCTCCCTTGTTGTACCCCGCAAACACATCCAAACGAGATGGCCTAAGCACACTGGCTCTGTTGATACTTCTGTGCCTGCATGCGCGGCCTGCTACATTGAATGCGGCAGACAATGCTGCCTTCCCATGTTGCTCACCGGCAATGCAATGCAGCAGCAACGCAGTCAAGCTGCTAAGACTCTGCTACCCTGCAAAAGCTGAATTGCAACAGCTGCTTCATCCCTGCCTCCACTCAGCCCCTGCTGGCAATGTTCTGTGAGAGCCAGTCCAGGCCCTCATACAGACCTTCACCTGATGTAGCACAGGTGCTTTGAATGTACCTGCAGCAAGTCAACAGCAGGGACTTTGAGCACTGCTGTGCCGTCACTGAAAGCATATCCCAAGAAGTTCAACACGGCAGCCACTGAAATTCTAGTCAGCAGCCACCAGGATGCATACAGAAGGCCTCTGTTGCTGCACATCAACCTCAAGACATTTTTGTTATTCCCTGTGGCAGACCAGGTCCTCTTGCACCCACTGCTTGCTAGTCTAGTCGCAACACTGTGAAGTGATGAGCTTGCTTGCTGAGTGGTAAACAAAACAGCAGCAAGCCCCTTGAGGCTGCCCTGGACCGGCTCAACAGCATACAAGGGTTGCACTTCCAGACGTCGTCTCAGGGTAACATGACATGCAAACTGCCCGGCAACCACCAGGGGGCTCACAGCAGAATCCGGCTCCTGAACGCAATGCTGCTTTCACACCACAACCTCTCGAGACACTGCCATGATGCTGCATGTGCTGGCAGAATTGTCCCTTGAATATCCATGCTCACAACGTTGCTGCTTCATTGAATAGCTAGTAGCCCGCTGATACTCACCAGTGGCGCTGGCGCAGAGAGTGCAGACCTAGCTTGTCAGTGATCTCTGCTGCATTCATTGCATTAGGCAGGTCCTGCTTGTTGGCAAACACCAAGAGCACTGCATCACGCAGCTCGTCCTGCAAACGCACGTAGAAAGTGATCATTCGGTGATTACACAGTAGACAGACAAACTGGCCCATTGCCGACAACTGACGATTAGTACTTGCCTCGTTGAGCATGCGATGGAGCTCATCCCGTGCCTCTCCAATACGGTCGCGATCATTGCTGTCGACCACGAAGATAAGTCCTTGTGTGTTCTGGAAGTAGTGTCTCCACAAAGGACGGATCTGCAGAAGGGCAAACAGCTTAGAGAAAGCCCTGCGAGCACGACAGCGCCCTGCTGCTCGGGGCCTACCTTGTCCTGGCCTCCCACATCCCACACCGTGAAGCTGATGTTTTTGTACTCCACTGTCTCCACGTTGAAACCTGCGAAGAGCCAGAGCTCAGAGCTTGTTTGCTGCAAGAGCCGGTCAACAACGGCACCCCCTACTTACCGATGGTGGGGATGGTTGTCACAATCTCTCCCAGCTTCAGCTTGTACAGAATTGTGGTTTTACCAGCAGCATCAAGTCCCACCTGCGGATGAAAATCTTGAGTAGGCCTGCCACACCTGCCTTACAGCACCAAGAAGCAGCTAACGCACCATCAGGATCCTCATTTCCTTCTTGGCAATGAGGCGGGACAGAAGCCTTGAAATAGTGAGACCCATGGCTTCTAGTTGGTTCTTTAACTTCTAATACTATTTGTTCTCCTAGAATCTGCACTGCGCTGTCCACGTTTTGGCAGTTTGGCTTGCTGTGTCGGTTAGTTGCGTGGAACAGCTCTGACAGACTGCCGATCTATCAACAGCTCCCTGAGAAGATGCATGCACGCGTGAAAGCAGACACATGAAAGACTGCGACTTGTTGTTCCAAGGCCAAAACCTCAGCACAGCCATTGTTGCTAATACAGACGGCACATATCATTACGTTTGTATGATTTGCATTATGCGTGATTTGATCGATTAACTGTTCAATGTGCCACGCTCGAAAGTCTGTAAGGACATTACCCAGTCAACTCTGTCTACAGTGTTGCTGTCTCCCCTGTAAGTAGGCTTAAAGGGAAATAATGCACTTAAATGAGTGATCAGCGCACTGGCAAGGACCTCATCGAGAACGGACTTCGGAACTTGGGCAGGTTGGGAATTGTTACCAAGTAGTTGGTGCTGTACTGGTCACTTGTGGGTGCTCACCCCAATGCCTCGTCGTTCTGCAGTTTCTTGAAAGCTCGTGGGCTGCCTGGAAAAGCAAGGTTAGACAGGGCTGCTGTACCTGCTTCACCTGGACAGCATGCTGCTGCTCCTGCAGAGAGCAGCACCTTGGACAAACAACACCCAGGCGCAACCACACTGCTGCATTCCTCCAATGTGAGTGTTGCAGGATCTCTTGCGCTTCCAATGAGCATACTCAGTCACTGAGTCAGGGAGAAGGTCATGACACAGGGCACATGGCAGTTTGGTTGCACACATGACCAGCCGCAGGTGCATGTAGTTGAGGTATAGTATGAATGGGTCGGCGCTTGATGACAGTCGGGAAAGCAAAGCCTGTCAGGGGTAAGTCCTTACCTGTTCTGGAATATGACAGCAGCAGCACTGCCATGCTTGTGCTACATTGCAGACTGGCAGGGCCTCCTCAACTGCACTTGATTGCGCTGAGCTAAAACAGAGCATAGAGCAGCTTGAGCTTCAAGGCAGGTCAGCAGCTGTTGAGGCTGGCAGCTGCAGAAATGAAGCAACAGTTGTCAGCACTAGCACATCAGAGGCCGGAGCCGGAGTATCCCAAAGCAGAGCATCATCCAGCATCACCATTGCAAAATTTCACAAAGTGCTCAATGAGCCACTGGTAAGCACTATGGCGCACCAGCAGTGTCTTACCAGTGGTCCGCATGTTGACCAGTCTAGCCTTGTAGTCTTGACAGTCAACATCACACATTGCCTGGTTCACCTGCATTGACTGTTGTTGCCTGCCTCACCTGTAAAACAGCATGTGGTCCAGTGTGTTGTGGCATTGCTGCGCTGGCTATCAACATCAACCTGGTGCACTCATCTTGCTGCTGGGCTAGGTTGACCTGGATGTGCTGCGTGAGTTATCCTGGAGTGGCATACCTCAGGAGTTGAGACCAACATGCTGGAGACTGCTGCTGGGGTATTTGCCTCCAAACAAGTGAGCGAGCTTGCATGCATCCAAACAAGTATTGCCCATTATTTAGTGACTGTACATTGTACATGTGTGCAAAGCCGACACTCAGATGTGATAGCAGCAACAGTGGTGTTGTAGTGAGTAGCCATCAAGCAGCATGGGTTGGGGTGGATCTAGGTTTAGGGTGGTGTAGAGCAATTGTTGTCATTCAGCATCTGTTGTAAATTTGCGTTGCAGAAGCCGACAAGCGCAGCTGTTAGCACGTAAGCGCCGCGAATACTTGGACATGGTGCCAGAATTCTACGACATAGAGAACAGCCAACGCACTGAGGAGGAGATAGGTGCACTTCGGCAGGTACACTGCTGTTGCTGGCGCTGGCCATTGTCTGGTAGCAGTTTGGTTGAGCAGTTGTGCTGTTTCAACCATGTATCTCTGGCAGCTTGCAAGAATTTTTTGCTTGAGTGCCTTCCAACATATAAGGCCGGTCATTTACCTTAGCCGGGTGCAGGTAATGCATCTTGTGCTGAAAACTTGTTATTGCTGCTGTCAGCCAGCTGCTGGCACTGCATGACCCTGTATGCTCATCTGTGCAGGTCAGTGTGGATGTACCGCGAACTGCCCCAAACATGCCCTTCTTCCATGAGCCTGTGATCCAGAAAAGCTTGGAGCGCATGCTGTACATCTGGGGCATACGGTGAGCTTGCTAGGCACATGCACTGTTCAGTCTGCGATTGCAACAGCCGCATGTGATCGAGGGCCATGATCCTGATGATCCTTGGTACCAACCTGCGGACTTCCCAGCTGGACCTCATGTGCCATCAGCCCACCTAGCAGTGCCTCGTGGTTATCACAAGGCATAGCACATGGAATGTGCAACTGTTGCCATTGAGCACCCAGAGCTGTCATCCTGGGTCTCTCTGACACATACTATATTCTATTCCTGCTGGCCAGTCACCCTGCCAGTGGCTATGTCCAAGGCATGAATGACCTGGTGACTCCCTTCCTGGCTGTGTTCCTGTCAGAGGTGCTGCCAGGCCAGATGGAGGCATGGGAGCCGGACAGTCTGACTGAGGTAACCACAACAGCCAGCAGTGCGGTATTGGTGCAGGCCCTGTGTGCTACTGCCATTTGCTGGCTGTTATAGCATCAGCATAAGTGCTTCAGCATTGCGAATTGAGTTTGTTGCACTAAGCTGCTGCCATCAAATCACATCAAATGCATCAAGCTGCTGCATGGGCACCAGCTGCTCTGGACGTTAATTGCCTTGTTCCTGCAGTCCAGCATGCTTGAAGTTGAGGCCGATTGCTACTGGTGCCTCAGCAAGCTCCTAGAGGGCATTCAGGACCACTACACATATGCACAGCCGGGAATCCAACGGACAGTCTTCAGGATAAAAGAGCTCATCAGGTCAGAAAACTCTCTCTAAGTTGGTACTTGTCACCCCTAAAAATTGTGGCACCTGCAGTTGTCAATGACTTGTCTCACAATCACCCTCATATGCCAGCAGTGCCTGATGCCGCCCATTTGACAACAAAGAGAGATGATCAGAAGGCAGCATGCGCTGTGGTGGGCAACAAAAGCACCCACGTATAAGCCACTGCTCACTGCAAGTGCTGCATATCTTGAATGATTGGTTCCAGGAAGAACAATGCAGCCATTGTCAACCACTTGGAAGCTGAGGGCATAGACTTCCTGCAGTTTGCTTTTCGTTGGGTGAACTGTCTGCTGATTCGGGAGGTGCCATTTGCAGCAGCCATACGGCTCTGGGACACGTATCTGGCAGAAGGCAGCAGGTTCAGCAACTTTCTGGTGAGCATGCTAGTTGCAGTGCCAACCTCGACATGACCAGCCCCTTCAGCTGCAGCCCAAGCCAAGTGCATGGGTTTCCACCGCCGGTGTTGAGATGGTTGTGGTGGTCAGGCACTTCCAGGCTGCAGTCTTGGCACTTCTGCTGCTCTCATGCTGATCAGATGCATGGAACTTGATAGTTGCCCATCCAGAAGCCATGATCACCTGGCTTCACTGAATACCTTTCATCATCCACCCAGCCACGATCACCCTCCATGAATGCACCCACATGATGCCATACTCTTGCTGTTGTGCAACAGGTGTATGTGTGTGCTGCATTCCTGGCGTGCTGGCATAAAGATATCTTGGCTATGGAGTTTCAGGAGCTCATGATGTTTCTGCAGAAGCTGCCTACCCAGGATTGGCAGGATGTAGAGATAGAGAGCATACTTTCCAATGCATATGTGCTGAGAAATACCTGGGGCAATGCACAGAGCCACCTGCAAACATAGCTCATGTTGCTCAGCTGTTGCACATGGTTTTGTCAGGCTGGGCACAAGGAGGCAGTAGAACTTTTGTAACGGTCATGATCACACAAGCAGTCAGCAATGCCGGCATCCTTGCGGTTCACAGCACCATGGATGCAGCTGGAAACCCCCTGCTGAGACTGCCAACCCATGCATCATATGATGGCAATCAACTTGATGCAGTGCATAGTGTTACCTTTCTTTCAAAGCAGCCAGATTTGGCACTATGAAGTTTGACACCTAAACCTCAGGTGACAGGCTGTTTATCATACTGGGCATCTGCTCTCAATGCTGCCGGTGTTTGAAACATCTAATAAATATGAACCTACAAGCGTCCGACGCTGCCTAGTCTAGAGAAGTAGCGTTGATCGGCTTTGGGTCCTGCAGACACACAAGTAGACGGTAAAGTTCCAAGAGCCAGGAACAGGCCGGGTTCTAGTAGGTTAGTTACAAGGTACACAGGCACAAAGTCGGTGGGATGAGCCCCCTTAATTCCAGCACAAGCCAGCGAGCCAGCGGATGACTCATGGGATGCGGTCCATTCTCACCGACTAGCCCGTTTCATGGGCACTCGCCGAGCGACTCGGGCTCCCCGGCCCCGGGCTGGACTTGAACCCACACTTCCAGCATCCAAAGCCGGTTATAACCGTAGTTACAGTGGCCAACCCAATGAGCAAGTTACATATTTCAAAGATACTTGTGGACAATCAATGTCTTGACAATTTGCAGCATCGGCGGCGTTGTCGTGCTGACGGCTGACTTGCTTAATCGAGGCAGCGAGAGCAGCTATTCTCAATGAGAAGCCTCGGAGGCTCCTGTTCAACAGGAGTCCAGGGTGAAACTGAGCCTCAGGTTGTGACATAGCTGTTCTGCTGTCTTTCAGTCCTGTCTGCTGTAAGCTTAAGCAGTGGTGCTGTCAGCAGTTGCAATAGCGATGATCTGATCGCAGGCGAAGTGGTGCCCTATGCTCGCCCTGCCTTCAGCTTGATGACATGGTCACTAGATAAAGGGACATTACAGTGCTAGTATTGCTGTCATCTCCGAAACACAGGGGGGCCCTGTGCACTACTTAAACTCCCACCCACACAACACCAAACTACTGCTTACTTCTTCTTGCCAGCAACAGTCTTTGGCTTGCCCTTGCGTGTGCGGGCATTGGTCTTTGTTCGTTGACCACGGACTGGAAGACCCTGCAGGTCGAACACACAACAGGAGATGAGCTGCCTACTGATAACACTGGCGAAGGCACATGCGCAAGTGCATGGCTTCTGCTGCACACTGATCGTGCACGCGCAGCTTTAAAGCAGATCTGGATGCTGTCAAGCAATACCATTGCATGCTGCAATGTGGTGTTGTGCTCTACTGAGTCGTTGTGTTCTCTTTACACTGCTAGAGTGACAGTATGATTCCTGTTGCAAAAGCTGTCCTCACCATGATGTGCCTGCGACCACGGTAGCTGCCAATGTCCTTCAATCGCTTGATGTTTTGCGCCACAATACGCCTCTACAAACACAGCAGCACGACAAGGGTCAGCATAATCCCTGCAGCTGCAGGCCCGCCCTGCACCCATGCCCAGTGGCTACAGCAGTTGCTCTGCATCACAAGTACCGGTGCCACCACCACTACTGCCAGCACTGCAATTCCATTGGGCACCAGCTTCTGCAACCCCAGCGAGGCATGCAGTAGTGCCTTGTGTCTCTTGCTTGTGTTCCCAGAAATGCCATCCCCCTTCCCACTCCATTGCTGTGCTGCCTGACTAGGTTTGTCCACCCTTGTCTCACCAGGTCTGCCTCTGTTGTGTACTTGCCGACTTCCTCACGAATCTTGTTAATCTCCTCCTCATTCAGCTCATAGCAGCGCTTGTTCTCAACCCCCTGCAGCAGGCACATTGTACATTATGCGGTCAGACAGCAAATCAGGATATCCGCTGCTTGTAACTCACACTCCAGCTGATATGCTGCAGAGCACTGTTGCCAAGGTTCTACTAAAGAGCAGTCATCAAAAAAGAATCAGAGTGGGGTTTGCCAGCACTCCTTCCACCAGCTGTGAGAGACTTGCACCTTGTTGCTGTCAAGGGCTGCTGGATATAACCAAGATGGCTGCGTATGAATTTTACAACATAAGACTCTCCCAGGTGCGTGCTGATGCGATGCTCACATAGCGCTGACACAGTCCCGCAGTGAAACGCCCACAGACGCACCCTGCTGATGAGTAACCAATCGAACACCATGCCACTGTATAATATTTCTCATTTGCAGCATTGCAACAACAAAGCTTTGCAAGCCCAATTTTCAGTCACAGTTGTTGACTGCTGGTAGTGGCAACTTCCTGCTTGATGTGCTGATGGTCTGCCTACAGCTACTACTCACAGTGTCTCGCAGGATTGCCTTTGCTGTTGTGCTGCCAATGCCGTAGATGTACTGCAGTGAAATCTCCACCTTCTTGCTGTTTGGGATCTCAACATTGTTAACACGCAAGTTCTGAATCCTTAGAGGAGTCCTGCTGAGGGGCCGTGCCACCTGCACAAGGCAAACAGGGGTGTCTAGCATGCTGGTATCAGAAAGGCTACGTTGACACAACGTCTACCGTGGACAGGCTGCTTCACAGCTGCATATCTTCATTACCCAAAGAACACAATTCAGTATGTGACCAACTTGCTGCTAAGCAGCGTCTCTGCGTGATGAGAGATAGGTGCTGCCGGTAAGCAAATGTGAGTGCAAAGTTGCTGATGAATCAATCCACCATTACTGTTCTGCTGCGTTGTCATCTGTATTGCTATCAGTTGTCACAGCAGCACAGCTTGAAACAGTGCCTAAGCAACTAATGGCTTGGGAGCCAGCCCGCTTTATCAGAGATTGAGATAGTACCTGCACTGGCCTGGCTGCTGGCATAGCCCTGCCGAATGCGCGTGTGTTCTGCAGCCAGACAATCGTACTTGTGTTAGGCTGTCTGCTACCCAAACAATGTCACAAGCAGCTCTACCATACAACAGGCAGTCTTCACGCTGCAATGTTATCAGATTTAATACACACCAGTGCCTGCATTGAAGACAGCATGGCCATCGTTGCTGCGGCGTCCTGCTATGCCTCACTGATGCCGCTGCCAATGAGATATGCCACAGACGAGGGAGTCACGCAAATCATGAACGACTGAGCCAAACACTTGCCAATTCGGTACCTGTCGAATCAATGGCCGGAAATCGCCTGGTTCTAACTAAGCTGGACCCTGGGACCAAGCGCCGTTGTGCTATTGAAACAACCAGCTGTCTATGAATGAGAAGCATTTTCATACTATTGCGCTAACGTTTGGTGGTCGTTTGTAGGTCGCCGAGAGTAGTCCCGAAAAAACCAAGTACAGACTGAGGGACACGACCTTTGATCTTTGAACAATTCTACTAGCGTGAGCCAACCCTATAATCTCTGATACCCCCAGTGCTAGATGTGCGCCGTATGCAGGGGCCTTCAATACCGGTAATCGGTCTTCACAGCAAAATGTCATGAATGCCGTCTGTTGCATCAGCGTATCGGCTCATTGGAACAGAGTATGTCTCCATGATGATGACCCAGCAGCACGAGACCACCAGATTAGTGGCCACCTGTCCATGGACAGGTACAGTAGTCACGTACATCCACCTCATGGTATGTGATGATGAACCACCGTACAGTGACAGTTGCTTCATTATCTCTTCAACATGGCAATAGTATGGTCAGCTGTTTTGTGTGCTGCTACAGTACGGTGTTGCCGGGGGAGCCAGCTGCTGGGGTCTTTTGCATTGATTGCGGTATCCTTATGAACACGTATTCTTGGTAAAGTTGAGTCGTCATCAAACCAACTGCCAGCCTGAGCCCAGTTGTTCAAGGCCTTGTTGGGCCGACGACCTGAATGTGCAATGCACTGAAGATATACATTATCAATCAATTGTCAACAAGCCAGCAGGAGACAGCAGCTACAGCCCATGAGCTGCAGGAAAGCAATCTATTGCATAATCTCATCACTGAGCATGCTTGCCAGACGGTCACAGTGCTGAGTTGCAGTCATCCGATGTAGAAGAGATAGAGCCCTGCAACATTGAATGAGCTGGCAAATGAACTGACATGCAATCGCTGCAAGCAGTGCCACACGGCATGATGCCTTCCCTTGTAAGCAACAGCGCCCAAGAACTGTGTGTGGGGCAAGCAGCAAGTGTGCTCACACTTGTATGAGGGCTATGTGCACGAAGGTGTGCCAGAATAGCAGCACCTACAATGGTCACCCAATTCAGCTTTATGCAGTTTGGGCACTGTGCAAAACCTGTCCTAGAGCTTGCATCGGTTTTACCCATAGGGTACCAGGTGCAGTCTGGCGTATTCTCTCATGCCCCACTGTCACCACTTGAGGCTGCTATGGGTACTCAGTCCATGACACAGCAACATATGCAGCAAAGTCAGTACACAGAATGCTACTGCTGTTGTGGTTGCAGCGCTACCATAAGCAGCTAGCAGCAGGCTTGAGCTGCCAGCTTAGGTCCTGCCAGTGCATGGAGCCACACAGCTACTTTGCTTGGTTGGATACTAGTTCTTGCAGTGCCATCATCAGTCTCTGAAACGGTCTCAAAATATGAGTGTCACATCAATTTCAATCATTCAAGACAGTCTCCATTACAGTTATACTATAACTGTAGTAACATGCTCCCGCTTGACAGCCACTCTACTTGCAGCAATCAACTGACTAGCTGCTGTCGTTACCCTGTTGTTCTGTATCAGGACCTTCACATCAACGCGCAGCAGTCAAGCACGGCTTATATAAAGTAAATATATTTGCTTGGCCTCAAGCGATATAACCACCGTGGTTATAACACTCAGTTGAACTGAGTCAGGTCCAGGCAACAGCAAATGTCCACGGAGATGAATTGGTCACGGGGGCCCAAACATATTTCCTTCTATTGCATTCACGTATAGGGATATGCCGTGCAATAATGGCTACAGCCCATGGCTTGCGCTCAACTCCTGACCCATTGGTTCATCATTTCTGCCACCCATACCAGATTATGTCTTGATATGTGCCAGCTTGAGCAATAGAAATGGTGAAATGGTGGCACCGCTATGACTTTCTTTCTGTCACCCAGCTGCCAAGGGCAGGTGCAATTTCCTGACAGCAGAGGTGTGACAGTACCATTGCTGTTTGATGATCACACAGCGCGCCTGTGCCGATCTAGGAGAAAAAATTACAAGCCTACTGATCAAGACAGTAAACCAGCGAGCCAGCCTTTGCCAGCGTCCATCTCTACGATGCGTGCTGTTGGTCAGGTAATCTGCTGCGTCTGTCTCTGTTACTGACTTCTCTTTGCGGACACACTGCTGTGATTGGCATATTCACAAGCACTATCGTTTGGGCTGATTGCTTTGCTGACTGCGTTACACAGCGAGAAGAAAAGCTGTTAACCCTCGGGTTTCTCGACATGCACACAGGGTTTAGGATCTCGACATGCTGGCATCTCAGCCCCAGTTCCCCGGCAAGAAGCCCAGAGAGGCGCAGTGAATGCTTGTGAGATCGCGTTAGACAAGTGTAGATTGTCTGATTTCACCTACACCACCAAAGATGGCAGTCGCTATGTCCACCAAGGCCACAACTGGCCTGAAGACCTTCTCTGCAAGGAAGGCTGCCTTTGTGCGCCCCACTAGGTCTCTGGTCATCAAGGCTGCAAGCGAGCCAAAGGTACAGCAGCCTGCGCGTTTGGGTCCAGCGATCGCTGCTTGGTACAGCTAGATACGTAAATCCGTAGCAGGCCTTTGGGTTAAAGCGGCCTCAGACGGGTCTTCTGATGGTGATTGTTGTGACGACGTAGGCCAGCGCCATCCAGCCCATCAACGGCGACCCATTTGTGGGTATGCTGGAGACCCCAGTCACCTCCAACCCCGAGGTCGTCAACTTCCTCAGCAACCTGCCAGCTTACCGCACAGGCGTTGCACCTCTGCTTCGCGGTGTGGAAGTCGGTTTGGCACACGGCTTCTTCCTGCCAGGCCCCTTCATCAAGGTAAGGGTTGAGTAGCATACAGCGGTGTACCAGCGGTGAGCAGCTGGATCCAACCCCAAGTACAGGTGTCTGCCAATGAAGCTGTATGCAGGAAAAGCATAACAAGCAGCCCTCACAGGCAATAGCCACATGAGTGTCAGCAACACTCCAAACCAGCAACCAGCAACAAGATCATGGGCAAAGGGCAGCAGCGTGGCAAGTCACAGCAGTCAGCGGTGGATGCAGCAGGGTTGCATGCGTCTGTCAAATGTGCAAATGCAGCAGCTGCCCCCTGCAACCATAGTCAGTGCTGGTACGAGGCTTGAGCAATAAAGCCAGCAGGAGGCCACTAACTAGGCAGCATGCAGCTAGCAACCAATGACCCGGCAGAAGTATCGGTACAAGTGTTCAACACTTGGCGTTCACGTGCACCAGGATGCTCCTTGGTGATTATGGATGCAGATATCCACCAGTGAGCACTGGCCGTGATCAACAACCAGCGTGTGGTTTGCAAAACCTTTTCTGAACACCCCTTTATGATCATGACTAGTTTGCCTCTTGTGCTGGTTCACAGCTTGGCCCCCTGCGCAATGTTGATGGTGCTGCTGAGATCGCCGGATGCCTCTCAGCTGCTGGACTGGTGCTGATCCTGGCTCTGGCCCTGTCAGTGTACGGCAGTGCACAGTTCCAGGAGTCACCAAAGCTTGGCGTCAAGACACTCAGCGGCCGCAGCGTGCAGCGTGACCCTCTGCAGTCAGCCGAGGGGTGAGTGACCGCAGGAATGGCAAGGTTGCCTAGCTGGCATCTTGACTTTTTGGGGGGGGGGGGGGGAGAGCAGCAGCAGCAGCAGCCAGCAGTCAGCACACTGAACACCTCAGCGGCGTGGCTGCTGCCAGGACATGCAACCACAATTATGCGGCATAGCAACAGCTTCTGTGACATGACAGTGTACATTGTTTACACCAGCTTTTTTGCTCCCCTTTCATTGAGGAGCTCCCCCCCTATTACAGGCTGTCACGCTCTGAGGGTCAGCATTGCGCGCTTATCACCTTGCAAGTCCAATTCAAGTCATGCAATCACCTGAACCTGATCCATTTCTGCTCCCCCTCCCTGCTGCTGCACCCTTCCTGCTGCTGTTTGGTGTGTGCAGCTGGAATGACTTCACTGCTGGATTCACCGTTGGTGCCCTGTCTGGCGTGGCATGGGCTTACGCCTGCACACAGTTCCTGCCATACTACAGCTGAACAGCAACATACTGCAGCTTGGTTACCTGTACCTAGGCTAAGCCGGTGTGCTAGTGGCATGTGCTAGGAGCAGTTGGCAGCCGTACCTTGAGGCAGTGGCCACTGTGGGCAGTGGTGGGCACTGTCAGGGCTACCCCGTGCCAGCCGCTGGCAATCCGGGATGATTTGTTGTGTTGAGGCAAGGAGTAGCTTTGTTGTGTTGCAAGCAAGGAATAGCAGAAGATTTTTGCAGCTACTTCCTGCTGTTTGTATGGCTAGAATCGGCCGATTCCTTGCGCCCTGTAAGCACAGTGCAGTAAGCCTCCTTGGTCACTTCAATGCCTGTTCTCCTGGCCTTGGGCCCCAACCAGGTTGGTTCAACTGGCACTCTCGGACGCGTTTTCAAGCTGAGGACCAGGCAACTTCAGGTGTTTTCATGCAAACGTAAAATACAATATATGACCTCACTTGAGTGGATGTATCATGTCAGTTTGATACTGGGCAGCAGCTTGCTTTCACCGGCGGTATCATACAATTGCCAACTGCAATTGGAGTCCATTTGGTGCCCATATAGCAGAGCCACAGCAACAGCAATGGTAAGCAGAAAGCTGAGCCACAGCTGCAGGGGCATGCCATCTGGAAGTGAACAACAAACCTACTGAGAAGTTCAGGGCAGCCTCGAAAGGCCTGAGCCATCACTCAGATGAGGTGTACACCTCGTACATGGAAAGGCCTCATGATGGGGCTGATGATGCCTTGGCTCAGCCATGAAAGTTTCATTGAATGAATTGGCCGGAATGAGTAGTGCGGGTTGATATGAAATCGTTGCACTGCACTGTTGCATGACTTTTCAAAAGCGCGACGAAGACCGTGCCAGGGGGTTCCAGGCGAGCGACATCAGGAAAGAGGAAGCTAATGCAAAAGACAGAATAAAACTCCCAATCTACATAGCCGATCACCCCATGCGCGAGCTTTCCAGCCCTTGATCGGCAACCTCCCGAGTCACGTCAACAGTGGTAACCACTGGTTGGCAGTTGGACTCAGCGACCTGTGTATGGCTGCTGATGCTCCTGTACCTCTGGGATATGGTTGAAAGTGATTCGTTTAATACCCCTGGAAGCATCCCCGACCCTCACAACCAGCGTGACGCAGACAAAATAAGGCCCAGGAACCAGGCAGAACAGGACAGCAGGGTAAGCGCAGAGCTGCGCACGCTTGCTTGCATTCGGGCTGAGTGTGCGACTATCAGTTTGCCAACAAAGTTTTCTTGCTTATAGTGTACCCGCAGTCATCGTAACGCCCTGAGCTTGTGCAGCCACTCAACACAGCAGCTACAGCAGTGATGTGCATCACTTTCCACAAACCTGTCAAAAAAAAGACACTGCACAGATTTCCAGCGAGCACAGGAAACGATCAGACAGATGCAGTTCCAGCAGCAGAATCAGAACACTGCACCTGGCCGTGCTGCAGCTTACGCCACATTGTTGCAACCTTTGAGCCAGCATGATCAGCCCTACCAGAAGGCAGGCTGATTTATAACAGCCACAATAAGTCCTCCAGGTGGCTTCATGCAGCTATTCTAAAGGCAAGGCCGCATGAACTAGCACCCGGTATCAGCTGCAGTAGCTGTGCCCTGTGTGTGATCAAGCAGTGCAGCATACACCTGTCTTGCGCCATTGGTGAAATTGGCAGTGTCAGCAAAAAACAGCAGTACCACTGGCAGCCACAGCAGCAGGCACTTTTGCAGCAGTTGTGGTACTTCATCACTGTTGGGCAAGGCACCGTAGGTGTACAATAGGAGACATGCCCAACCACTGGCACCAAAGCTCGCCACAACAGTGGTGAGTATTTGACTGTGGAACCATTAGCTGATGCATTGTAATCATTACGAGCGGCTTTTCAGCTATGCAAGTAGAGCTATGAGCTGTCAGCCCATGCCTTTGGCGAGAACAGTGGCGCCTACAATGTTGTACGGCGGGCTGGGACTAATTCTCCATACCACACTTGAACATGCGGCGTGAAGCAGCTCTGGTGCAGTACAGGTGTGCAGCTCTGGTCACCTCAGGCTCACCGTGAGCCTGCCTGGCAGCATGTAGGCAGCGGCTGCAAGATGCACAACTGCTACAACCATGGTGCTTGCAGAGAGCCCAACACTGCAACATGAACTGCTGTTCTATACAAGTACCCCACAGACTGATACAGGCGCCCACTCATGGCAAAGCACTGAAGGATCCACTCATGCTTTGATGGCATTGAGCCAGCACCCCATGGCGAGGGGTACTGCACATGATGATCTGCAATTGGCAGCCGGCTTCATTATTGGCACTGTGGACTTTGATGGTCCTGTAGATCAGTTTAGCACATCAGTAGATGTGGAACACATTCTAGCAGCTCTACAGGTTGGTGTTGTAAAGGGTCCTCCTGGGTTCAGTGCTGGCCTTTCTGGGCTGGGATGTAGTGTGTAGTGTGAGGTTCGGATCGGGCTTTCAGCATGTGTTACACGCCCAATCTGTCTGCATCTATGCATGTAAAGGTCACTCTGAATATATTGCCATCAGCTGTGTGTATTACGTTCTACAGACAGACACAATGTAAGCCTACTGGCCATGGGGCAGTGCCAAGCCTATGATGGACGCAGTGCACAGGGTTGATGTCCATCTGATGGATGCTGAAAGCAAATCGCCATTTACATACACTGCCTGCGTGACGCGGGTTGTGGGTCCCACTAGTTAGAGCATGTGACCCCTGCTGTTCATCATCACATGGCAGATGGCCCAGTGTAACACACGTAACACAACGGTGGCAGACCTGGCAAACTTGTGACGTGCCTACGCCACACGAAATCTCAACCACAGCAGTAAAACAGGCACAATCCTGTGCTTGGAGTAAATGGAATCGAGCACCAAGCAAAATCAACAGTGGTGAAGGTGTTGTTGCATGAGCTAAATCACAGAGTGTTCATAACAAGATAAGCAGCTCCTGGTGAACATGTGCCACATGCTACTGAGGTGATAGCCCTGCTAACTGGTTCACAAACAGTGGTACTTGCTTTTTTTCCATTTCAGCAGCCAGCAGTGCAGCCCCCACCATGTTGGTGAGCCCAAGCAGCCAATTGAGCACAGGCACATAATTGAGCCCAGCTGCAACGGCACCAAAACTGCGGTAGTCAATGGCATGCTGCTGGGCAACCAGTGCGTGAGCATCTGCAGGCACCAGGGCAGACAAACAGCAGGGGACAGGGCACCAGCAGTTGGGAAGGCTATGGCAACATGCAGCTCCTTCTCAAACAAGTTACAAATCACAGCATTTCCTGAGGAGGTTCCATGTCATAAAGGATGTGATGTTTGCACAATGGACTTTGACCAGGTTGTGCATTGATACAGCTGCAGGGGTTGCACATGGCTGTACTCAGTACGGTGGCCTGAGCCAAGCTGATTGAATCGGCCTCAACTTCTATGTGTTGACAGCCAGTCGCTCACCGCAAGGCACATGCTAGAACACTCCAGCAACTTTGGTTCAGCATATTGCATGGTGCAGTGCTGCAGCATTAAATGCCTAGATCTCTAACCACCATCACACTCATTCAGGACCTTTTACCATTGAGGCTGGCGGTCAATGTGATGTGCCATACAACCAGGAGTGTTCAACACACCCAATGTAACCTTCAAGATCTCGCACGCCCATGTATCCTACATGACAAAACACAACCCTCACCGTTATTGTGTGGGACGCCTTTGCGCTCCCAATATCTTCTCAACAGGCTCGCTGCTGCTGCTGCACTGTCTCTCAAAGCCAACACAGGCAGCAGCGGTGGCACAACTCCGCCAAGTACTGCCGTCAGGGCACCACGTGCCTTCCTTGTTATGATGCCCTCCTGAGCCTCAGGCCTGATTAGCAGCTGTGTGAGAAAGCCCTTAACACTTGTTGCGCTTCCTAACAGCAGCCGTGCTGCTTTGCCGCCTAATCCGGTGTTGCGCCAGGCTGCTGCTGCCGCTGCTGCTGCTGCTTCCCGCTGCTGCTGCCGTGCTAGTACTGCTGCTGCCAGGGCCTCGCGCTCACTATTCCCCATTGGAGAGATTTGTACGCCCATCAGTTGAATGGTCTTGTCAAACAGTTGTCCTTGCAGCTGCTCAAACCTCCTGCCAAAGAGTATGTACACGGGTAATGCAGACTCTACAAACACCACCAGTGCAGCTGCGATCTTGGTCCTGACCCTAGGTGCCTGTGTAGGATCGCCAAACACCTTTTTCAGGAGCATTACATGGCTGTTATAGAAGAAAAACAGCCACCCACACGTCGTTGCAGCAGAGGTTGCTGTCACACTAAGGAAGAACTGCTGTACAACCCGTCGGAGCTCAGGTGTTCGCCCAAGGACCACTATCCCTTGTAAAGGGTAAGTCCAGCTTTTCAGCAACACCATGGCTTGCTCCTGCGTATATGGTGCGTGTATCGTTCTAGTGGCGTGTATCTGGTGAACAATTGTTGCAAGTGTCAGTGGATAACACAAGTGACGCACTGCAGGGACATTCCCCCCTCCGCAGGTCAACAGCTTCTTGTATACTTTTGTAATGCTGCAACGGGAACCTTTCTTCGCTTTCAGTATTTCCGTAGGCCCTCGGCAAAAAACCTGCGCTTGTGAGTCAGTTGTTCGTCTTGGTAGTTGTGCGTAAGACCTGCCTGGGTTATGGTGGTTAATATCAATGATGGCGCACTGCAAATAACACTGCTTTGAAAAAGAGGCAACAGCGGGCAGGAATCATTCAATAGCCTCTGCAAAACGCATGTCCAGATAGTCAACCCGTTGCTTGATGCGGGCGGTATCCTTCTCGTCTTTCACCAGCTGCTTCTTCTGGTGCATTTGACTGTGATCGTGCTTCTCAGTGCACCGATCAACCATACAGTGTGATTTGGGCATAAACACAGATCCAGCAACTCCACGATTGTGCGACTCTGCCGCTGAGACACTCAAGAGCATACTAAAGCAGTGAATGTAAATCTCTTATTCACCGCAGGTGACTTGGTTGCTCTCAGCCTGTCTACTGCGCGCGCACTCAGCCTTCCCGCCAGCAGTTGCCTGAAGGTGACTTTCCTGAGTGATCATGCTGCTGCGCACTGCCTATGTATCAGTAGATACATGATGTTGTATCTGTACTGCCCTCCAGCAGTCATGCCATAAGCCTGAATCAGACGGCACACGACATGGCAGTACATCACGTTGTATGATATCATGCCAATCGCTGTGTTACATGTGGTGGGCTGAAAGCTATTCCAATGGACAAGTTACGCCCCCTCAGGTCAGCCTGTCATCGGATGTAAAACAGCTTCTTGTGAAATCATGACTACCAGTATATCTGCGCAGAAGCTGGAGCACTTGCTATCAGAAGCTCTATACCAACTTGCAAAGAATCATTCTGATCATCGTCTGGGACAAACCTCCGACTTGACACAGGAATCATCCCTGTGTCCCCAGGCTTGGGAGCCTCGGCCCTCTAGGTTATAGAGCCCGTATATCAGGGTGTTATCATTACCCCCCAGTTTGAAGCTGGAGTGAACACACAACAAACGGCCTCACTTGGGTTCGACCATACATGTATTACAGCTTAAGCACACAAAGTGGAGACTTAAATAAGAGTCCATGCTCCAATAGAGTCCACTGCAATGACAGTTGGACTTTCAATAGATACTATCTACAGCTGATGCAAATAGTATGTAACAAATGTCGAGTTGACCGCCAACTTGGCAAGTTGCCATTGTGACGAGAACAACAAAGCCCTCCTCTGGAGTGGTTTGGATGATCACCCAACACCATATGATATACTGGCAGATGAGAGCGGCACATGCAAAGCCGCTACCAGCAACCCCCACAGCAACAGCTGACCACCTCAGAGGGGCCCTGGGGCTGGTCACCATCCGCACACCCAGCTGGTTGCGGCCACGGTCACGATGATGGTAGTGGCCACGAGAAAACAGACACAGAGATATACAAATTCCACTGAATATCTCAGAGTGCAACTCCCGTGGTCGCCATCGACACGGAGGACACTTGCCCCGCTGCATGACGCTTCACACGGGGTCCTGGCTGATGGGATCCCACCCTGACACAAAACCCTCCTCCAGCCTGTCCAGCTCAGCCATCTGTGGCTCACTCAGCTGCCAGTCGAATAGAGATGCATTTTCAGCCTGCCTCTCAGGTTTTCCAGACTTTGGCAAGGGAATGAAACCCTTCTGTACACTCCACCGCAACAGCACCTGGCAAGTATTGGCAGGATAGGAATATGTCATCATCCATGCCTTGAATGCCATTCAAGTTAAGTGGACAATGGTTTGTCCTTTGCAAGCATGGTCAGCGTTGAGATGCCCAGTGTCATTATGAGCAGCGGCAATGTCACCACAACATTTGACGTGGCGCACCTGCGCAGGTGACTTGTTGACCTGATGAGCAATCACTGCGATGGCTGGGTCATCAAGCTTGGCCGCCATTCCACGTTCAGCCTGGCGGTATGGCCGGGCCAGGGGGCTGTATGCCTGGAGAAGCAGCAGTAAAGATGCAGACCACCAGTGCAACAAGGAAAACATGATTTGTGAGCTGTGGTCACTGTCTAGATGAGTCGGGGCAGTGCACAGGTCGCATGACAGGAACATCAGGCCCAACAGACTGTGCACATGAGCTGCCACAACTCGCACCATTACAGCAAGCAAGCTCCTTGACAAGCATCAGACGTATCAGTATTGGCTGTTTGCAGACTCTGTCAGAGGCCCATTGCGCTGCTGCACTGCTGAAGCATCGAGATGATGACAGCACTGCTGTCATGGTGTCTGCAGCACACCTCTAACGCAATATTCTTGCTCCTGCAGTAGTCCACAAGCTCCCTCCGCTGCAGCCAGGGGTGCAGCTCAATTTGGTTTACCGCAGGTGTGATACTGGAGCTCTGAGCCAGTTTTTCAAGGTGAGGAACACCGAAGTTGCTCACACCAATGCTGCGCAGCAACCCCTGCAGTGTGAACCAACAGGTACGATGGCTCATTTAGTGAACTAGTGTAGATCAGGGACACACGCCAGAGGCTCACCCCAGATGACATATGCAGGGCTCCAACTCGCCCAATGGTGTGCAATTTTGTGGAAACAAAAGGACTATGCCAGTCTCATGGCCAGATGGTGCCATCACAAAATTGGGTCCATGGTCAAGTGCTGCTGCCAGGGCTGCCGGTATATGCAGTGCATGACACAACACAACATCCACACAATGAAGCAGCAACTATATATCCCTTTACACGGACCTGCTTGTGTGCTTCCTCCAGTGCTCGCCAGGCCTCTGCCCTTCCCTGAGACTGTCCGGGTGCGTGCAGTAGCATCAGGTCGATGTATGCCAGATCCAGCTGCTGCAGAGAGGTGTGCACTGCAGACTTTGTCTGGTCGTAGGCGGAAGCAGGTTCTGCCCACTCCTTGGGCAACAGCTGCAATGTACAGTACAGGGGCCGGTGTATTCAGCAGTGCGAATTGCTGTGCACTTGCCAGGGCCTGTTGCCTTGTTGGGCTCAAATTGAGGGCAGGGCTTCACTGCTAGTGATAGTACATGATGCTGCTTGTTACACTGCTTCCCAAGCTGACAGCAAGGCCTGGACGCAATAAGGTTGCTGGACCCCGGCTTTGCGAGCGAATGTAGGAGCCCTCGAGGCATGTAGATAGCTGAGCTTTAGATACCTTTGTTGTCACCCATATCTGGTCTCTGGGCACCCCAGACTCCCTCACTGCTTGCCCAACTTGTGCCTCATTCAGATACCCCTGAGCCGTATCAATGTGACGGTAGCCAAGCTTTAATGCACTGAGAACTGCATTTTTACCATCTTCACCCTGCGACTGGTATACTCCTAAGCCCACGACGGGGATTGCAAGGCCATTACTCAATTGGACAGCGGGTATGAGGCCAGTGAGGTAGTTATTGGGACTGGGCGACATTGCACAGATTACCTGCTAGATCTATGATATTCAGCAGTGACAGGAGTAATCTGGTGTCGATGTGCACCAAGAAGCACGCGCTGCTCGCTGCTGCGTTGTGTTCCAATTTTACTCTATGGCAGCAGCAACGGCTTTGCTATGGCGCGTACGAGAAAAAAGCATGGCAAAGCGCCTGATGCATCTGCATCCGCACACCGTCATTATGATGTTGATGATGTTGGAAGGTCAATGGGAGGTGCTCAAAGACTAGTCGTAGCTAACGCATAACACAGGGGCCTTGGAGTCTATTCTCCCGCCACATGCTCGTAGCAAAATTTACACACTCTTTACCTTCTCCGCATCGAACACAAAAGCATTCGCAGTAGCAACTGTAGCTGGCTGTATCACTCCGTAAGCAAGTCATCGATCATGTTCATGTGCACGAAGCCATCCAAACCGTTATCTTCTAATATAGATGTCTGACTGACACGCTGGCCACCATGAGCAGAAGCCTGCGTGGAAAATCGCAAGAGCAGCAAATGAGCACATAAATAAGTCACGAAAGCTAGCAGCCGCAAGCCGCACGCGCCAAGGAAATAGCCACACTGATACACACACGTGTAGCATGATGTTTAATAACTGCACAGACCGCCCCCATGCTCCACTGCCTCAAGCCTGCCCAGGCATACAACATCCTTTTTGTGTTGACTTGTTTGTGTGCTGCACAACACTTGGCGTACTGAACACACATTGCAGCAGGGTTTTAGCAAACCCTAGCGGTTCCATAGCAGTGATGATCTGCTGTGTGCCACCACTCACCTTGCCGGCAGATGCCAGTGCACCAAAGGGTATCCCCCGGTCCCCAGCAGCAGGCAATTGACTGCCAAATGCATCAAAGGGTCCCCTTGCACTGCCTGGCAAAGCACCAGCTTTACTCCTGCCACTGTTGCTGCCACTGCTGAGTATGCCGTTGCCGCTGCTGACACCCAGCACCCTGGGACCTGCTGCTGCTGCCCCCTCACTGCTGTGGCTGCTGCCACTGCTGATGTGTGTTGTACTAGTGTTGCTGAATGACGGTGTTGGTGGTCCCTCTCCACTCAAAGGTGTGGACGAGTGCAGCACACCTGCTATGCCAGTGGTGATGTATGCACTAGCATCCTTCAGCAGTAGCCTAGGCAACCCTTCTGCAGCAAAAGCGTCTCTGCTGCCGCTGCCTGCAGACGCTGCTCTCCCACTGCTCAGTTGACTGCCAGCTGCAGCAGCTGCTGTGGCATCAGGGCTGGTGCTATTGCTGTTGAAATCTGCTCCTTTGCCATCTACAGTGCCAGTGCTGCTACCTACCGGTGGGCCTGGAGCTGCAGCGGCAGCAGCAGAGCCTGACCTGGCCAATGCGGAGGGGCTCACAGGAGCATCTTCCTCACTGGGCCCGTCCTCAGCAGGAGCCGCAGCGTCTGCAGCCATGACACTGCTGCTGTTCTTGCTGCCATCCCCTACTGCTTTTTGTGGCTGAGGTCTAGCTGCAGCCCTGTTCCTGTCGCTGCTGCTCCTGCTCTGGCCACTGCTGGGTCTGGCAGCACTGGCTGATACTGATGCTGGTGGTGTCGTGCTGTCGGGTGAGGCACGTCCTCCATGAGGCGGCCTGTTGGTTTGTTGCTGCTGTCCCAGTGACATATGACGGTGTTGGTTGTGCAGCCCACCACTCACAGTCGCCGCATAGGACATGGGGTTAAGCCTGGCCGCCTCTGCTGTTGGGCCTGAAGCTGCTGCGGCATCTGCAACCCGGTTGCTGCTTGAGGCCTGCGCTGGCTGCTCACCCTCTGCTGCATCACTGAGCTCGACTGCTGCTGCTGCTGGTGATGATGCGGATTCCATGTCAGATGAACTGCCAACACCCTCAACAGACCCAGAGGCAGCAGCAGCAGCAGGTGCGGGGGCACAGGAGCTGGCAGTACCAGCGGCAACAGCTGCCCAGGGTGCAGGAGTGGCAGGCGGGGCAACTGCAGCAGAAGCAGAGAGGTGCACAGATGTGCTCCATGATCTGCTGTTGCATCTACTGCTGCCAGCACCACCCGCACCACCAGAGGCCTCTTTGCTTGAGGCTGCTGTTGCTGCAGCTGGTGTTGTTTGATGCCCGGCTGCTTGTTTTGTCAGCTGCTGTATCTGCTGCTGCTGTTGTGCTAGCTGAGCCTTGAGATCAACAGTTTCCTGCTCCTTGTGAGCTAACTGTGCAACCCTTTGATTCACTGCTGCTTGTAAACCCTGCAGCTGCAGCTTGAGTCCTATGACCTGCTCTTCTAACTCCCTAACTCGCCGCTGCTGCTCAGCCATTGCTACTGCAACAGCAGTCGCCTCAGCAGGCGGTGGGGGACGCATGCCAGCTACTGCTGCTGCATAACCTGTGGGTATGCTGCCACTGCTGCTGCAAACAGCAGCAATTGGACCTGCTACTCCAGTACTGCTGCTGCTGCTGTTGCCTGGCTGATGAAGGTGCTGCTGCTGTTGCTGGTGACTAGGTACATGGTGATGTGTACCCCAACTGCCAGCACCAAGTGAGTGAGATGACCCTGGCCGGGCCTGCTGCTGCTGCAGTTGGTGGTAGTGCTGCTGCTGCTGCTGTTGTCGCCGCACAGGTGTGAACCCATTGCTGCTAGCAATGCTGCCTGCATCACTATCACTGCAGCTGAGTGCCTCGCTGCTTGCTGCTGCTGACCCAAGCAATGGACTGCTGCTACAGCTCAACCTACCACAGCTGCTGGCGGTTGGACCAACCTGAGCACTTCCTGGCCTGCTGGAGGCCCCAGCTGCTGCTGAAGGGCCATGTTCATCCTCAACACTGCTGCTGCTGTTTAGCCGCTGTTGCTGCTGCTTTCTGGTGCCACTGCTGTTGTGCGACACAGTGCCATTGGATACTGCATATGCTTGCTGTTTGCTGGCATTGCAAATTTGCTGCTGCTGCTGCAGCGGCTCCACCTTGTCATGCTGCTGCTGTACATCTGCTGCATTCTCGTCTTGTGCCAACAGTGCTGCCTCAGTCTGCTGCATGTGATCCACCACATCCACCTCGAGCTTGGACCGGTCAGCTTCCTGCATAACAGCACACACGACAGCAGCCAAACAACCAGCATGTTGCAAGCTTGAGGTGGTGGTGTCTGCATGGCTGTGCATTTCAGGTTGCAAGCGGCACAGGACCGTTTTTGCAGTATTACCGTCCATGATTTGCATGCCCTGGTCAACACTCTGCTGGCCCAGGTGAGATGCCAGAGCAGTGGATCAGGTGCCACGTCGCTGCAACCACCTTCTGACACATACACACAGATAGAGAGCAGGCTTAGAACAAGCAAGACAAGAGCCCCTTTTCACAATGCCTGTGCACAAGCTCACTCACCTTCTTTGCTCTCATCCTCTCCCTCTTCTTGGCTTTCTTCTCCTTGTCTGCTGCTGCTCGTGCTGCTGCCCGCTCCCCCATCAGCCGCCCCTCAGCCTCTTCCTCAGCTATCAGGTCCTTCATGCGCTGCTCACATTCAAAGTCACGGTATGCACGCTGCAGCAACAACATCACAGTGCCAGCAACCGTGACAATACAGCAACGTGTCAGTCCCCCCCTCCCCTGGATGCACAAGCTGCTACCCTCACAATCCACTGAGAGCACCCTGTGCGGCCTCCACCACCTACCTCCAATTGTTCCGTGAATATGTGTGCCAGTGCGAACATCTCGACTGTCCTCCTCCCCAGCTCAGCCAGGCGCTTCTCGTCACGCTCAAGGGCATCACGCCGCAGATCACTCAGGTCATCACAGCCAGAACGCAGACCCAGACCGTCAACACACAGTGCAAGCGCCTGCAGGTGCCAGCAGCCACGCCAGCAGCTGAATGGTTGCATGACACTAAAGTGTCCCACACCAGGGCAGTTGCTGCTGATGTCACTGCAGGGAGACTCTGTAGCTCGATGTGCAGGTTTACGACAATGAGGCCAGCACATGGGCTGATAGCTGTCACACCTTCCTTACCTTATCTTCTCGAGATGCTGGTAAGAACTCCTGATCAAGCTGCTGTACAATGTCCAATGCATCCATGGCAAAGCTGAATGTGCAGGTCTTGCAGTTCATGACCACTGTAGGGGGGCTGAAGCCGTTAGGCAGACAGCCCTGTGGAACACAAGCAGTCCATGCAAATGGTTGGTCAAGCAAAAACTGGGGCTTCAAACTTCATGGCGCAGCATATGTTGCATGGGTGAAGTCTGAACAAGCAAAAACACAAGAACTAATGCATCAAGAAGCCATACTCATGGTGCATGTTGCAACGACACCAGTCTGTCACCACTTCAACGGATTTCATGCACAACTGTCATCACCAGCCAGCAGTCTCCCGTCCGCACCCTGTCCCTTCCCAGCTTGTCCAGTTGTCTGCAGCCACAGAACAGTGCGTCCATAACTAGTGTACTGGTGACCTCCTTCTCGTTGAAAAACTGCTTCACTATCCCCTTCAGAATGGCATCTCCCTTCCCACTGGTCAGTTGCTTCTGGCGCTGGGGACTCAAGCCCACCCACCAGCTCCTGAAGCAGCCAGAGTCAGTGCGAAGCCATGCCAACCGCTGACGCTTCTCTTCACAGAAGCGGCGACAGATTGACTCCACATTTGTGAGGTACACACGCACCAGTTCACGTCTGTACTGGCTGTCAAGGCAGCGGAAGGGCCGGCTGGGCCGATCCCTGCAGGCCAGCACAGGCAAAAGTGGCCTCTCAGCGCACACAGTAGTGGTTTATGCTGTGGTTAGGCCGGTATACAAGGCTGACACTTCCAAAGAGTCTGCAGCACCTCATGCCATGGAAATTACCATCTTTGTCGAGGCAAATGGATGAAGGCAGGAAGCACCGGTGCTCACGCTGCTGCTGTCATGCCCTGCCGTATTGTTGACGTGTTCATCTTCTGCACAGAGGCACCAGCAATGCAAAGGTTCAAGGGTTGCACGCTACTTCTCCTGGCTGCAGTGAACATCCCAGCCTGTTCTGCTTCAGCCTGCCCTGTTGGGCTGTGTAACTCACAGTATGACCTGCACTTGCGCCTTGATGACCAGTGTGTCTGCCACTGTGAACCCATCCAGCACCTTGCTGAGCTCCATGAACTTCTTCCAGCCCCAGTCATGCTCCTTCTTACAGAAGCGATGAAGCGTATCTGCAGCAGGCAAACGAGACGTCATGTGCTGGCCTTTGCCAAGCATCAGGTGTACACCCACGCAGCTGACGAAGCCATGACTGCAGATCAATCGTTGCTGCTTACCTGAGTATTTGCTCTTCTTTGGGTCTTTGTTAACCACAGCGATTGTGAACTGCGCAAAATGGCTCCAGCCTGCACAAGCACCCGACAACTCCTCAGCTGCCATCTCTGACAGAGTTGCTGCATTTGCAGCTGCAGAGTGAGTTGGAGTAGCGACGTACCTGGTAGGAGCTTGTCGTAATCAGCAACACACAGGAACAAAGAAAGGTGGTTGCAGACATCACACCCTTGAGGGTAGACCTGCAGCATATGATGATTTCAGCAGGTAACCCGCGTGCCAGGAGTACAGTTGCTCTGTGCAGGAAGCCCCACGCACCAGTATGTACCACTTGTACTCTCCAACACTGAACTGGTTGCTCCTTAGCTCTCTCTTAGTGCCATGGTTACAAATTTCTGAGAAGTTTTCAATCCTCCAGGTGAACTTGCCGAACAGCTGGTTCGGCTGCTTGCCTGGAATTATACACAGGGCATGTGACGTGAAATACAATCGTGCTCGCCGGCTAGGAGAGGTTGCGCACTTGAACACCATGGCCTCTTACCACCGTCATCTTCCAAAAAACTTGAATCTGCTGAGAGTGTGTCCAGCACAGACGCGCCCCAGCTAGTTTCGGGAGGGTCTGGAGTTATTGAAAGGACTCCATCAGCTACCACAGGGCCTTTCTCCTTGACTTGGCCTCCGGCAAGCGCCTCTTTCAATCTCGAAGCGTTGCTGGTCATAACTTTTCGATCTTGGAGCTACATATTGTACATTATTCCATGATCCTGCCTCAGAAGCATCCTTAAGGATCCCGTGCCCGTTGCAAGCAGCACCAGCCAGAAACTAACAAACCCCGCAGAGAGCTTGAGAAACACCGGAAGGATCCTTAAGGGTTAGTGATAAACTTGCCACAGATCTCGCCTATGCAGATAGTGTCCCAGCTCCGCAACTAACTTCAGGTCACTGCTGGTTCTGATGCCAAGTAGGCTTGTAACCACAAGCTTGGTATTGAAGAAATCTAAGAGTCATAGCTGATTAGCAGATGGGTTGCCTGCTTTCTCATACGCCGTGACCCCACAGCCCCAGCATGAGCTCCTCAGCTGGTTTTACCCTCTCGGCTTTGGTGCGCCGGTCATATGATGCCCGTTGCATAGAGACGGAGTGTCCCATGAAAACAGCCAGGCTTTCCATTTTCTCCTCACCCGTCTTCTGCAGCCTGCATGCGCGCACAAATCAACAAGACACTGGTCAAGCCCTGCATTGACAGTGGAGAACTTCAGCTGTCAACACGGTGCCCTGAAAGTAAGTTATGCTGCAGCATTCGGCCACCTAGTACGTCAAGAGTGACGTTGACCCCTCATGGCACCTGCTGCATGTCTACTACACGCCTGGACGCACTTGATTGCTGCAACAGTTCACACCCACAGAGTACTCAATGATACGGCGGAGCAGAGGCTGCATTGCGTACACTGATGCACCTGATGAATCCCTCCTCCTGGCATACCTGAGATGTGTTACGACCATGTCCCTGAATTACAAACAACAGCAACAGCACCAACACCGGTGCCATCGTTGTTGACATCAATTGCTTGCACCATTGCATGTCAGGATCTCAAACCGGTCAGCCAGCATGCATGTAGCTCCATAAGGCCTGTTGCACAGCTTGAGCTGGGCGGCATTGAATAAGCTGCCTACCAACAGCTGCTAGTGACAATCTGTGTCAATGCAGCTAACAAGACCAGCAGCTTGCTTGTTGCAACGCTGCAAGCTTGCCTTTCACCCCCACCTGATTAGGTGTGGGTGTGTTGCCTTGCCAGTCAGACGCAGCGCAGTATTCTTGAATGTTGTATACACGCACTCGGCAGTCAGTGGCTCCCCAGTCAAAGGCCTGCAGAAGAGCTTGTTGGTCTTGGGGACGAGCTCCTGCCTCCAAGTCTCAATGAATGCCTCCAGCTCAGGGTAGATGAAGGGAGCGACGGGCATTGGCGGCCGATCACCATACTGCCTACCAGTCTTGTAGTCACCTGGGACGTTGAGTGCCACGGCATGAGCTCCCATCACCAATCTACTAGTTGCAGACCAGTGCCACATCAATCGAAGGCCCAAGTATTACATCATGTCTAAACACAAAAGATGCATTGTGTCCTGGATGCAGCTGTTGGGCATGAGTTCATGAAAAGCAACACTGAGTGAAATAGAAATTCCAATTAGTTGATGCTGCCCTGAGAAGAAAGAGTGAAGTTGGCCTGAGATACACATGGACAATGCAACATGCGTATCAGCAAAGCATTCATAGAAGGAGTTACCAGGTCCATGTTTGATGACCCATGTTCCATCTGTTGTCTTGAAGAGAGTTCTGCCCACCTCCAGCTCCCTCAGAGTGCGCTGTCTGTCAGGGATGACTGACAGGATGGCCACCAGCAGGTAGCGCTGCAGGGACTCTGCCACTGATCTGCGTGACCGGGGAGTGCCAGAGGAGGTCAGACCTGAAGCAGCAGCAGAGGCAAGCAAGCAAGGTCAGAAGGGGCAACACTCAACCTAATGCAGCACTGGCAGCAGCATGCGCATGCCGCCTGTCCTGCATGTTGGCGTGCACTGCATGGCGATTGCTGCCATGTCACAACAACAAATTGCGGTTGAGCAATTATGACATCAAGCACATACACTTCTTCCTAGTCACTTGCCACCGGACACCACCTGCACACTCCGCCCTCAGGGCCTTGACCATCGCCAGGTAGTCATCCCACTCCAGCCACTTCTTACCGTCGTCTGACACAGGACCAGTAGTCGAGTATGCTTTCATTGCTGTGCGCTGCAGTGTCTTCAGCTCCCTCATGACGGCTATGCTGTCATAGGGTCTCACTTTGGGGTGAGTGCTGCGATGAAGGTTGGCCTGGTACCCCCTCTGGAACCAGTATATTCAACACTATTCAGTGCTGAATGATGGATGATGGAATGTACATGAGCTGCCCACGATAACACTGTAGCAGGTCTAGCTGATGGCCATCAGCCTGAGGTCCGTTGCCTCACGACATTGCTGCTGCCAACATAGGCACACCTTGAGCTAGTTCATGTGCTGCCGGGGTGTTTGCTGGCCCGCACCTGTGCCTGGTCATGGTATAAAAATCTTGCCAGGTGTATCATTGCTTTGATGGCATTCGCGGCTGAGCCCGTTGTGGTGCCTCGCTCCTGCTGCCTCCAGCTGTTGTACTCCAGCAGCAGGCTGACACCTTCTTGACCAGAGGTAGGCAACAGGGTGCCGAGGCTCAGCTGATCTAGGGGAATGCCTTTCACTTGGTGCGCATAACCCAGCAGCAACCTGCAGTAGTTGCAGTTTCCTGTGCCACCTGTGCACCAGCCATGCGAATGGGCACAAAGCCAGCCACAAGACTCCAAGGGTCTGCTTACAGCATCATTGGAGTACAATGCGAATCCCACGTAGTTGCAAACAATGAAAGTGCATGGCTGGATAGTGAATGGCAACATTGCAGGGTCATTATGTGCCCAGAGTGCAGCACATGAAAGCAACCCACTTGATGTAGAAAAATGTAACTGTCCTGTATGTAATGGGTGCTAGTGGCTCCACCAATTGTCCATAGAATTGTGTAGTGGTGAAGGCTTCAAGGAGTGCCAGTTCCGCACGCAGACTGTCACTCAACTCAGTGTCCTGCAAGCAAGCTGAAAGGCAACTCAGGCTATAGGGGTGTGTGCAAGTCCACTGACACATTTGGCACACACAGGGGTCTGCCAATTTTGTGACACTACCTCTGTCATGTGACCGCCAAAGCCAACTCAGCAGTTGTGATGCAACATCACCGTTGATGCACCCATCTGGCTGCATGGCTCTCTGCACGCCGTACAAAAGCTTGAGGTAGGGGTGTGAGATGTTTGATCATCCTGCACATGAGGATGATTTAGCATGTGCAGGCAACCATGTCTTGTCATGCCATTAATGGCAGCAGTCTCACCTTGAGGCCATACGACACTGAGCTGCGCAGAGGAGTTCGCCGCACTAAATTTGGTGCTCTCAACCTGCTTGTATCAGCCGGTGACAGCCTGGCTGGCATACGTCGCTGCATGATGTCTTGAGGCAAAGCTTCCTGTACTGTGGCTGTTGCTGATGCAGGTGATGCTGAGCTGGTCAAGTCGCTGCTGCCGTTGGTATAGGCTTGCTTGCACAAGCCGCTTCTTTGCTCTCCAGCAGTATTTAATGACGAGTCGGCTGCTGTGCTCGCGGTTGTGTCCAGCTGCTCCCTGAGCACTGCCCAAAGCTTGACAGGCACTTTAAGCAAGTCAAGTTCATCCTGCGTCACAGCTAGCAAGCATACGGTGATCTACTACACACTCATGAGAGCCGTCACTGGTTCAAATGCAGCTACGAGATGCAATAATTGACCAGGGCATCATCCTATTTACAGGACCGGGCATCAACTATTTACCGGAAATCATCCTCATTATGATTGTTACTTGCATGACCAGGCCTGACGACTGCTTCAAGTGTCAACAACCTGCACTCACCTGTGACATACCTGCAACTTGACCAGCTGTTGTGTACCAGTTATGCTTCAGACGTCGAACCTGTAGGGTATGCACGGTGATCTCTCAGGATCATCCATGCAAGTCCCTAGCAGGCCTTAGTGATAGTGCTTACCAGTTCCTTATCAACTGTGGTAGGAGCCCGCCCAGCTACCAGCACTGCGGCATCAACGGCAGTCTCAATGTCTGTTTCCGCTGACAGACCTGCAAAAGCGGCGTGAGGATCTACTCCTTGTATGCTATGCCGTCTGCTGAGAGGAAGCTTTACTGTGCCTCTTCCAACAGTACTGCTGAGCCCAACGCCAATGTTTGCATGATGACTGTGCTTGCTGCAACGGCCAAGAGCATGCATTGCACATCTACAATGGCAATACAGCTGTACGCAACGTTGCGAGACAACGAGCCGTTGCATGTGGTCCTGCTGCAATGATCTGCCTGCAAATGCCCAGAAATCTTATAGGGGCCCTGGTCACTGCACGTAGGATCTACATATAGTGACACAGATCAATACTGTACTTGGGAGGCTTTCAAGCATCATAACGCAGGTGGAGAGCGCATAAGCAGTAGACGGATTTGAACAAGAGACACACACACTGTTACAAGAGACACACACACTGTTATTCCATGGAGTGGCATGCAGGCGGTGATAGAATTTGCAGAACCAAGAGGTTGTGGGAAAATATATACGCAATGAATTGCGCTGCCATTGCTCGCGGTGCCATGATGTCGCCCGTCCAATAAAGGCTGAGTGAACTTTGGTGTACCTGTTTCAGTACTTAAACGAGAACTTGCTGGGCAATTTCACAGTAAGATGATCTGTCAACTGCATGAGGTCAGCGGTCACGGAGGGCACCGGCAGCATGTGGATGTTTCCGACATCAACACGCCCCAGGAATCTGGTGACAAGCCTTGCCTCGCAGCCTGTGTCCATCCTGTAGCTGCATGAAATTGCTTCCATTCTGATCATATTGCCAGCCAGGAAAGGCATGTGATATTACCTGGCCATGGCACATCAACAGGCGTTTTCAAACCCGCGTACAACAGTACAGTACAATCTCCTGGCAACAGTGGTACAACCTCCTGGCAACAGTGTAGTAGCAGTAACACCGAAGGCCTTGGATGAAAGGGCCAATAGCAACTGTTTTTGGCATCAGGTACCGTATCTGCAACCACTCTCAGTTGTGACAATCTTCTTACACATATGGTATATACATGTATTTACTTATATTTTATTACAGTCTGAAAACAACCAACATGTATGCCATACACAGCCTCCTCTGCTATGCAGGTAATACTTGCTGCAGGACGTCGGTGGCAGCTGTACGGGCAGCCAAGACAGCCACAAGCATCATACCAGTGTGGCGCCCCCAACGCATGTCAGCGCATTTGCCACAGCATCTCAACTTGTTGCATGGCTCAACTTCTTCCATACAGCAGCAACCTCCTGACGACTGCTGCTCTGCCATGATGACATGTGCCACTGCAAAGCACAGGTGGCATACCCTCACAGTGTGGTGTACGGGCCCATATTGCTGGTTGAGATGTTGGGCCTTGCAGTTTTCCTGGCACAAGCTGGTCATGCCCAAGCCCCCTTGGATAGATTGAGCATCAGCTCCACTGCAGGCTCAACCTTCTGTGCTTTCGTCCGTCTGTCATATGTTTGCCTCTGCTCCTTGATGCTGTGAGCCATCAGCTGTGCCAGCGACTCCATCTCGGCTTCACTGGTACCTTGGCTCCTTGAGATTCAGCCAATGCCACAGAACAACAAAGCACCGTCAGTCTGTGCATGCAAAGGGCAATTCAGCACAATATGCACAAGGGTGGCATGGTAATAACAGCATCCCCAACAGGCGGTCGGCAACCATGATGCATTCTTGCATTTGCTGATGAAGCAGCTAAGGAGCTGAGAGGCTGGCATGCCTTAGAATACTGAGACAAAGCACGTGCAGCTGCACCTACCTTAGGTATGTTACAATCATGTCTCTTACAAGGTGAGGATTCACCCCCTTCCCAGTCAGCCGATATGCTGCCTTCTTGAAAACAAAATACAGGGCCTTCTCATCAAACTGGAGGCCAGTCTTGGCTCTGCAGAAGAGCTTGTTGGTCTTGGGGCTGAGCTCCTGCCTCCAAGTCTCAATGAATGCCTCCAGCTCAGGGTAGATGAAGGGAGCTATGACCAGTGGAGGTCGTTCGCCATACCTTTTGCCTGTCTTGTAATCCAATGCGCTGTGTTTGATGACCCATGTGCCATCTGTTGTCTTGAAGAGAGTTCTGCCCACCTCCAGCTCCCTCAGAGTGCGCTGTCTGTCAGGGATGACAGATAGGATGGCCACCAGCAGGTAGCGCTGGAGGGACTCTGCCACTGACTTGCGTGACCGGGGGGTGCCAGAGGAGGTCAGACCTGAAGCAGCAGGCAGCAGTGAAGGCAGCAGCATCAACTCACTTCCCGGTCACCCTACAGTCCTGTGATGGTCTATCATACCCCAAGGGCTGTAAGAGGTCTGACAGCCATATCATGGTGGCATGTGTCTGTCCAGTGCATGGAATGCAGAGCAGCTGAGATCTGAGTGCTGCGGTGCTGGAGTTTGCTCAGCTGTTCTGTACTCCACAGCAGGCATTGTGTGGTCTGGTACCACCCTGGCCACCAGCACACTGCAACCCACCTGCACACTCGGCCCTGAGAGCTCTCACCAGGCCCAGGTACTCGTCCCACTGCAGCCACTTTTTGGACTCATCCACTGCCAGCGGTGCTGCTGCTGCTGCCTTATTGGCTACTTGCAACATGTGGACGAGCTCCTGAACTACCTCAAGGTCTCGGTAAGGTGGCTTAGTATCTGGCTGAATGCAGCAAAATGGAGGCCACATCATCTGAAAGTTGTTATGCTACATTATTGCTGGCTGGTGGTATCAGTTGCGGGACTGTTGGGTCCAGTGCTGTTGTAGATGCTATCATGGCCTTGGCATCACAATTACCGAAAAAAAAACGACTTCAGCTGTCCTTGCCCAGCGCTCTCCACCCAGATTGTCATACACTCCCGGTGCTCATGTTGTGCGCACCTGAGACTGCTCATGATACAGATATCGCGCCAACACTATCACTGCCTTGATGGTGAAAGGGATGCTGCGTGCTGCTAGCCCACGCTCCTTTGCCCTCCAGTGGTTGTACTGCATCAACAGACTCACAGCATCCCTGCCAGAGCCCGGCAACAGACTCTGCAGGTGCAGCTCTGCCAGTGGCACATCATGTGCGCGGTGGACATACCCCAGGAATCGCAGCAGTTCATTCTTGTAGCTTTTGTATGACACCTGTCTCAAGGGCTCCACACGCTGACCATAGAACACGCCACAGCTGAAATGTTCCAGTCCCGCAAACTCTTGTTGCAGGTGATTGGGGACTTCTGCAGGCTGAAATGGCAATTGGCAGGCAGTCAGCTGTTGAGAGTAAAACAGATCAGATGTTCAGTGCATTGTGCTGGTGAGCTTGCTGCATCAGAATCACAGGACAAATCTGTCACATCTCATGTTTGCAGTTTGCTATACTGACTTGCTGGTTGATGTCTGCCCCAGCAGACCCAATGACAGTAGTGCTGGTTTGCAATGCAGTGGACCGTGGTTTACACGCACCAGCAAGCCATATGGCTCCTGAGCCTGAGGGGAGTGCCTCACTCTGACTGGTGCGGAGCCTGCTGCTGTTGGATTGATGATGCGAGGCATGTGCCGCTGCATGATGTCATCTGGCAGGGGTTCCAGGAATGCTGTTGCTAGGTCTTTGACATCTGCTATTACTATCGCAGCGGCCCTGACACGGTCTTTGTTCTTCTGCTGGTGCTGCTGCCGCTGCTGCTGCTCAACCTCTCCTGGCAAGCTTGAGTTGGTTGCTGCCTGATCAAGTGCTACTTGGCTGGTGTTAACTGTATTGGCATTGTGATGCTGGTTGGTATCTGTTGGATGTTCTGCAACCATGGCCTTGACTGTCGCCCACAGCCTGACAGGGATCTTCATGCGGGCAACTTCATCCTATGTGAGCAGAAAGACGACACAATGCCTGCATTTTGAGGTTGAGCATCCACTGCACAAGAGACTGCTGTTGTGCCCAGCAGCTGTGATGGCAATGACCAATGCACACCAACGTACACACTGTCAAGGCAACCGAGTGCTACAGCTGTATTTCTTGTTGCTGGCCAGCTGCGTGATGCTGGCATGTTGGTTGTTAGTCCGCTCCTCTAGCTTCCGCACCTTTGACATGGCTGCAATATCTGCGGCAGACTGGTACCAGTTTCGCTGGAGGTGCTCACTCTACGCTTTCAACAACAACTCGAGGTCAGCGAGGCCATTCATAGTATGTTGCCACTCATGCCTTATCAACGTGTCCTTGGAGCATTTTCTGACATGGGCACAGATGTTGCTGCCATGTTTGCCAATAACTTCATGCATGCAGCTTCCTACTCACCAGCTGCTGCACAGCATTTGTCCCAATGCTGGTCTGCAGTCCTGCTGCCTGCACTGCCGCTGTGATAACAGCGGTTATGTCAGCATCTGCTGCCATCTGACTGGTTGCAGCACAGTGTATTTTGAGACCAGCACCGAGGCGTGTTGTAGCCTCCTGGATGCAAACCCGGTCATAGCACAGCAACCGGGTTGCACTGTGCCTGAGTGTCTGTGACAGCATGAGTACGCCAGTGGCAGGGCTTAAGCAGCGCATTTAAAGAATCCTTTTCCTGCTGCAGCTGCTGCTTCTGCTGCTGCTGTTGCTGAGCACGTGTCATATCAGCGCAGGTTCAATTTTCGAACTCGTCCAGGTTCAATGTTTTCAACAACAGCGCAGGAGCTACAGATCCTGACAGACATAAGGCTATACTGAGTTGATAATCGCACGGAGCGATCAGAGGCGACTCGTGGCGATTGGCGTGGTGATACCATGACCGAGGCTGGTACAGTAGACAGTGCTGCAGACAGGGGACACTGACTACTATGCACGTGAATCGCTCCAAGTGCCACGAATAAAATGATGAGGCTTGTCTTGGCCTGGCTGACCTGCAAGTAACAGAGATAGAGTCAAGCAACATTGGAAAAGCTGGCACGTGAACCGACATACGAGCTCGTAGGGACACTCAAGTGAGGTTTTTCATTGTACTTTTTACTCCTGTCGGAAAATTCCCAACATGTGGGGGGGGGCGCCATCCAGGAATAACGATGCCATGCTGGTGCTGCTGCTCGTGACCTCGCACATATATGTATATAAACTTTACTTGGGTTTGCCCAAGCGTGGTTTATTGCCACCTCCTCCAGCAGTGTGCCATGCACTGCGCAAGTATCTCAGAAGCCTTTTGAAGGCAACCTTTCGATTTGAGATCCGTAAACGTGTGGTCAGAGGCCGCGATTGAAGTGAAGGGTACCATGCGTCTCATGAGCCATTCACTGGCTCGCTGGCTAGTGCCGGGAGGGGTTGGAGTCCCCCAATTGTATTGGTTTTGGTATTGATATTGAAAAGGCCCAGGCTGGGCCTGTGGAGTCATGCGCCTAGGTTGTGTGTTGCCAACAGTGTTTCAAACTGGAGGTGTTGCCGCAACACCCGTGTTGAACACCGGGTCTTCAGACTGAACTTCAGTCGCAGTACGTGTCGCACCTGCAAAGGGTACAACTCTTATAGAAAGTCTATCATGAAGCCAATGTGACAGACAGACAGAGTCATTGTATGTTTTTTCTGTCTGTAAAACCTTAACAGACAGACTCCATCTGCCATATAGGCTATGGCAAGCTGATATGCTGTGCTCTACTCATGTGCTATGCGACCGTCATATGGATCCATTGGTGAGTGTGTGTGGCGTCGTCTCAAGTCATCGTGTGAAAGACAATGAGCCCATGCGACATTGGCTGTGCAGGCAAATGAGCTGACATCCGTGTCGTCATGTGTTGGCCGCCATTGGTGGCCAGTGTCGGCAGGTGTCGGTGGAGAATCCCGCACTGCTGTCCCACGTCACACCACCAAACCCCACACAAGCGAACCATGACCGACCACAATGCTGTATTTTTGAAGCCATGTGACGTTCCGTTGTTGTGAATTGTCGACAGATCGCTGCTGCGTACTGCGCAAACGACTGCCGCAACTGCTGTGACCGTAGGCTGTGCTGGTCTGATTCTGTAGTGTTTGTGCACTGCAATGCTGACAGCTGGACGCATGAACCGCTCTGCTCCTGACAAGAACCTGTGTGTGGAAGAGGCAACATCAAGTCCACAAGCGATGCCATCACCTGCTGCTGTTGCTGCTGCTTTATTATTACTAGTGCTGTGCACTGTAAGTATACCTGCGGCAATAGAATCCTCAACCAGCTGCTGGACACGGTGGCTGCTAGCTGGCTGTGCTGATCATAGCATTTCCCAGCTGCCAGCAACCTGCCAAGCGTGTGCGGCTGCAACACAGATAACATCTGCTGCTCTCTGCAGCTGCCAATCTTGTTGATTGTATGCGTTGGACCTGGCAACATAACAAGAACTGCTGGAAAGCGTATTTGGCATGTAATCTGCCACACTGCTGGAAGAACTATGCTGCTGACAACATAATAAGCCGAAGCATGCAACCCCAGCATGCTCATGGACACCAAGGGCCTGGTGATTCATGATGCACTCTGCTGCTGACAGTGCTATCATAGTCCTGCAAGCTGTCATCACAAGCGACCCATTAAAATAGCTATCAGGACCTGTGTATCGCTCTGATCCACAGCCAATTGCTGTTACTGTTGGAGTTGCTGCTGTTGCTGCAGTGACACGGACCAAGATATCGTATTCAACCCCTATTGAAACTGTTGCTGCACACTGCGTGGTAAGCTGCACCGGCATCACACAGCTGCAGATGTCCACTGTGAGTCTCTGTTGCCAGTCCATTTGCTGAGGTTGCTTGCTGCACTGGGTCTGCTGCATGCGCTGCTGCTGCTGCTGCTGCTGCTGCCACTACAGCCATTCGCTTTGGTACACCTGCCATGAGAACCAGGCAAACGGGCTGGATAGCCTTTAGCAAGCTACTGGGCAGTGATGTATGGTGGGGAAAACATTACAACAGCAGCCGCACAACCACAAGGACGGCACTCAGCAGCTGCTGAGGCATGCTGCTGCTACCTCTACTCCTTTACCAGCAGACCGCTCTCTGACACATAGATGCCATCCAAGAACTTGCGGATATCCTTGTTCTTCACAAGGCACTGCTGGTGAATGAGGGCTGTGGACCTGCTGACATTCTCAATGTCGTTGCCCTCCAGGATCAGCTCATCCTTCACTGCGTCGCTACGCTTGATGATGACGCCGGGAAGCATATCCACAACACGGACACGCTTCTCGCCAAGGAAATTGCGAATCTCGACCTTTTTGCCCTTGTCCTCAATGTTGATGTTGATGGGGAAGTGAGCGTACACCAGCCTCATCTTGTACTCAAAGCCCTTGGTCACGCCAGTGATCAGGTTCTGCACGTGTGAGCAGGCTGTGCGGATGGCAGCCAGCCTCTTCTTCTTGCCGAAGTGGCACTCGACCTTGAGCTTCTTCTCGCCCTCCTCCTCAAAGAGATACATGTCAACTGCCAGGTGCTTGAAGTCACGCTGCAGAGTGCCACGGGGGCCCTTGACGCGGACACGCCTGCTTTTGACCTCGATCTCCACCCCCTGCACCAGACACACGTGTGTTGAGAGCTCTAGGTGATCACCAGCGGCTGCTGCTGAAGCAGAGACTATGCTATCAATGTCACGACGATGCTGAAAGATGGATATGTATGATATGTGAGCAATATTTATCCTTTTAAACGGCGTACTGCTGCATAACTGGGCCTTGCAGACGAAATCCAACAGTGCATCAGCAGCAGCTACTGTTCCACCTGTACAGCGGCAGTGCACTGTCTGAGCTGCTTGACAGCACTAAATGATTGCACATTTATGACTATTCATGTGCGACAAGCCCAGCTAGTTGACTAACAAGCACCTGAGGGATGGAGACGGTCCCGTTTGACACCAACAGCTTCATAGCTGCTCCTGGAATGTATAACCAGCAGCAGGTCTGTAAAAGAGGCCGAACTTGGGCGATGAGGAGTGCTCAAGAGCGACCTGCCGCGTGGTGGCTGCAGGGCTTAGAAAAAACACCTCGAGCACCTGACACCACAGCAACTGCCCCTTTGATCTGGTTGAACCATTTTTGTTTGAACACGTTGTAGATTATGATGGTGTTTGGAAGCGGAGTGACGTCTGAGCACTGTTTGCCTCACTCATCAAGCTGCGTAATTTACCGCTTTCAACTGTAACAGCCTGCGAACTTCTTCTGCAGTACAGGCTCCTGGGGCTGTGGCCCTGTGGGCGTGCAGTGACCAGGGTCAGGAGCAAAGATGGCAGAGCAGAACGGACAACAGAATGGACAGTATGATGCCAACATCTATGGGACAGTTGATCGGTTCTCTGGATACAACACCTCCATAGCCATAGATGAGGAGGATGAGGACGAGCCCACTATGGCACCCAGGTGCAACACCCAGCTGTCTTGAATCCAAAGCACGCCATGCCAGTGCTGATAGTGTCTCAGCGGTTCTTAATGACATTAATAATGTGTGCTTGCAGTGCCGCTCAACTCCAGCAGCTGAAGTATGGAGCTCCAGACCCAGATGGGGATGCTGAAGAAGAGGTGCGACCGTTCGCCTGCTCAGCAGCAGAAGTTTCGCATGTGAAGCTAGGATGTATCGTTCTGCTGTCCAGCAGTGATCTACTTGCACATCCAGATCGCAGCAGGGTGTTGCACTGGCTTTGTGCACTGCAGCCCTGTGCAGATCTGCACAGTAGCAGCTGCCCTCTTGAAGGTGTATCCATTCAGCCCAGGGCTAGCTCTGATATCTCAGTGCCCTTACCTACCTATTCATTTGTTTCGATGCAGCCTTCTGGCTTTACAAAGCCCAAAAGCATCACAGACAGGGAGGATGAATACAAAAAGCGGCGCCTGGGCAGGAAGCTATCACCTGAAAGGAATGATCCATTCCTCATGGGCGACAAGACGCCAGACGCTCGTGTGCGAACATATGCGGATGTGATGCGGGAGCAGATGCTGCAGCGAGAGCAGGCAAATACAATACAGAATATCATAGACAAGCAGAAAGCACAGCAGGATGGTGCAGCAGCAGTAGAGGCGGCAGCACCACCACCAGTGGTTGGGCAAAAGCGGCGGAATCGCTGGGATCAGAGTGCAGATGAGCCGTAAGTGTCTGCACGCCAGTCGAGTCACTTGCAAAAGTGGTCAGCAGTCTGCAGCATTCACTCAGAACGCGGGATGCTTTGCTGGCTGCTGCACTGGATCAGGCCAGGCTGCAGCAGACCCCTGAGTAGTGCAGGCAGAGTTCAGGCCACACACTCGTGGAACTGACAATTGCTTAGTCCTGCTGTTGGTTGTGTGTGACGCATGCCAGACAGAAGGCATGGATGAGGATCGCAGCAATCTTGACTTCTCCTGCTGCCATCACGCTTGTGTTCCCTGCAGGAAGCGGTCCAAGCCTGAGTCTGAATGGGATGCCGTGGAAGCCACACCAGCAGCAGTCAACCGTTGGGATGCCACACCAGGTGGGGCTTTGGGCGCAGCGACCCCTGGACCCAATGCTTGGGATGCTACACCAGGTGGAGCAGCGGCAGGTGGCAGCAGGTGGGATGCCACTCCAGGAGCAGCAATGGGTGGTGCTACACCAGGCACAGTGCGCCGCAACCGATGGGATGAGACACCTGCACAGGTAGGACGAGCCGGCAGTTGCACAAGTCCTGGCTTCAGCAGCAGTGCAGTGTACCATTGGCGACTGCAGTATACCTCATGTTCATGTTGTCAATGGGATTACCGGCTTGTATACATATGCGGGCAACCAATTGTGGCTGTCGTTGTGCTGCATGTTGTGGATGCTGCCGACACCAGCTTTTCTATGCACATACCTTAAGTGCTCATGTTGTGGCTGGTTTGCACAAGTTACATTAAAGGAAGTGGCGTCGGTGCTGACGGCTTGCTTTTACCTGTGCCATGGTTGTTCCTTGCTCCACAGGACCTGGGTCTTGGTGCGACTCCTGCAGCAGACAAGAAGCGCAGCAGATGGGATGAGACGCCAGCAGCTGGTGCATATGGAGCCACGCCTGCAGCAGGCGCTACTGGTGGTGCGTTTGGTGCCACACCTGCTTTCACCCCCCTGGGGGCAGCTGGCCTGGAGACGCCTGCTGTGCCCAGCATGGTGGGCGCCCCTGGTGGCATGACACCAGACCAGTGGCATGCAGACAAGGCGGCGCGTGAGATGTATGAGAGGAACAGGCCGCTGAGTGATGAGGAGCTGGATGGGCTGCTGCCCGGAGCAGAGGAGGTGGGAAAACATGTGGACACTGTCAAGTCTCATCCATGTAGCTGTGCCAACACAGCAACACAGTAGGCGTGGCAGCAATGCGGCTGGTAATTGGCATACCTAGGTGCAATGCATTCACTTGCTGTGGTTTGGTTGTTTTGTGGCATGGCAGGCTGCCTGTAAGCTGAGGGGTAAAGTTCGCTATCCGTTCCTCTTCATTTCCTGTCAAGCGTTCCTCTTCATTTCCTGTCAAGTGTTCCTCTTCATTTCCTGTCGAGTCACTGCATCAGGCTGCTCTCAGTACTCTTGGGCCTGACATGGTTTGTCTCTGTGCCAGTTTAGGTCATGGAAGTGCGATGTTGCTGACTTTCTGCTGCAGGGTTACAAGGTCTTGCCACCACCTGCAGGCTATCAGCCTATTCACACACCAGCACGCAAACTGATGGCCACCCCCACGCCTGGCATGTTTGGAGGTGTGCCAGGAACCCCTCTGTACAGCATACCCACTGAGACTGAGGGCATGAAGCAGGTGTATGGCGGGGCTGAGATGCCTGAGGGGCTGCCAGAGCTGAAGCCAGAAGACCAAGCGGTGAGTGATGTTGTGTGTGGTGCTTAGCTCCATGATATGCAGGGCTGGTGCTGGCACATGTGCAATTCTGTAACAGTTGCAGCAGCAAGTATATCACTGATGACAGCTTATGCTGGTTGCGCAACAATTGGTGCACGTGAATCAATGCATTTGTCTTGTGTGTCGCCTGCAGCAGCTACAAGCAGTCCCTGCTGTTGACTTGTCACTGGCCTGTAGATCTTTGGCAAGCTGATGGAGCAAGTTGACGAGGCTGAGCTGTCGGCTGAGGAGGCCAAGGAGCGCAAAATCATGAAGCTGCTGCTCAAAGTCAAGAATGGCACGCCACCTCAGCGCAAGAGCGCCCTCAGGCAGCTCACGGAGAAGGCACGAGACTTTGGGGCCAAGGCGTTGTTTGACCAGATCCTTCCACTGCTGATGACACCCACGCTAGAGGACCAGGAGCGGCATTTGTTGGTCAAGGTCATTGACAGGTGCCCTCCTTTGCTGCCATGGGCCAATTCATCAAGGCAGCTCCACAGTATGCTTTGAATTATGCTGCAGCACTCATGTCTTTGATCAGCAGTACAAGTACTTGACGCCATATCAGGAACATGCCATCATGGAGCATGTCAATTCTGTGCTGTGCAGGATCCTATACAAGTTGGATGAGCTGGTGCGGCCGTATGTGCACAAGATCCTTGTTGTGATTGAGCCGCTGTTGATTGATGAGGATTACTATGCCCGTGTGGAAGGTCGTGAGATTATTGCCAACCTCAGCAAAGCAGCTGGCCTGGCGCAGATGATTGCAGCAATGAGGCCAGACATTGACAACATTGATGAGTATGTGCGTAATACAACTGCACGTGCTTTCAGGTAAGCCTCTGATTTCTGCAGCGCTTGCACATCGTGGTATTGGCTTGGTATCAGCTTATGCCAATGCTGGTGCTTGTTTACGGTGGTGTGCGTATGTCTCTGTAGGAGCAGTCCCAAGTTCACACTCAGGTCATGCCTGGATGGTTCCTGCAGTCAAGCTGCTGTGCTTCTGTGGCCCTGCAGTGTCGTGGCAAGTGCACTGGGCATTCCCGCCCTACTGCCCTTCTTGAAGGCTGTTTGCCTGAGTAAGAAGAGCTGGCAGGCACGTCACACGGGCATTAAGATTGTGCAACAGATTGCCATCCTCATGGGCTGTGCTGTTTTGCCACACCTGAAGGCCCTGGTGGACATCATCAAGCATGGTCTCAAGGATGAGAACCAGAAGGTGAGGAGCCGTGGCTCAGCGGGTTGTGGCTCTCGTGGTCACCTGACAGGTAATTCAGCAACCTTGCTTGACGCTATCTAGAGTGCAAGCTTTTGTTGCTCAACAACTTATCCTCCCCATCCTACAACCTCTCTTGCCTTTTGCCTGTTGCATTCATCCCACAGGTAAAGACCATCACCAGCTTGAGCTTGGCAGCCCTGGCTGAGGCCGCCAGCCCGTATGGTATTGAGTCCTTTGATGACGTGCTGGAGCCCCTGTGGAGAGGCATTCGCAGTCTGAGAGGCAAGGTGTTGGCCGCCTTCCTCAAGTGCATTGGCTTCATCATCCCCCTCATGGATGCAGAGCATGCGTTCTACTACACACGTGAGGTGATGGTGGTGCTCAAGAGGGAGTTCCAGACCCCCGATGAGGAGATGAAGAAGATTGTGCTCAAGGTGAGCAGAAGACGCCTGGGTTTGCACCTGCTTAGGCCTGCCACAACTCACAGCTCGTCTGTATTGTCACTGGCTGGTAATTGTGCATAGCGCTTTGTAACACTGGTTGCAGCGCTGCTGTTTACCCACTATGCTGTTGCTTGCTTGCGCAACACACAGTCTGCCTTGCAGTGCAACAGAGGTATGCTCATGGCACAGGTGTTGGCAAAATGCACCAAAGGCATGGCATGTGTGACCCCTGTTGTGTTGCTTATTGCAGGTTGTGCAGCAGTGTGTCGGCACTGAGGGTGTTGAGCCAGAGTACATAAAGACAGAGGTGTTGCCAGAATTCTTCCGCTGCTTCTGGCAGCGCCGCATGGCTCTAGACAGGAGGAACTACAGGGCACTGGTGGAAACAACAGTAGCGCTGGCTCAGAAGGTGTGACTGCAGTGGCAGAAAAGTCTGCAGGGCTTGTGCCAAGGCTCTGTATTGCTGTTGCTATTGCAGTTGCCATCTGCTGCAGCTTTGCTTCTCTCTGAATTGAGCCACAGTGTTGTTATGTGCGGATGTGTATGTGTCGTTACACTTTGCGTCCAATCTCATGCAGGCTGGCTGCTCTGAGATTGTTGGCCGCATTGTTGAGGACTTGAAAGATGAGGCAGAGCCCTACAGGCGTATGGTTATGGAGACCATTGACAAGGTCATCAGCAGCCTGGGGGCCGCAGACATTGATGCAAGGCTGGAAGAGCTGCTGGTGGATGGAATTCTGTACGCTTTCCAGGAACAGGTATGTGGCTGTGTAGCGCAGAAAAGATGATTCTGAGTCCTAGGGGGTCAACTGCCCTGCAGCAGCACCCAAAGGGTTGCTTGATTTGCAGCAGATTGAGAAGTGTTCCTGGGCATACTGGAGATGCCTGCTGCTTGCTTGTCTCACATCACTCAAGACGGAGCCGCTATACCCCCAAGCTTCAGCGCCTCAACTACTTTACTGAAGCACAGCTGCTACTGCAACCTGCAGGTTGGGGATGATGCCAATGTGATGCTGAATGGCTTTGGCACTGTCGTGAATGCGCTGGGCAAGCGCGCCAAGCCCTACTTGCCACAGATTTGTGGTACCATCAAGTGGCGGCTCAACAACAAAGCAGCCAAGATCAGGCAGCAAGCTGCAGACTTGATAGCACGAATTGCCCCTGTGCTGAAGTCATGTGAGGAGGAACAGCTGCTGGGGCATTTGGGAGTTGTCTTGTATGAGTACCTGGGTGAAGAGGTGAGCCGCATTCCACATGCATGATGCACAGATCAGACGCCCCTCGGCTCAACAGCCTGTCAACTGTTGAGGACAGTGTCAGTATGGTGTCAGCCTCTACAAGTGACCTGCATGTGTTTCGCCACCATCATCCACCCAACAGCATGGATCCTCTCTCACTGCCAGGGCACTGCCAACATTCTGCGTGCACAGCGCCCAATGTTTGGTGCACAGCAGGGCACATCCATGCTGACATCCTCATACCAGCATCCATCTTCAGTTGTTGTTTTAGATTTCAAGGAACCACATCCACAACCCGCTTGTGACTTGGCCTGCAGTACCCTGAAGTCCTTGGCTCCATTCTGGGTGCCTTGAAGGCCGTGGTGAATGTGGTGGGCATGACCCGAATGACGCCACCCATCAAGGAGCTGCTACCTCGGCTCACTCCCATACTCAAGAACAGGCACGAGAAGGTGCAGGAGAACTGCATTGACCTGGTTGGCCGCATTGCTGATCGTGGTGCTGAGTTTGTTCCTGCCCGTGAGTGGATGCGTATCTGCTTTGAGCTGCTGGACATGCTTCGGGCGCACAAGAAAGCCATCAGGCGAGCCACGGTCAACACATTCGGGTACATTGCCAAGGCCATTGGCCCTCAGGATGTCCTGGTGACGCTGCTCAACAACCTGAAGGTGCAGGAGAGGCAGAACAGGGTGTGCACAACTGTTGCTATCGCCATTGTTGCTGAAACCTGTGCGCCCTTCACAGTGCTGCCTGCACTGATGAATGAGTATCGCGTGCCAGAGCTCAATGTGCAGAATGGTGTCCTCAAGGCGCTGAGCTTTATGTTTGAGTATATCGGGGAAATGGGCAAGGACTACATCTACGCAGTGACACCTTTGCTGGAGGTGGGTGACGTCAGTGCACAGAAGGAGTGTGCTTTGTGTTCAGTTGGTCAGAACTAGTGCTGATTGAGCCATCACAATTGCAGTAAGCAGCAGCTGTGCGTGTTGGAGGTGTGGAGCATGATGGCCAAAACCTGGCCTCTATATGATGTTAGCTTAACGATGTTTCAGTGGTGGTCGTGTCAGCAGCCACTTGCAATAGTAGTGACGCTGGTCCATTTGCCGTAATAATGGATTTCCTGCCTGGTTTGCTGCTCACAGGATGCCCTGTCAGATCGTGACCTGGTTCATCGGCAGATAGCAACCACTGTGGTGCAGCACCTTGCCCTGGGGATACCTGGACTGGGCTGCGAAGACGCTTTGACTCACCTGCTGAACTATGTCTGGCCCAACATATTTGAGGAGAGCCCACACCTGATCAACGGAGTCATTGGCGCAATTGATGGCTGTAGGCTAGCTCTGGGACCATGTGTCGTGTTGCACTACACCCTTCAGGTAAGAAGGGTTGGTGCAGCAGCATGCAAGCTTTGTTGTGCCGTCGTCATGATGTCTTAACTGATTCTGGGTATCACATGCACAGGAACCAGGGACAGGATTGTAACCAGGTACCCATTCACCACATATTGCACGTCTGCAGCTTGACTCACGCATGTTGCAACACACCTGACAAACTATTGAGCTGAACTTTCAATGTCGTGATTGTTGTCACAGGGTCTGTTTCATCCTGCACGGAAGGTGCGTCAGGCCTACTGGAAGGTGTACAACAATCTGTACATAGGGGCGCAGGATGCAGTGGTGGCGTTCATGCCTCGTTTCCCTGACAGTGAAGATGGTGCTAACACCTACACGAGGCATGAGCTTGACCTGCTGCTGTGATGCAGTGGGCGATGCCGGAGGCTGTCAAAGCTCTGTATCTGTGTGTAAGGCTGCCGTTGACAAGCGCTACTGTTCAGTGTGCACAGCTGTCTGCAGCACTCACTGTGCCGCATTTTGCATTATGCGCCCTCAGTGCAGCATGCACTGATTACAGGGGTTGCCTCAATGAGTGCTCTGTTGGAACTGCGAAGAGAGCGGAACTGTCTGCTGAAGCCAGGTCAATCAGTTGTGTTCGGGTGAGGCCAATCATCCTGGCAGTGCAGTGCTGCAAAATGCGGCCTGTTAGGCAGCTGCAGGCATTTCTGCTATTGGATCTTCACCTCACAGGACTGGTATGGCTGAGACCAGAGCATGCTGAGAATCTTCAACATGATGCGTATGGGTCGAGGTGTCTTGCATTTTTGTGCACTTAACTGGTATAAGTTGCTATTGATTGAGTGACTACATCTGGTGTTATGGATCTATCCTTTTGCCTACTCAATAGCACGTAGCACCTTTGTGTTGGCTGCCCCATGTCAACTATCAAATGTGAGATATGGATGGCATAGTAACATGTGGCAACAGAGTTGGTACCCAAACCTTTCCTCGCCTCCCTGCCCAGCATGCATGCATATGGTGGCTGAGGTATTGCAGCATCAAGTGGACACTTTAATGCATAAAAGTCCACATATGTGGACAAAAACCTTGATGCTCAGCTGCAGGGCTTGATTTGCAGGGCATGTTGAAATGTAGCATGAATACCAGACTTTTTTGTTGCGCATGTGCCACATGATGGCCATCCCATGGGATGCTGCATCCGTCAGTCCCAGTATATGCTGTATCGATCCAATGGTGCAGTATCCTGTAACAAGACTGCCTTGCATGATGCACAGTCCATGGATATGATATGATCAGATAGCCTGTGCTTGACACCTTGCAGGCGGCAGACAAGAGATAAATACCTGCTGAGTAATTGGCACAACTATTCTAGTCACAGGTAGTACCAGGGGATGTGGTTCGGAATATTACAGTCAGTGACCCACTGTCCGGCAGCTGTACTTGGAACATGAAGTTGGTGCAGTCTCCTGGTGAAATATCAGATGTAGCAATTGTGTTTGTTGTTTTGTGCTCCACGAGAATCATTCTTTATCAGACCTGGAAACCGATGATGGTCCTAAAACCTTCTTCGGATCACAAGTCCCAGCTGTTGTATACGCTGTGACAAAGCAGCAGTTCCATGACGGAGCAAGCTTCAGCAGGTCAGACAGGTGACGATGCAATATGCATGTCGCTCAGGCTTTGGATCTTGTAACAAACCTCCCGGGGAGTCTCACTCAAGCTCCCGCCTGTCTGCCTGGAAGGGTTCACCCATGATGGCCATGTCGGCGCATGAGCGCGCGCATTGTGAGTTTTACACAAGCATCATGCTTTTTTTACAACATGCGCGCTAACAACGGCGAGTCCATCCGGACAACTTGACGACTCCAGCATTCTCAGCGTTGTCTGATGAACCTTTGTCGATGTTACGAATAAACGGTTCTAGGTAAGTTTGACCATGGACATGATTTTGTAGTGGTCTTGTGATGTTGGCACTGGTTGGCTGCGAAGCATACCCGGACCAACCAAGTGCGAGTACAGACCGCCAGTGCACTCTGCATTACAGTATGTTTAATGCATCAGGTCTGTCGTGCAGACAGCCCGTGTAATCATGTGTCCCTGTCGCTTTCTGCAGTTGCAGAGCAGCTGTCAAGTGTTGTCCAAGCCTGTCAGGTGCCACACCTGCAACCGTGCCTAGACACGTTGTAGCAGTACAGAGGGCTGTCAGCTCAACAAACACAGAGATGTACCCTCACACCGTCAGCGATGACGCTCATAGTGCCCCAGTCCTTGTCAGGACACTGGACAACTTTCAGGACACCCTGACACTACTTGGAGACATCACAGACAGGCAAGTAAATCAGCAGCAGCAAAGCAAGGCAACTTTACGTAGTCTTCTGTTCAAGCAATTTTGTTGTCATAGCACCACAGAAATTTGTGATGTTGTCTCATCTTTGTGTGCATCAGTAAAGTCAGCTTACAAAGGCAGCATCCTAAGCTAAATTGCCATAAGCAATGCAGAAGAGGAGAGCTCCTTGCTTTCACTTGCGTCTGCAGTTGCTTCCGTGGCTATGTTGGCCAGTGGCGTCTCTGGGCGCCACCTGTAAACAACGACAGCAGCGACCTGCAGATGCTGCAAGATGAGGTCAACTTCAGAATCTTCAAGCTGTCCTGCCCAGACCCCCCCACAGTCCATCAGGTCAACCTGCAGCAGCACCCCGTGCCCAACTCCACCACTGCTGCCTTCAAGCCGTTCCTGACTAGTGATGTGGCACCAGGCCGCCCTGATGGCTATGGGGTGCGGCAATGGGACTTCAAACCTGAAGGCACATTGTGGGAGGTGTGTACGAATGAATATGGTGATTGACTGCAGAGAGACACCATTCTTGAACTGGGAACAGTGAATCAACTCCTAGGCTAGCAATACCCTACTAAAAAGCATTTTCTGTAACAGCCAACATGTGTTGCTTCCTGATGTTCTGAAGTGCTTCGCCGTTGGATGAGGGCCCAGGCTGATTCTGGCACCACAAGCATGGTTTAGCCATGTGAACAGCATCAACAGCATCATTGACAGTTGTATTGTGACCATCATCAGCAATAACAACACCAAGGTCACCATGATCCTCATCATCGTTGTCATCGTGTTGTCATTATCATCACCATCATCATCATCGTCATGATCATCATCATCAACAACACCAACCCCAACGTAACCATCATAACCATCATCATCATCGTCTGTCCTGCAGACTGATGCTTCCAGCTGGAGGTCTGGCCCAGGTGCCACATCAGCACCTGAGGTGACTCGTGTAGGCCTGGCTGTGAGAGACAACTCACTGGGTTTGGTGAACGGCGGCTTGCCCACCAGCGCCAGTCACACAGCAGACGGAGCCAGCACAGTGCCCTGGTACCTGGAAGTCATCATCAGAGTGAGAGCAGCAAAGCTCTCATGTGCAGTCAGGGTCACATCAAATGCAAGTTGTGTCATTAAGCACAGCAGGTTGCCAGGTGGCAGACAGGCTTACTGCAGGCCGCTGAACGCATACTTACCTCACACAGCATCATCATGCCTGCCCTGGCTGCTGCAGCACTTGAGCTGCTCCATCAGGCCCTGCCTCTGAAACATGCAAAGACCTATCATGGCAAGCATGGTCAACCCCATGCGCTCTACCCCTGTGCCGCCAGGATCCCTCCTCCCACGCCCGTCGCTGGGGCATCATTCTGCGCTATGATGCTGGCCAGCTGGAGGAGACCAGGACCATCCCTGAAGACCTGGTGGAGATGACACAGCAGCAGATGGACACACAGTTCATCAACCCAGCGGCAATCAAGTTTCTGCCCAGGCGTGACCGGTGAGCCGTTAGAGGCGCTGCAGGCACTTTGCAGGGCTACAGGTCATGAGCCGCTGAAGCTGGCCTCTGAAGCCCCATGGTGGCGGCAGACCAATTTCCACAGCAAGTCTGCTGGTCTGGTCCACCAATGTGACAGCAGCAGACCTGAAAGACAGACCTGTACGTCAGCATCAGATGTGCATATGCGCCTGTCTTGGCTCCTGAAGTAGTTGTAGACAGTGTGTCAGGCTGCTGATGCCTGGCCAGTTCAGTTTCAGCGTCAAGCTCCATGTATGATATGGCCTAGGCTGCCATGTTGTTGCAAGCAGTTAGCTGAGCCAGTTGCTGTTTCCAGTTTCTCCTTGCCTGCTGTGGTGTGCTCCTATGCAGGTTGCCTGATGACATTGACACCTGGCTGTCCCAGGTCACATCAGCAGGCACCCCTATCAGCGGCACTGCTGTCACCTTCAGCTATGATGAACAACACCAGCTCACCAGGGCCAGTCAGCCATGCAGCTGGAGGAGCGCACATGTGACAGACAGTCATGTCAGCCAGACATTCCCTGATGGGATGTACATCAGAGTGCCAAGGAACATTGGACCAGGAGCAACAGCCGACAAAGTGGTCACAGTTGAGCTGGGCGCTGTGATGAGGTGAGTTGGTGTGGGTCTACTGTACAGATGAATGTATTGTTGTAGGACTGCCTTCATCACAAGTGCACTGCAAGCAACCAACAGCAAGTGCATGCTGATTGCTGGGTATGCAGTACTGCCTGGCCAATTATCTATATATGTGAGCGCGGTCGCAACGGCTGCAACTGTGAATCACTGAATATGAGCAACACTGTGCATGCGCCGCCCTGCAGTCCCTCTGGCACTGCACATAAGCTGTCATGGTGTCTGCCTTGCAGTGGTGGGTCGCTCGCTCGCTGGCTTGTGGACTATGACATCAGCAGCAGTGAGCGATTGCTCAAACAAGCCACATATGAAGTATATCCAGCTGTCACAGCCAGTGTACAGCCAACAAATTAGCTGTCAGCCATTACCACGCCGTCAAGACAGCAACATGCCATGTGTAGGCCCTGCTGTTGACACACTTACTTCTTGTAGTAGGTGTATGCAAGCATTGAAAATAAACATTTTTACCTGACAAATAAATATTTGTAAGGAGTTCCCAATAAATGGCCTCACTCGGTTGGTCGCACAAATACAGCAGGCAGTTGCTCGTTTGTTTTGACATTTGTCTTGAGGGCCACCCAACTGGCAACTGGACTTTAAACACCAGTGGGGCCAAGTTGGTCGCGACCTGACGTTAGGCTGTACTTGTACATGTCTGACTGCATCAGCTCATCAGCCGACTGGCCATTACAAGGGTAAACTTCCTTCCTGCAGGAGCCAGCTGGCTCGTTGCAATATTTGCTATCTCATCAATCACATCGTGTGTCTGGTGCGCACCGCATGCACTCAGTAGACTGTTGGCAAGGTTGCAAGGTGCATGGTGCATTCAAAACATCAGTGTTGCAATGTCTGGTCAGGTCTGCAGAATCGTCTTTGTCTTTAAAGACAAATTTGTCAAAATCGTTGCATACAGGCAAGCTGTATTCTTCCACCAGCATACTGCGTGCAAATGTTTGTGATGTCTGTTGTTTTGTCTATCAAGAATGATTCCTTGTCAATCGTTCTGCAGGCGTGTCACATGGTACCACACAACAGTACCACACCGCGGACGGTGCACCGTCGCCTAGGCAGGCCTGCTTCGCGTCGTCTGCACGTACTTCATTGCAGTCACTGCATTGAATGGCAGTCTGCACACCCTGATAAAGATTCAATCAGATAGACACAAAACACACTGCACACTCTCGCTGAATATTATAGAATGATCTCGCATAGGCAATTCGCGTGACAAACCACCGGCGTCGCCAAGGCCTTGGGGCATGTGGTTTAAATCAGGGTTCGTCAGTTGGGGGAAACATGGCACACATGGCACACTTATGATTATGCACCTACGCCAGCACCTGCTACTTCGCTCTGCCTATACCAGGGCCAGTGGCACAGCGTTGGTAAAGCCGCAGTCAACCAGCGGTGTTGTCCGATAGTGGATTGAATTCACTGGGTAGATTTGAGGCACGGGGCCGATGGCAATAAATGCTATGGCTGCAAAGTACTGATTATTATTAACCAGCGGTGTAAAATATATTGAGCCATGCAACATGGGATGAGCTGGCAAATAAACTGACATGCCAGGGCCCCCATGGGCCGCCATTCAGAAATGACGAGGTGCTGCTGAGCCCGAGCCAGAGAGTCCAGTCACATAGACCATTTCTTGAGTCCGCCATGCATGGCCATATGGCCATAGCGCTGCGCAGCATGCTCTGGACACCTCCTCCAACAGTGTGCCTGCACTGTGCCCTGACATCCTCCTCTAAAGGCAGCATGCATGCAAGGCAAGATGAATCCGACCATGAACACAAGCAACTAGCTGCAACAGGTGATACTTGCATTGGTCTCGCTGGTGGACCGCTCTATCCACTGCTGCCATCTACCATCACATACGTTGTAAGAGAGACTGAGCCATGCAGCAAGTTGAAGTGCTATGTACGTTGTGCATATAGTGCATCAACCAACAGCTACAAGATTGTATGTGACTTGGCCTGTGCACTATGCTGCAATCGCTGTCTTGCAAGATATCTTGCAGCAATGTCTTGAAAAGAGGCCCGAAAGCTGGCACAGAAATGGCAGAATGCAACTGCGCAACAATTGGCCACACCACCACACAAGCCATGCCATCTCCACTGTAACATCCACACAGTACAAAGATTAAATCAATCATCAACAAGAACTGTGTAACAAAAAACACCACTGGCGCGAACGCTGAAAACAGCAAGTTTTTCTGCAGTGACCACTTGATGCATCCCTGATCACCAGGGACCACCGGTGCCACATGCAGATCTCAACAGCTGTTCAATGATGCAACAACATGACGACTCTGGTGTTCAGATATGTATGACTCCCAGCCAAGGCCTGTGTGATCAGTGAACTATTGCATCTTCTTTTATCTTTGTCCGCAAAAATGTGTGAATACAGTCATCAACACATCTTTGTTTTACCCCAGGCCAAGCACTTGGGCAGCCTGCTGTACTCAGCAAGCATCATACAGGCAGTCAATGGCAAACAGTAGTGGCACCCAAGAGTACGTGCTGCCAGTAGCTCGTGCTCAACAAAAGAGGCAGCAGATTGGTAAGTGTTGCCAGAGTTGCGTACCCAACTGTGCCCTGACACCAAGACGCCCTCAAGAAGAATGGTTCCAGCATGCTGCCAGATGCACGGGGAAATACACCACAGGTAAGATGAAGAAGAACCGCACAGCAGTGGGCCATGTAGTGAGCACAAAGGACAATGATCCACAAACAAGCGACCACCAAACCCATACAACATGAAACCATGCTGGCCAGGTGAACTAGCTATGTGATCAACAGACCTGCAGCATTTCTAGGTAGCTCACGCTCATTGAAATTTGCCAGCAGAATGCTAAGCCTTCCACACAGGTGGTGAGAAGTAGCAGGACATAGACACCCGCCACCATGACAAATTCTATTCGACTACCACGCAGGATTGACCATGCACAACAGGGCAGGTAGCTGGCTGGCAGGTGCACTTAAGTCCTTGATATGCGCACTGCTGCAGCACAAATGACTACATCAATGGCACACAACAGGGCAGTGGTGTTGGTGGCCGGCCATGACCCAACAAGGTAAGCGGTCACTGCAGTGAACAGATACAAAAGGTGCCTACGCAACCTGCGGCAGCATGAACCATGTACACCTGTGGATAATTGGTCCAGGATGGCATGAACAATGCAAGCAAGCCATCGCCCAATCATCGCTCAATCATGGGATAATAAGGGGGCCAGAGAAAGTTGAACAGCCAGCCTTCTTGCGGTGTGCTGGAATGCTTGGCTACCAGCCTTGGGATGTGCCAGACACCCATCAAGGGGCGGAATGCACCACCCTGGAACTCTCTCACCACCAGAAGCAATATTAAGGCGGCAACAACAAACATGCCTCCAAGATCTGGCGCATGTGTGGACGGTGGGAGGTGTGCTCATAGCTAAAAGGTTTTGGAAGTTTTCCAAAGAGTTCTGGCTTCACAATTTCCACTTTTGACCATAGTCTACACACTCATCCCCAGTACACTCTCCCAACTAGACCCTATGTTGTATGCTGTGACAAGGCCCCACAAGTGTGTTGTGCTGAGACATCACAAACAGTGCACTGCAATGATCCCACAAAATGCTTGATTGTATTCTGGCGCCTACAGCATAGATGCCCACATCACGAACACGACTGCAGACGGCCGGCAATGCTGTCATTCGCTACCTACAGCACCAAAGATCTGGGCTGTGTTCTATCAAGCTTTCCTCAGCAGCTATCAACCAGCGGGACTCCTCATTACCTACTCAAATCAAGCGCGGTTGCTGAGTGGCTGGCACTTCAAGACTGCGTAGTAGGAACGACAGAAACAGCAAAAGCTTCAGCATAGGATTCCCACCACATAGTCGCCATCTATCGGTGCTGCTGGCTGTGAAACCAAGCGTGCTGTGAACAGTCAGGCAGAGTTACAGATGCCACAGCAGCAGTGCAATGTCCAGAGCATGGAGGGATGATTGTATGAGCAACCAGAGCACCAGCTTGCAGATGCCAGCACACTAATGATGACAGCACACCAATTCAGACCCTGCCCAGACCTATGATCAGGGGATGCCTGTTCCCTGCATCCTACTCACCATGCCTGGCATGCCTGGCACCCGCTGCTGTGCCTGACTCAACAGCTGGCGTAGTTGTGCCTGTTGATCCTGTGGAGCCATGCCAAAACCCTGAAGCGAATGACAGAACATTGCAGTGGCAGAGACAGGTGTGACAGCAATGTCTTATGGTGAAGGGGCAAGTGGGATACGAGGAGGTACAAGGAGCTCACTTCCGGATACATGTGGGAACAGAACAGTCAGTCAGTGGGTCAGCCATGTTACTGCTGTGATGGCTCATGTGTGGTCTGTGCTGTGTGGCAGGCTGGCCCCTCACCTGAGGCATCCCAGGCCGCTGAGCAGCTGGCATACCACCAAAGCCAGCAGGCAGCTGACCACCCTGCATAAACTGATTGGGAGGCATGACACCACCCATAGCAGCTGAACGGGCTGCAAAGCTGGCTGCCTGCACAGCTTGGTTCTGAGCTAGCTGCTGTGCTAGCATAAGCTGTTGTTGCTGCTGCTGTTGCTGCTGCTGCTGCCGCAGCTGTGCCTGCTGATGTTGTTGGTGCAAAAGGTACTGGAGATTAGGCTGTGGCTGTTGCGGCCTGGCAGCACCCAGCAGCTGCTGTTGTTGGTGATGCTGCTGCTGTGTCAGAGTGGCTGCAGCTGCAGCCCGCTGCTGAGCTTGCTGCTGCTGTAGCTGCTGCTGCTGCGCTTGTTGTAGGGTCATGCCTGCGCGGCCTGCAGCCAGTGCTTGCTGCTGAGCTTGCTGTTGGAAATGCTGCATCAAGCCTGCCAGGTTGCTTTGCTGCTGCCCCTGGCCCTGCTGCTGCTGCAGCAGCTGCTGTGCCTGCAAATTAACACCGGGAGGCCTTGCACCTGGACCAGCATTAACACTCGGCAGGCCTGCTGCCAGTGCTTGCTGCTGTGCTTGTTGCTGCTGTTGCGCTTGCTTCGCCTGACCTGCAAACAGCATGGCCAAGGGATTGCTGGCAGAAATGCCACCTGATCCTGATCCTGGTCCTGCTGCACCATAGACAGCTGCACCTGGCACCTGAGGTCTGGCAATGCCACCCATCTGACCAACTGCAGCTGGACTCAGCCCTGTTTGTCCTAGGCCTGCCTGCTGCATGCCTGTCTGCTGTAATCCAGCTGGGCCACTAGTGAAAGGCATCGACGCTGTTGGTGGCCGGGCAGCGCCTTGAGCCCCAGCAGCGGCAGATGCCAGCAGCTGGGCCAGTGCATTGGTGCCTTGTGCTGTGCCAGGGGCAGCACCAGCACTAGGAACAGTGGCTGGGCTCTTGCCACCTCCTGCACCTGAAGAAGGTGGTCCTGACACACCAGTAGCAGCCCCTGGTGCAGTGGCCAGTCCCTGACCCAGTGCAGCTGCCCGCAGTCCCTCACCCAGAGGAGGGCCGGATGCTGCTGTAGATGTTCCAGCTGGGCCTGCTGGCACCGCACCCGCAGCTGCTGCAAAGGGTGTTGTGCCAGCAGGGAGCAGGGACGGGCCTGCTGCCCCTGTGGACTTTGGTGCATGATCCCAGACCCCCAGACCACTGCCCCAGATGCCAGCTAGTGCTGATGGCACCTGCTTGCTGCCGCCCAGCACAGAGTCAAAGCCACCCAGTGTGGGTGACAGGCCGGTGGCTGAGTCACGCTTACCGCCAAACGCCACCTCAGAATCACCCTTGGCAAGACTTGCCAGCTTGGCTGCCAGCCCAGACGCTGCAGTGTCCTCCTCAAGACCCAGGTCCAGAAGACCTGCCAGCTTAGCTAGATCATCTACACTGTCTGCTTCATGAGAGGCTGCAGGTTCGCTGGTGGAGGCTGCTGCATGCTTGAAGCAAGCAGCAGCAGCAGCTGCAGCAGGAGCGTTTGCAGCTGTGGGTTCTGTCATGGGCATTGTTAAACCACTAGGAGCCAAGTGCTTTTGAACAGCAGGTGCTCCTGTTGGGGAAGTGAAGCCCATCCCAGGAGGGGGCTTCATGACTTGAGGTGCTGTTGCTGCTGCTGCTGCTGGCGCAGCTGCTGGTTTTTTCAAAAAGGCCATTAGTTTCTTGGATGCTTCTGTGTCAACGCGCTTGTCAGCCCCCAATACGCCTGGTGGTGGCAGGGCTGCTGCACCAGGGCCTGCAGGTGGTGGTGGTGGTGGTGGAGGCTGCTGCAAGTGCCCACCAGACACCTGCCGCTCAATCTCAGCCAATGTAACAGCCTTTGCATGTCCAGCAGCGCCTGAGCCCTGATGCTGCAATGGCTGCTCACCTGCTGATGCCCCTGCCGGGCCACTTGCACTGCCTGCAGCTGCTGCCTTGAATTGATCAAAAGTGAGCTTTCGTCCCACGACTGATGAATCACCTGATGGAGTACCAGGCTGTTGCTGCTGCTGGTGATTGCTGCTGCCGCTGTTATCTCCACTGGGGACATCAAAGAAGCGCGACCTGCTGGGGTGACTGCCCGCTGTCTCCAAATGTGCTGCAGCTGGTGGCCTGATGCCGGACGGTTCATCCTCATCGCTGTCACTGCGTAGGAATGCCAAGTCATCTTCCTCATTGGCCTGGAGCACACATAGTGCAGACACGGTTTCATGAAGAGGTGGTGTCAGCATCTGGCAGCCTGAAGTGACCTAGGGGGTCATCTGCTTCGTGCAACACTTGCAGATTATGAGTGGTAGCTCCCAGAACAACAATGCCTACGAAACCTGCGCTTCAAGTGGCGACGGAGCAGCGTCATTGGGCTCTCACCTTATTTGCTGCTGCCTGTGCCCGCCACTGGGCTTGCATCTCCTGGCGCTCCCTCTCAATGTCTTTTGCAGTCATGGCACCAGCGCGCACCGGAGGGGGCGGCAGGCGTGCGGCACTGGCTGCCTCCCCAGGCTGCTGCCCATCATGCATCCACGAGGGATCCCTGTCCCAGTGAGCGGGGCCCCCATACCCGCCCTCACGCTTGCCACCCCACTCCCTGTCCCGCTCATGCTCCCAGCCACCAGGTGGAGGTCCAGCCCGGGTCCATTTGTCCTCGTGTCCCATGCCAGGTGGCGGCCTGCGGGGCAGTTCACGCTCCTCCAGGCTGCCACGTGGGCCCCCCCTGCCTGCGCCCCGCGCCCGCTCCTCATCACCCCAACGGCCATGAGGTCCAGGGGGCCGGGGGCCGGGGGCCCCGGCCCCAGCAGGGCCCAGGCCACGCCAGCTGCGCTCATCACCATTACTGGGAGATTGCAATGAGTTGCTGCGCCAGTTGTCACGTTCAGGGGTGGTGCCAGTCTTGGCTTCGTCCCAGCGGCCGCGACGGACAGGGTACTCCTCAGCCGGGCGCCGGCCCTGCGACCACACAGCACAACTCCTTGCATTATCAGTTTACACCACATTTCATGACAATCAACCTTGCAAACACCTGTGCACAGATTCATTGAGCAACATGACCATTGAGGAATAACACCTGCGCAGCTGAAGGCAGCCATCGCGGCAACGTTACCACGTGCCTGCTGCTGCTCTACTGCACTGCTTACCGGTGTCACAGGTCCATTCCAGCGATCCCCAGGCGGTGTCTGCCCACCCCCCTCAGCAGGTGGCCTCCAGCTTGATGCTCTGCGGATGTCTAGGCTTTCAGAGGGGCGTGGCGCAGCATGAGGCTCCAGGGAGCGAGCTGGAGGCAGCTCTTCAGGCAGGGAGCCATCCCCAACGAGTCTGCTGCGGATGGGACCACCAAACCCTCCTCCTGCACACCATGATGATGCAAAAGCATGAAAAATACCACAACACTGATAATCTTGGGGTGCCAAAGCATTATGGGGCTTTCTGCCTTGTGCTGAGGCTGCGCTGCGTGGCGTGGGTCTTTCATGGTGTACAAGGTATCAATCTGAAGGTTGCTGAATAGGTCTTTGCTGATAAGCCACCAGAATCGCGAGCCACCAGAAAGCCTAGTCTGCATATTACGCTGGCTTTCAGCAGCGCCAAGGCGCACCTGGCCTGAGGAAATCAAGCCTGCCATACCCCTTGTCCTTGCCCCATTCTGGCTTGGGGCCAGAATCAAAGAAAGTGAGCTCCTCCAACTCCCTGCATAAGCAAGGCAACCAGACTAGACACCGCGATGACAGCAAGCCACCGAGTGCAACACACAGCAGACGCTGCTGGATTGTAATGCCTGCACAGCATCTGAGCGTATGCCGCGGCCAGCATAGTCTGCATGGAAAAGATTGATCACACTCACCTTATCACTGACATGTTGATGCCTGCAGGCAAGGCAGACAGCCCGGGCTTTCGACCAATCTCCAACAGCTCATCCCTGCGTGAGGCTCACAACAGGGCGTTGAGGGATGCGAGCAGCCAGGGGGCTGAACAGTCATTCCAGCACTCGTACTTTTGCACCATTACGCCACACATGCCGCACCCAAGCCTCAAGAAGAATAGATCATACCTGCTATATTGTACGCGACCGTTCTGCCTCTGGCGAGCCCTTGTAAAATCAATGAACTGTTCTTCTTCCATTTAATAGTTTCTTAACAGCTAAAAAGGACCGGAAAGCGCACAAGTTCTGTGTAGATGGAAGCCAGATAGATATTTCCTATGAAAACTAAAAATATACAAATTGCTGTCACCTATTTCGACTCAGTCACCTTGCTACATCGCAGAAGGGGCATCAAGGTCCCTGCAATCTTCTTAGTAACAATCGCACTTTGGCTGCCTGCATGGACATTTGTTCATGTCCTAGTGACCCGTATAATCAGTGTGCTCAATCTACCTCTTTGTTGTCCGAGCATTGTTGCAAAGAGCAGCAAGGATGAAGTGTGCAGCGAGAACGCCAACCATGGGCAGGGCCGCGGCTAGACTGCCCAGAAATAGCACATTTGTTATTGCACCTCGCAAACCTTTGGTGATCATGCGTTCTAATGTCACAGGTGCGGTCCGTCTCGAAGCACCCGAAGCAGCACTGGGTCCGAGCAGCTAACACCGCCATATTGCAGGCGACGACCGAGTACAACTATCGGTTCAGAATCCTGTGAATGAAGCCCCCGAACCCGTGCAGGCGGTCGCGCCGCCCCAGTATGTCCAGTATCCCCAGCAGGTAGGCATACACATTGCTCAAGTTGTCTTTTTGTGGTCAGGGTCCAAGCACAAACTTACAACACTTTCCATGGCCACAGGTTGCTGCTCCTCGACCAGAATACTACGTTGCAGCTCCTCCAGGCCCCCCAATATATCCTCCCCAACCAGTCTATCAGCAGCAGTCTGGCAACAGCATCCCTTGGTGGGTCTGGATGGGTACTGGTATATTGGTGGCCAACGTTTTACGCTTGGTAAGCACTTTTAATCAGCAGCGGGAGACTGATCAAGCACACCGTTGTTGTTTGGTGACAATGGAAACAGTTCCGGCTACATTCTTAGTGGTCTACTGCAACATGTTGATTGCACATCAGTCATCATCCTACCGGCCTGCTTTTCTTGCCGACTTATTCCGAGTCCTAGCTCTGCTTCTCCCGGCTGTTACAGTGTGACTGGTGCATGCCGCTATAGCAGCTTCAGTTACTGTGCTCCTTGCCTCCTGTGCTGCAGGTCCAGGACCTGGTGAAGAAGGGACCCCAGCAGATGATGACAGAGATGGTGGGTCATGCTGCCACTCTGCTCTTCAGCATGTGCCATATAACTGGGCCTGTCATGATTCAAGGCTGTTTCTCCTTCGCGATGGCGTTGTAGTACGGCTTGAGGGCCATGTGGTAGTTCATCGGGGCGTTGATGTCAACGCCCCCGTGAACTACCACATGGCCCTCAAGCCGTACTACAACGCCATCGCGAAGGATGTCACTCAGCAGGCTGCTCCTTGAGCTGACTCCAGTCAACTGCCGCTCTTGAGCATGCACGTTCCACACACAGTGCAAGCACAGCAGATTTGCACTTGTATGAGCCGCGACTTTCTTGCTGTTCCAGCTGCTCCAGCCTGAATGACGTCACGCAGCCTGTCTTAGGTACATTGCTGGAACAGCTGCCTATAGTTGCCGAGAAGACTGCTGCTGCTGTAGGCCATGAAGCAGATGATGAAGTCAATGGGCCAGTCAGCAGCGCCGGGAGCAGCAGGAGCAAAGTGAGGCTTTTGCATTGACTCAAATTTGATCGTCTGTTCAGCATGTCATAGAAGAGCAGGCTTGTCATATTGCTCCATGGCGCATGCATATCAAGTTTCCATCTCCTGCAGACTCTCCTGTTCACTGTGTGCCGCCTTCTGCTGTGCTCACTCACAGCCATGGCACTTACTTGGCTCCTGTGGGTTTGACTTTCCATGCAGTCCATTTGCAGCAGCAGCTGCAGCCGCTGGTGCTGCTGGCGGCCCATCACCCTTTGGTCCCTATGGCGCAGCTAATCCCTTCTCTCCAAATTTCACACCCCCAGTAGACACCACAGCAACAGCGGTACCACAGGCACAGGCATCACCAACAGCAGCCACAACACCAGAAGTTGCTGACCCAGGTGCGCGGGGAGAAAAGTTTGCAGCTCGCGTTGGCAGCCCAGGTGGCAGCAGCAGCACCAGTGCCGCTACTTCTGCTGCGCCGGCCACCACGGAGCAAAAGCCAGCAGCAGCAGCGCCACCCCCTAGCAATGGCAGCAGCAGCAGCACTGCATCTAGGGTGGACGTAGTAGAGCCTGTTGTCAAGGAGCCAACCGCCAGCAGCAGCAGCAGCGGGCCCAAGGCAGCAGCATTCTTCACAGATGTAGGAGGAGATGCTGGTGCCAGCAGCAGCCCTGGCAGCAGTGGAGCAGCAGCAGCCCAGGATCCCGCTCAGATGACTGAGATGATGGAGAAGATGTTGCGGGACCCAAACATGCAGAAGATGCTGTACCCCTACCTGCCAGAGCCCATGCGCAATCCTGACAGCATTGAGTGGATGCTCAACAACCCTGAAGTGCGCAAGCAGATGGAGACTGTGTTTGCTCAATCGGTAGGTTGCTAAGAACATGTTGTCTGGTCCAGCGCTGCCACAGCAGACCCCAATCAACCATGCCTCCCTCCTGTTTGAGGTTGACCCGCAGAGATCCTCTACTGTTGTGGGTCCAGGGTGCTTGAGCAGCTCTGAACTGTCCTGCAAATGTCGAGGCTGCAAGTGATGTCTGCACTCTGCTCTTAAGAATGCACGCCAAGTGTCAGGTAGCACGGGTAGTGTTATCAGTTGCTGCTGACTGAAGCGCTCGACATCCCGTTGTGTCTTGCATCACCTGAGTGTGGTTTCTGTCACCCCATGAATGCCTGTTGTCCAGGGCATGGGCATGAGCCCTGAGATGATGAACATGATGTCGCAAATGGATTTCAGCCAGGAGAAGGTGCAGCAGCAGTTCAATGAGCTGGGGCTCAAGCCAGAAGATGTCATTCAGAAGGTGGGGGGTTGATTTCTGCACCACGTGCACAGGACATTGGCAGAATCAGGCCTTAGTCAGAGGCACCAGCTGCAGGCCTTATGCTGACCACCGACGCTCAGGTCGGTTGAGAAGGATGGAACTGCCATGAGTTTGCAGCACAATCATTGTACGCAACAGGAGGTTTTGCACACTTCCAGTGTATCCGTGTTGATTCATCTGCTGGTGTTCTACTACAATGGCCCCAAGGGTTGTGATCTTTCTCTGGTGTTCAGGTGCTGGCTACTCCTGACCTAGCATCTGGCTTCTCTAACCCCAAGGTCCAGCAGGCCATCTTTGACATCAGCCAGAACCCCATGAACATCACAAAGTACCAGAATGACCCAGAGGTCATGAAGGTGCTGGAGAAGGTCACAGAGATCTTTGCCCCCCAGATGCAGGGACAGCAGTAAGGTGGAGGATAGGGGGAAGGGGCAGTGCAGAGGGAACAGGAAAAGCGGCACACGGCAGGAGAATCCAGGGATTATGTGGCAGCTGGTTGGGAAGTACGAAACTCCTTTTAAAGAATCTGATGCAGCAGTGCTCAGGCGCACTATAAGCTCCATTGAGTGCCCATTGTCAAATATGCTACATCTATCTCTTCTGCATGCTATGTTACCTGAAGTACTCTGCAATTCCACAAGCTTCATTGTTCCCAAGAACGCTGCGGCCGGGACGGGTACCTACTACTACTGCTACTGCGACTCCACCCCTGGTACACAGGTGTGGACCAGCATGTGCTGGTCCAGCAGGTGTGCACAAGCACTTGGGTGGTGCTCCATAGCATGCCAGCGCGTCTAGACTCCCTAGGGATTTGCGGATCTGCCATAGCACATCAAACTGTTGCATGGCTCTATCTCTCTTACAGTTCAATGACCGGGCTGACGAGTTGAGTAATTGGCCTGATTACTGCCAGTCAGAGACTTGTCACAGACGGTGTCTATACAGTCTGTACAGTAGTACTTGAATAAGAATCATTCTGTACTTATGTCCTGGTGCTACCTTTAGCTTGAAATGATTTGAAATCATACAAGAACCATCACAATTCTGCCGCTGGCCCCGCACTCCACTTATCAAAGCCAACAGTACTACTAATGCTGGCAGCACTAATATGTTTATCAAACCTCATGTCAACTGTCTGATTTCACTGCGTATAGGCAGCTAGAGCGCTTCCACTTACAGCTGACTGCTCTGCTCTGCCGTCAAACTCTCCAATGCATGTTGACAGAATATGCTGCTATTAATTGAGGCCTCCTAGTACTGCTATGCCCTGAAGGCTGCAGAGGGCTAGTTGGCACTACCAGCACGGGGGAACGAGTCCACTTGCTAAGCAAGCCCACATTGTATGTGCATGACAGCTTTGACACTTCAAGCCGGGCACATTGTTCTTACATGCTCCACAGGGAGAACTGCTCAGGCGACAACATCAGCTGTTGGCTCAACTTCACAGAAGTGAGCATGCAATTGGCCAGGTACACACATAATCTACCAAAACCTCTGGCTACAGGCTCAGATGTTCATCGCTGTACAGTGATGTAATAGAAAGGAGCTGCGTTGCAAGGCTCAATCACTGGTGACAGGCCAATATGCCATGAGCATAGCCTTCAAACATCACCCTGTGAACCAGCTGACCCTTGCGCCTGTTCTTGCTCTCCCTCGTCCCTGTGTTGCTCCTCTGCCTCCTGCTGTTGTTCTCCTGGCACTTGCTGTTGCTCTGGCTCCTGCAGCGCGGTGACCATCTGCTGCAGAAGCCCTGGGGCTTCCATCAACCTCAGCAATGAGCCTTGAGGGCCACCCATACCCCCCTCAATGCCTCCAGCCATCAGCAGCTGGCTGCCATACAGCTCCTGGATAGCCACACCTTGCAAGAGCTGCTCCATGTCCGCAGAGCCCAGCCCATCAAGGTCCATGCTGCCCATGGTACCAGCTGCAAACACCATACAATGGAAACAGCAGTGTCATCTTATGCAACAAATGACACAGAAACTCTGTGCAACACTGTTGTAGATTTGTGACACAAAGCAACTTACTTTGAACTGAAATGCTCCCAATGTGCAATTTATGACGCAGAGCTGCCAGCTGATAAGGCAAATGACACCTGCAAGGGTCTGAATTACATTCCAATGCTGTCCCCAAAGCATGGGACTTGTGGACTTATATCCGCAAAGGGCAACCCAAACAGCACACAGACGGTGGTTTGCGGCTTATGAGCAATGACATGCCCTGACACCCACCCAGCGCTTGTTCTAGATGCAGTGGCAGATGTTCATCCTGGTCTTCATCTTCATCATCGTAGTCAAGATACTCATCTTCCTCTTCATCATCATAGCCAGACCCCTGGAGACAACAAAAAAAACAATGGCAACAAGACACTAGGAAGCCAGCTGCAGCAAAGGCAGCTAGCTGGAATTCATCTCTCAGGCTGGCTCATAATGCATGTAACTTGTTGTCAATAGACTCTGCTGCAAGATGATGTACAAAGAGCAAAAACGCCTGCAACAGTCCGCTGACAAGACATCAAACAACAGAGACACCGCCCATTGTGCCATTGCTAATGCAGGTGCACCCCTGACTTTCATGGTTGAGTGGGTCCAGCACTACATACTACGCACACACCTCATCCTGCTCAAGCCCCTCGTCACCGTCCTCTTCTGCAGTGTCAAATTCAGCTGCCTCATCTCCTGCTGCCTCATCCCCGGCTTCTGTTGATCCAGCTGCTGCGCCCCTGCTGGCAGTTTCACGGTCACCCGCTGCAACTGCAGGATCCCCACTTCTGCTGCTGCTCTGCTGCCGGCCTTGCCTGCTGCTTTCACTGCTGCCCCCTCGTTCTCTTGCAATTGCTGCCGACAGCCCTTGGCTTAGTAAGACCCCTACCGCCAGGTCCAGGTGTGGCCCGACATGTGCTAATGCCTGTTGAGCAGCAGTTGCATCAAAACCCATCTCAGTGAGCTGTGAAAGCACCACCTCCACTGGAACAGGAGCTGCTGCAGGTACAGCTGCTGCTGTTGCTGCATTGTTGCCACTGCCATCAGCATTGCTTCCGGCTGCTGCTGCTGCTGTGGCTGCTGCTGTGGCTGCTGCTGCAGTGCCTTGCCGCCTGCGACCCCTTCTTCTGCCATACACCAGCCTCAGCTGCTCTTGGGTTGGCGGGTCTGCTGCATTGGGGTCATCGCCATGCTCAAACAACCATTCCACTGCCAACTGAACATTATCACGGGTAAGAATGAGAGCCTTGCGTGCTACAGCTCCAGCAAAGCCCATATCTGTCAGCTGGGCTATGTTCGCTGCTTGAGGCTCTGGGGCCTGGATTTCCTGCTCGTCATTTTCCACCTACAGACAACAGAGTTGGTGTCAGCAGCAAATGTTTGATGCATCAGAATGCACCCGTCGTCATCTGAGCCTGCGATGCTGCTGCAATGGCGCTGCCCATCTATCATGCTGACTTTGGAAGTGGAGACCGATCTGTGCAACCAAACAAACTATGAGCCACATGCTTGTCTGCCCAGCAGCAGCATGCCAGTGTACTGAAGCCTTTGTATTGTTGAGTCAGCTCACCGCTTCCTCCTGTGCCTGTTCAGCCCCATCACCACTGCCAGTCAGGCGCAGGTTGGCTAGACCAAACTGACCATCCAGGGCCTGTTCTAGCAACTGCACCAGCTGATCATCAACACCACCTAGGCTGCCCAGCAGTTGGCGGGGCAACGCAAGGTTGCGGCGCTGCTGTGCTGCTAATCGCTCTTCTTTGAGGGTGTGCTCTATGCCACGACGCCGGGCCTCTTCTGTTATGGCTGCACGGATGGCGGCTGCATCAGGGGCCTACACACAAGGTAAACACACAGCGCACCAAAGCCAGGGTTGCCATGTTGTGAAGCTGGGCCCATTTTGATGTCCTGCCAGGCAGAGCGTATGGACGTGTTGTGCATGCATCCTTTGATATCAGCCTCAGGGCACTCACAGCCCCTGCACAGCAGCTTGCTGGGACTGCAGTCTGTCTGTGCCCGCCTAGGTGCAATAGAATTCTGCAAGTGTGAACAGCAACTTGCTTGCTGCTATGGGTTCTATTCTGCTGGTAATTTTCACACATGGAAATTGAAGTTGTGTTGTAAGCATCCGTGCCAAAGCCTTTGCCAAGCGCAGAAGTGTACATCAGCTGTTACTGGCCTTGACTGTCCCTAGTGAACCAGGTTGCAGGAACCCCTCTGCCAGCTGCATAGGAGACATCAGGTTGACAAGCTGATAGCCTACCGGAGTGACGTTGGGGGCCTGTGGCTTCAGGAGTGGCTGGGTCTCCAGGAGTATAAGCTGGTCCCCATCTGTTATGCCAGCCTGCTGCAGCTGCGCCTCGTTCGGTAATTGTGCATGTTGATACACCTGAATATAATGCAACGATGTTCTCAAACACCTACATCTCATGCGGTGCCTGGAATCTACCAAATGCACCGGCACTGCTGTTGTGCACTCACGAGTCTCTGCTGTTCAGGAGGACCCAACTCTTGTTGTTTTTCCTGGAGCAGCTCTTTCAAGCGGGATATAGTGGTAGTTTCATCGACGTTGAGTACGCACGATCCTCTTAAGGATCTAATCACCAGCTCCATAGCTGCATGCACCCACTGTCCCACGGCAGCACTGCTGACGACCGAAGGAGAGCTCGGCCGGCACTGACTCAAAGTTAATATCAGTTGTAATCTGTGTCCTTTGACGACATCTCACCGATTTGCGTGATACAAAGCTGCATTACGCTGCGTCGATGCGCGAAACCCCTGTGCAGGCGCTTGAACCAATCAGAACAAGGTGTGCGATGCTTCAGTATGCTGGCCACCTATCTGTGTCTTACATGCGATCCGTTTTGTCTGACCTGGTGGGTTTAATTTCAAACTTACAGTGCGCATACAGTCGCTTAAGCCGTAGCCCCAGGCAGTAAGGCATTGTCAAAGGATTGCCATACCTCGTGTAGCTTGCAGCTCTCAACCGCGTTTCATGTGAAGGCGTCAAGCGGCGCTGCAAGATCGCAAGGACCACAACATCTGCCAACAATACTCATCTATAACTCATTAGAGGTACTCAAATCATATACACACCATCTGAAGTGGCAGCAAAGCATGTCGCTTCAGACGTGCCGGTCCCTTGGCCTACTGTTCAGCGTGCTTTTGATGTTGCTGGCAGCCTTGGGACAGACGCAAGGTGCTCCTGACTGGCAGTGGAGGGTTGGACGGGCTACGTAAGGACCATGACGCTCGGATACTGGCGTATCGCATTGTCAGACGCAGCAACCGACAAAAGCTAGCGCTTGTGCACGCAGGAATTATGGGGGACCTGGGGACCCGTGGAGCATCCACTATGGAAGTAAGTGGAACATAGATAGGCGTATGGGTCGTGAAGCATCGCAGCAGCCATTAGCCCGGTGTCGCAACAGGCTGCTGCAATAGATATACTGTCAACATCAAGGCAAGTTCGTTGTCTGACGACCCTCGCCTTGGTGTTGTGCCTGCAGGCTGTGGCTATTACTATTTGGATCCTACCGTGAATAAGGGTTGGGACACTGCCGCATTAGCAGACAGTGTGCCCGACTATACAGGAAGCTGTGGGTGAGGTTCCTGCAAAGCTTCTGGCTTCAGTTCTGCTGTGCACTTGTGCAGCACTGCCACGCAGACTGTATTAATTATGATACAGAACAAAGAGGCAGCATTGCCCTTGATGCAAGTCTGAACTTCCGCAACTTGAAAGGTGCCTTGTTGCAAGCAGGCTGATGAGCAAGCATACTGGAGCCTTTCTTTTTGCATGTTTTGGTGCTTCTGCACCCTACCTCATACTCCAGAATGCACCGTGATCTGTGCTGCAGGCGCTGCTACGAGATTGCGTGCAACCCTGCGCACATCAGTGATGGCTACGGCACAGGGCTAGACAGAACTAGTGCTTGCTACGACCCAAGCAAGAGTGTCACAATCATGATCACAGACAGCTGTAAGCGGGCCGAGGAAATTGAGCCCATGAGCGCATGATGATACAGAGTATCAGGATGACATGATGAGATGACTCTGAGAGGCACTGCATCGTCACAATGCTTCAGGCAGATGGGATGTTCCTTCTGACACACGCACTGTCACAGTGCATGGCCATTAGTAATGGCCTTGCCCATGGTTGATGTTGTTGATTAATCGGGGTTCACCAACAGTACACCTGAACCCTGTTCTACTGCTGTCTTGCAGGCCCCTGCAACTACCCTCCCAACTTTTATTCAAATAAGAGGTGGTGCTGTGCTGACTACTACCATTTTGACCTCAGTCTCTGGGTAAGCATTGGGCAGGTCACTTTGGGGGTGACCTTGCAGACTCCGCGGGCAACTTTTGTCCAAGGAAATGCGACCTGCAATGAGTACGTCGCTGCAGCAACAGCAATGTGCAGGCAAGCTTTATGCCGCAGGAGCACTGCTCATGGCTTGATCCGCATGTAGTGCTGATACTGCGAGACCAATGCCCTTCTTTCAACCTATGTAGGCTTATGAAAAGCTGTCTGACAAGAAGTGGGGTGTCATCGGCATCAAGTACAGAGAAGTGCCTTGTGATTACTGCCCTGAGAACCCTGCCACCCCCCCTGGTGGTTGGCCAACGGCACAAGTTCAGAGTGCCCCTGCTGGTTGGCAGCCATCAAATGACAAACGTAAGCCTTTCACCAAGCTGCTAAGGCCTGAGCGTGCTCTACAAGCTGCCAACTTGGGCCTTGGCAAGGCACCAATAGCAGTGGTCTACGGCAAAGAATCCACTCCCGTTGCTAAATCGTTTGAAGGAGGCATGACTGACCACTTCAACTGTTCCTCAAAGGCATCTTTGAACTGCTGGCACATACACTAGGACTAGGTCATCAGTGAGGCGATTCTCTTCTAGTCTGCCGTCCAGGCTAATTGTGGTGTGTACCCATGTGCAGGGCCTTATGGCAAGATGTGCTTCAAAAGCTCGATAGAGTACCAGGATGGCATGACTGGGAATTCTGGTGGCTCAAGCAGCACAGATGACAATGGTTCCAGCGGCAGCCTTGGTAGTTCAAGCAGCTCCAGCAGTGCAAGCAGTTGGGGCATTGCAAGTGCCTCAAGCAGCTCCAGCAGTTCAAGCAACTCAGGCGGCAACGGAGACACCATTGGGAATCCCTTTGGCTCTGGCTTCCTTAGTGGCTGGCAAGATTTGAGCTTCAAGATTGGCAACAGCTGGCAGGCCCAGGGACCGGATGGCTCAAATGCTTGGTGTGGCACCTTGCAAGGTTCTGGTGGTGTACAGTTCAAAGGTGGTAATGGGAATTTTGGTGGCAAAAGGCAACTGGCCTTTGATGTCAAACTTGGCAGCAACAGCAATGTACCGGATGTGACCCTTACCCTGAGTTCAAGCCAGAAGGTGAGATACCGTGCACTGTCCAGCATGCTGATGGGGAGAAATGCAATGTCTGTTTACTACATATAATACCGATGCACCGTGTTTGCAGCCTGGCGGATTCAGAACTTTGCCGGCAGGTGCTGCGAGCGCTGTCTGATGGCTTTGCTGACAACAACAACTGTTGTGGGTCATGAGAGGTGTAGTTGTGTTCAGTGCAGAACTCCACAATCACAACGCTGCGCCGTTGAGTCCCCAGCTCTAGAGCATCATCTAACACCATTTTCACATGGCCTTCATGGGCCATGCATGGTACATGTGTCCATCCCTGCTGTTTTCAGGGCAACTGCCGCAGCATTGACCTCAGCAGCCTCTCAAGTGGCCAACGCAATGGTGACTGGATGTCTTTCAACATCCCCTTGATCAACCTTTCATGGGACAACTCTTCATGGAATAGCTCACCCTTGGATTTCTCTGGATGCAGCAGCAGCATTGGTTACTGGGATGTAGACACAATTATTTTTGGGTGAGCACAGTGTTTATCAGGTTTATCTTGGGTTGGACCTGAATTTGCAGAGCACAAAAAAACCCCAGTTCGCCACACTGGCACCAATTGTATTCAAGATTGGGCGCAATTGCAACGGTTGCGTTCAGTGACACCTTGTATCCTGGCATCCAGACTGCCACATGGTTGCCATCATCTCACTACCATTGCTGATACTTGTCGCTGCTCACATGAGCTCTGCCAACCACGTATCAGCAAACTATAGCCAATGGCTGAACAAACTGAGGCTCAAAACTTGCGGCAAGCCTTGCTGCTCCACAGCTGAGTGCCGCTCTAGCTGCTGGTGACATTGCTGATGTGTTCTGCATTCATATACTTCGTCTATTGGCTGTGTTTTGCCGCACCAGGGGAGCTTCTGGCCGCTCATGCAATGCCATCCCTTCCATGACACACAGCTGGCGCGGTTTTCAACTTTGCTCTGTTGTCTGGTTGCAGGAACAAATGGAATGGGGACCAACAGTTCTGCGTCTCATCAGTGTCAGCTTGGTGAACCATGCCTTTGGCCGCTGAATGCACAGGCTGACCAGCCAGAAATGCGAAACGGAAATGATCTGCTCATCAGCAGGCTCAACTATATTCTTCATGGTATGACACTCATTGGAGGTGCTGTGCTGTGGGTCATACAAAGTGTGTCGTGCCACCTTCATGCTGCAGTGAGGCGGGGGTTATGGGCTATCAGTCAGACTTGAGTGAGCAGGGAGTGCAGCTGCCAGCGACTTGCCATTGCAGCTGTTTAACCAAAATTGGTTACCAGCATTCTGCGTGTTTTGGAAATTCTTTTGGCTGCTCCGCACAGAATCAAAGGAAACTCAATCCTTCATATGTTGTTTGTTGGCGCTCACACCTGTCCTTACGGATAGTGTCATGTGCCCTCCACAGAATTTGCCACTGGGCATGGGTGGGGCTTGCATTACGAGTCTTGCTTGTTGCTTGACCCTACCCAGCTGCAGTGTCATACCTGATAGATAGGCCTATTGTGTGGGCATTCTGTGCACCAGCCGTCCACTGGACTTGTTGGATAAGTGCTTTTTGAGGCAATGGCTCACTGAATTGATATAAGATCAGTGGCATTGTGACATATTGTGCACATGAAGCATTGTAAGAGGCTTCCTATAAGCCAGTGGTCAGGTGGGGTGTACGCTCTAGCTATATCTATACCATACAATGATTGTGGAGGCTCTCCATGTGGCACAGAAATTCTGTGGGCCCATTGGGTCATTGACGTAGTATGGTGGTGTGTGACACATGTTAAAGGTGGTCAGATATGCCCAGCCATGTCCTAAGCACTGCTTCTGCATCCAAGCTTGTCCAATCACTGATGTGACAGCAATATATGGCATATATTACACCTGGCATCATAGCAATACATGGCATATATTACACCACAAGGCTGCCGCACACGTGGATACAAGCAAGTTGCAGTACTTTGGCAAAGGCACTATGTGAAGTTCACTGTATGGCGCATGCCTGGCATGCGCAGTGCATCAAGTTGTAAGTTACACGAGTGTAACCCGCCCGTTAGCGAGCCAAGTACAGGCTCATTGGGCAAAGCACAGTATTTGATCACAGTAGGTATACATATACAGCAAGCTCATTTGAGCCAGTTGTT
>JABEVS010000148.1:0-31743 GCA_018290735.1 Coelastrella sp. MACC-549
TCTGTCTTTGGGGACCGACGTCTGGCGTTCACCGACTCAACAACCGAATGCGGAAAATTCGGTCTGATTTCAGTCGTGTTTCGGTTGACTCTGCCCTGTTTCTGTCAAGTACGGGTTCCCAGAGTGCTGGCCGGGCCGGCCTCAGCTGGGCATGGATGACTGAACCAAAGAGGGGAACTTCTCCTTGAAAAGGGCTGAAAGCCTTCAAGAATTTTGTTATTCACTGAATGTTAAGTTGAATTCAAGGGTACACAGTACTGTAAAAGAGATACTATGCTACTAATAGAGTCATATGGCATGCAACCTTAGATGAGCTGGCAAGTGAACTAACATGCAAGGGGGCCGCCATCCAGGAATGATGGTGCCGTACTGGTACACAGTACTGTGCCACAGTAGTATGATAATACTACTATGGTGTAAGGCTGCCACTGGCCCAGGGGAATTACAAAGTCAATGACCATCACTTGTTTGAAGTTGCAGGGTGGCATCATGCCACGGAGGCTGGCCATTATCAGTTTGATGGGATCAGCGAGTGTTGCACATCAGATGCCAGGCTGGCATGCCACCATGGTTTGTATCCGGTGAGATGTCTGCAGTGGCTGCTGTGGTATTAAGCCTGCTGCCAGCTGAGGTACTTCAGGCCGCCAGAGGGCCTCTGCCAGGTGCATTGATGCCATGGCCACCATTAAACCATATGCTTCTGGACTGAGTCCTATTGGAAGAAACTGCCAGCTGTCAGGCGTGGTTGTCCCATAATCACAAATGGTGGCGTGCAACACCAAATGGAGTGCTCACAGACACATCAACGCATGACAGCGCATTTGCCATAGCATTTCAACTTGCTGCATGGCTGTATTTCTTTTACATCATGTATAAGGAAGGCTTCCTTGGAACTTGCAACCATGCCATGAACAGAAGTCCTTATTTAGGATCTGCCACATACGCATGCCAGGCCTGGTACCTAGGTCGAATCCATCAGCTGAGCCCCAACACGTTAACCCCTGAACCTTTGATTGCAGGCCACCTGGTGGCCAGTGGCCAGTGCACACACAGCAGGACAGGCAGCTGCCATACAACAACATCACACTCACGATGAGTGCAGAAACCTGCAGGTACCTATCCATGCCATGCAACAACAGGCTGTCACAGCTCCTGCAGCAGGAGCTGGAAGGAAGGAAGGTTACCCTGGCCAGCCGCAAGACCCTTGGAAGAAGTCCCTGGTGGCTCAGCCACACTGGCACACGGAGCGGGAGCTGAATGTAGTGGTAGCGTACCTGCTCGATAGGCTGGAGACCCAGGTTCAAATCCTGGCGGGGGGGGGGGGGCCTACGCAGGGGGGTAAACTGCTACTGGATCTGAGATCCGTAAACGTGTGGTCAGAGGCCGTAATTTCTCGCAATTGAAGAGAAGGGTACCATGCGTCCCATGAGCCTCAACGGCATTCGCTGGCTCGCTGGCTAGTGCCGGGAGGGGTTGAGTCCCCCAATTGTATTGGTATCGAATGAAGCTCTAGCTGGAGCTGGAGCCCAAGCTCAAGCTCGGCATCTGGAGAGCCAGCAAGCCTAACTCAAGTTCAGTTTTATGGTGTCAACACCATATTGATGATCATCACTGCCAGCGTCGGACGCTTGCATGTGATGGCTGGCTGCAACAGAGCACCAACGCACACTTCCAATCAACACTCGGATATTGGACTCCGTTGAATGTATGGCCTCTGGAATCCAGTAGCTGTAGGGCCAAGAGGTACTCAATGAGGCAGGTGGCCCGGCTTTGAAGGCACTGGCAACTTGCCCAGTGCTGGGCAGTGGTGATCATGCTCTTTGCAGGTAGATGAGCTGCATGCATGTGGCGGTAGCATGAGCTAAGCATATGTTGCCAGAATGCCACCAAAACAGCTCAGGGCAGCCCAGGTGCCGTGAAGCAGGAGTGCCAGAGGTGTTGAGCGCACTGGGCACTGGGCAGCAGCACGCTGGGCAGCAGATAAAAGTCCTTGTGCAGATACAGCATAGATAGTCACAAAATTACGGTATCATACCTTATTATATAAACTAAGAGCCTTGGAAATGACCCTGTTCTGAGCTTTGCTGCGTGAGGGACTCAAATGCAGCTTGCACTGGCAACGACCCCTCCTAGGAAGGAACTCTATGTTGCTGACGCTGCCAGCGACGAATAAGCCTCTCGCATTGCCTCACACGTATCATTTATAATGCGAAGGAACTCATGCAGCTGCTTTGCAGCTGCCCTATACATTATAGCAACCGTGCCATGCAGATTGTGTTCCTGACTGGTCATCCCGCAGGACTGCAGCAGGAAGACTATTGCATGGCCCGCCTCCACCAGTTGGGTGCTACAGCTGATAATAGTGGCTTATTTCATGGTAACTTGAACAGCTATGTTTCGTGCCAGGCGATCAGCGGGTTCGGTGATTCAAGCGCCCTGGTAACTCTCGACCACCTCTGTCAGCCTGCTACAAGTTCAACACCATCAAGCAAGCGCAATGAAGGAGGGAACCAAGACCAATAAATGGCATAACTTGGACACCTACCAGGAAGAGCAGGGCGACTGGTATTGCGCTGCAGGGAGAGCAAGTCGCATGTAACTCTGTTGAGAGCAGAAAAGTATTCAAATGGCAACAAGCAGTCCTTACCAGACCAGAGAGGCCGCGTGAAGTGCAAGGCCTGCCAAGACATCGAAGGCGCCAGTTGGTGATTGAGAGCCAGCCAGCGCAGGGGTAGCACCTAAAGCCGCCCAGCATCCCCCTTGTTAGCTTGTACCTACCCAAAGCCTGCCGTGGTGGCTGCTGAAACTGCTAGCGGTCCTGCAACACCCCACCTATGGCAGAGACAGCACCCCCAAGTAAGAACGCCTGCTGCGCACGCTCACTCCAGCCTTCTAGGCAACATCATTGCGTGTGTGCAACGCATTCTCAACAGCTGCGCATAGTCCTAGATACAGCAGCCTAGCTCAGCAAGAGGTCTTCTGGGTGATGTTGATTTGGACACAGCTGATGCTCCTTTCTGCCAGCTGATCACATAGAACCCTGCGGTAATAAGATCACGCCCCCCTGCAACATGTATCACTGATGATGTCGCTGCCAGGGCATGCATTGATTGGGTGTGACTACTTGTACACAGTCGCACAGTTCATCAACTGCTGCCTCGATCGTTCAACAACCAGTTGATGCATGTCATATGCATGACCTTTTTACAAGTCAAACGACTGTGTCATTACTAGAAACAGATCATACACGCTTGTGTGCTGGTGGTTGTGCAGAGCCAAGGTATGGCAAGGAGGTGGTTGGCAAGCGTCTCAAAGTCCAGTCCTCCAAGGACAGCAAGTGGAGGACTGGAGTGGTCAAGGCATATCATGGAGGTTACTACCGACATCTGAGTAAGCACGTTCTCAGCTCAACTAGTCTGCAGGCCTTTGAATGTGTATGACACTGTAGGGCCCAGGCTGTCTGCTGCATAATGATCATGGTGTGCTGTTGATGCGCATCTTCACTTGTCAATCGACCTCAGCCAATATAAAGTGCTAACAGTCAGCTTCATTATTTGTCCAAGAAATGCCTTGTTTCATCAGCAGCAGTCATTTCTGATAGTCTTACTCTGTGGTTGCATGTTTTCAGTTGAGTTTGATGATGGTGAGACCCTCAACATCCACCTGTACTCGGAGGAGTACCAGTTCCTGCCAGAGCCAGGCGCAGGTGAGAGAAAACCTCACTGTGAATCTTGACGTGAAGGCCAACAAAGTTAAGTGCACATATTCATGACCTGATAGTGTCATTGTATGTTCTCAGCAGAGCTTCTGCGGTCCCAGGGGTTTGTCATTGTCCACTGCACAACATGTATATTGTTTGCAGAGGTCATTCCCTGAGTGTTCAACAAATCAAGCAAGTCCCATACACTGCTTGCACCCAGAGCAGCTGTTAGTGCAGCAACTGATCATTTTTTCATTGCCCTTTTTTGCACCTGCTGCTGCAGAACCCCTACCTGATTTGAAGGTTGGGACCACAATGCTGTCAGTGTACTGGCCTTCTCAAGACAAGTGGCACACCGGCCGGTTGGTGGCGTACGACGGCTTCATGCACACAAGTAAGCTGTAGCAGGAGTTGTCAGGCACTGCATGAAGCAGGTGCAGGTACCAGCAGCCAGCAGAGGCCCCTTGTTTCCACACCTCATCATCTCATGAGCGCTGATGAGTGGAGGAAAGGAAAGCTCCAGAGGGGCACTTGCATGCCATGCTGGCATTCCGTGCAGCACCTGCTTGACTTCGGTTTTGACTTGTGCTGTTGTCTGCAGTCCGCTATGATGATATGGATACTGACTTTGTAGAACTACAGAAGGAGAAGTTCAGAGTGGTAGATCCCGCAGCAGCAACATATGCCAAGGGCAAGAACGGCACAAGCAGCAGCAAGGGCAAAGCAGAGGCAGCTCCCAGCAGCCAAGCGCCTGCGGCTTCGTCACAAAAGCACCGAGAACGCCAACGGTCAGTGCCCCCACCTGCTCCTGCAAGTGCTAAACCCACTTCTGCCAGCAAGGGGTTGCGACCGTCCAGTGCTGGTGCTGCTGCTGCTGACAGAGCTGCGGGCAGCCAGCCAGCTGCTGGTGCAGGTGCTGACAAGATCACAGACAGGTCTGGTCGAGCATCAGCAGACAGATCACCATCTGAGAAGCAGTCAGCAGACAGAGCAGCAGTAACAGCTCCAGCAGGACACGCCAGAGATGCCAAGGGGACGAGCATTGACAAAGAGCGACGCAGCAGCTCAACAGGGGCAGCAGCAGCAGCAGCAAGCAAGCAAGCTGCTGTGGCGGCTGTTGCAGCTGCCAATGCTGCAGCAGGTGCTGCCAACAAGAAGCTGCCGCTGCTGAACATGAGCCATGTGAGCAAGAAGGACCGCGAAGCTGCACGCATGCTGCTGGGCTTCAGCTCACCTGTTGGTCAGGAGGTGAGGAACAGCCCATTGCCTTATGGGGCTGGTTGTGATCATGGCAGCAATCAGGTGGCTTTTGGTTTGTGTTGTACGCGCCACATGTCCATGGTGACTAGTTGCTTCAAGTAAACTTCACAATACCCCCATCATAGCGCTGTTGTGCACTGTGGCAGTCACATTGCAAGCCATCTGAGATCTTTGATAAAGCAGCGATGGCTTTGAGCTTTGCAGTTACATATGATGTATTTTGTCATATGATTATGATGTGCAGGGGTATTACGCTCCTCAGCCCCTTGGTGTTGAGAAAGCAGGTCAGGCGGCATCAGTGTCAGCCGGCAACAATGGCTCAGGCACATCAGCAGGCCGTTTGGCAATAGCAGCAGCTGCTGCTGCCGCCGCTGCAGCCGCAGGCCTGCCTGATCCCACAGCGGACTTCTACCCTCCAAGTGGGGGCAACTCCCCAGTAGCAGCTGCTGCTGCTGAGCATGCTGCTGCTGCTGAGCATGCTGCTGCTGAGCATGCTGCTGCTGATGCAGCTGATTTGACTGCTGCTGCTGCTGGTGGTGGTGGCAGTGCAGCTGATATTACTCCAGCAGCTGGTGATGATGTCGATGCTGGTGGTTCTGCTGCTGTTGCTGCTTTAAGCAGCGAGCTGCTGGCTGGCATGCAGTGGCAGATGCAGCAGCTGGTGCAGCAGGAGGAGAACCGGTGGGTGGAGGTCAGCAGGCTCAACACTCAGGTGAGATGCAGCAGCCACATCAGACAGCAGTGGCCACAAATAGCAGCACCAGGGTATGTAGAAATCTCCTGGTGTGAACAATGATGTCAACAGCAGCAGCAGTGAGACGTGCACCAGCAGCGGTGGTGAACGAAGCAGGAGGGTGTGCTTCTGTGGCTGTCGACAGGCATTGTTGTGTATGGCTGCAGCAGCTATGACAGCTTCTGAGCGCTGTGGCTGCCCTGTACCCCCAGAAGATTGAGGCGTGCGTGTGTGTGTGTGTGTGTGTGTGTGTGTGTGTGTGTGTGTGTGTGTGTGTGTGTGTGTGTGTGTGTGTGTGTGTGTGGTGTCCCTGCAGGTGACTCGGCTGCAGCGGGAGCGTGATGAAGCTGTCCGGGCACGAGACTCTGCCCTGGTGGAGCGAGACGTGGCGGTGGCACAGGTGCGCCCAAGTGATGAGGACTAGGGGGCCCAGAGACAACACCCTGCTGCTGCTGCCACAGCAAGGCGCACCCCTCTGACAGCACATCAGCAGGCATACATCTGCAGGTTGCAGTTGTCCGGCAGCAGTGATTTGCATTTGCAGGTGCAGATCTTGCCTCCTTGGCGACATCTGCAGTCTCACTCAGAAACGTGATCCCACAAGGAACAGGTCAAATCCAGCTGACTGCATCTGCTGTGTGCTCCTTCCTTGCGGCCACTGGCCTTGGCCTGCAGATGAGGCAGCTGCAAGATGAGAAGAACTCGCTGGTTGCCCAGGTGAATAATCTGGAGCGGGAGATTGTGAACGTCACCTCTCAGTTGAGTGTGGAGCGTGGCATGATCTCAAACGCGTCCATTGATGCAGCTAAGTTGCGGGTGCAGCTGACAGGCATGCGTAATGAGCTGGCAGGCTGCAAACAGGAAGCCACACAAGTGATGGCCGCCATCAGGGGGGTGGCAACAGCTGGCTATAATGCAGGCATGGCCACAATGCCAAACATGGGATATGGCAACACACACCCTGGTGCTGTTGGCAGCAATGCAGCAGCAGCAGCAGCGATGATGGGGGTGGGCCCTGGCGCCACAGGAGCATATGGCAATGGCAGTGGTGCATATGGCATGTTAGATGGTTTGGATCCGGCAGCAGCTGCTGCCGTGCCAGGGGGTTTGGGGGTCAAGCAGAATGCCAGCTTCAATCATCGAATGGCCCCTGCACAGGCTGCTGCCACTGCTGGTGGTGCTGGTTTGAGAGGCCTTAGTGGTGAAGGTGGCAGGCCTGGAGGTGTCGGCCAGCTCATGCAGGTTGGCCCTGGCACACTCGTGGTAGGACCTCGCAGGAAAGGCCTGGTGCTTGATCAGGCAGCTGTGTACACACCAACAGCAGCAGAAGCAGCAGCAGCAGCAGTACCAGCAACAGGAGCAGGCCAAGCAGCAACAGCACACACCTCCCATGCTGACACTGCAGGTGGCTTACAGCAGCCGCAACAGCAGGAGCAGCCTAAGGAACAGGAGCACCAAGCAGCAGGCACTCACCCAGCAGGGTCTGTAGCAGCAGCACCAGCTGCTCTGCCCAGCAGTAAACCAGCCGGGGGAACAAGTTCAGATATGAACAATGGCAATGCTGCTGCTGCTGCTGCCGAGGCTGAAGCTGCAAATACAGAGCAAGCTGCAGCGGTTACAGCTGACCCACTTGCAAGCAAACCCAATATCCTAGAACAGCAGGCTGCTGATGCTGCTGATGCTACAGGCCTGACCACGTCTGAGATCGCACTTGCAGCGGACGACGAGGACAGTGTGTCAGAAGTGGCACCAGGAGATCAGTCAGGGCCAGCATCCGCTGCAGATACCACGGGCAGGCGGGCAGGCAGGCCAAGCAGGAAGCCTAGCAGCAATGCTGCTGTACTTGAGAACGCGGTCAAAGCGCCCAACAGCACGTCAGCAGCAACCGGGGTGGAGGCCATGGTTGGCAAGAAGAGGACACGTAGCTCAGCAGCCGACAGCAAAGCCAAGGATCCCAAGACCTCTGCTTGGGCGGCAGCACCATTACATGATCAGCAGCATCAAGCTGGAGCATCATCACACCTGGAAGCCCAGGAGGCAGGCAGCGGCAGTGCAGCTGGTGAACAGGTGGCCCCGCTCACCACCTCAGCACAGGAAGCAGGAGTGGACGCAAAACAACACTTACCAGAACCTACTGCTGCAGCTGATCACCCGGCCAGTGAAAGTGATGTGGCGGTCAACGCTGGTGATGGACAGCAGGGGAAGGCTGGTGCACTCAGGGCCTTGGAGGTCGAGGGCAGCAGCGATGTGAGTTCAGTTGAGCAGTCTGAGGAGCAGGATGTGCCACACAGGCAGCAGCAGCACCAAGGCAAGAAACGCCAGAAGGTAGCCAATTGAAGCTGTGGTTTAGACGTGACATGTGTTCTGTGGCCCTGCCGTGTGACTGGTGGCTGCACTTTATCCTGTTATGTCCTCCTATCTTTCTTCTTGGCACACACATGTGGCTGTTCCAGGGGTGCGCTGCTCTGGCAGTTTCTGGCCACTGCCTGGACAACAGGTGTGTGGCAGCTGTCATGCTGCTCAAGGTGTTGGCGGCTGGTCCAAGATTGGCCGGCTGCCTGGTTTGGTTGGTTGCAACCATGTGTACATGTTATCAAGTCCTGCTGGGTTGTTTGCATGCTGCACCAATCCTGTTGCCACTGTTGAGGCAGCAAGCTTCACGTATGAGTTCATGGTGTTTCTCAGCAATGTTAAAAGCCTGTTGAAGCCTCAGCATAGGCCTTTGTCAAGGTTCCAAGCTGATATGTTGTTGGTCTTCAGTTGCTTAATCACTTTTCCGTTTGTTGCCAGCATGATGCCAGCATCACGTGGCCTTGGACACAGAGCCTGGCAACCCATGCATCATGGTACTACTAGTAGTTGTTGCTCCTTGCGCGCCCTGCAGTGCAGGCGAGTTGGTCTCCCTTGGAACCTTGAATTGGTGCCATCAACGCTTGCGACCCACCCAGCGCATCTTGCAACACACGTGCGGCACTGCCAAAATTTGAAGTTTGGAGCACTGCAACGGTTGCCAGATTACATTGTGCTGCTGCTGCTGCTGCTGCTGCAGTCTCTGCTGCCAGAGTCAGAAGTTCAGGCCATCAATTGGTTGCTCAAAATCTGTTTGCACCCCGTCTTGGATCAGCTGCTGTCGTGACAGCTTGTCAAGCTGTCCTCCTTGTTCTGGTCCACCTTGCCGCTGTTGCCCCTGTTGACCAATGTTGCTGCTCAGCATAGCATGTGGAGGTACTTAAAGGCTGCCAGGCTTGAGGTTGTGAATGAGATGGTTCCCAGAATTCCTTTCTGTCCCAACACTGAAACAACCGAAAAATCTGATACATATCAGAATTCCTGCCTTAAGTCCCACTTGGTACAACCCCGGCCCGGCATTCACTTGCAAGCATCACCTCCTTAGCGACGTCAGATGCAAGCAGCAACCTGCTTTTAATAGATCAAGGATTGTTTGCGCTGAGGGTCGTCCTGCTGCTGGTGGTGCCGGAGTTCACCACCGTTTTGTAGGTATCCCCCCATCAGCATATTGTTGGTTGCAGATGATACGCAGTAGCAAGAAGGGCTTCCTATAATACACTTGCTACCATACCACCAAGCCTAGCACCTGAAGAAGTCGCGGGCTGCTGAGCTGCAGCCCCTCCTACAGCACACTATGTTGCCACGTTATATCTAGATCACTCAAAGCTTGTTTCCGAGATCTTAGGCATCATGGCTGGGAGAGGGAGGTCAGGGTCGGTGAGTTGCGAACGGCATCACTCTATGTGCTATTACGAGCGCATGCACGTTGTGTGCTGCCAGTTATAGGCTGTTGCTACTGTGAGCGCTTGTTTGCCGCCTGACGTCGCCCAGTGCGTCCTCACCCGAGCTCATAAGAGTGTATCAGCAGAAGCAAGTCTCTTAACTGTCCTTCTGAGCTCCTTGACTGCTCGCAGACGTTCAAAATCGAGCCATTTAAGCATCCAATTGCCTTGGAGCCAAATTATGCTGGTAGGTTTGCGGCATCAACGGTTCACGGCATCAGTGTTGCTGCAACAGTAGAGTGTGTGCACGTTGGTTGCTGCCCTGAGCACGTCCGTATAGTTATCACTCTACAGGCACTAAATCTGTCTCGCCGAACATTTCTGCAGACAAGACATGGGGTGTTCTGGAGTCAGCAATTGAGGAGATTCACAACCAAAATGCCAGTGGGCTGAGCTTTGAGGAGTTGTACAGGTGACAACAGTCACGACGTGCGGCACACAATGACAAACATGCACACTCTCAACTAGCAGTGCCAGGCTGGCTTTACAGCACCAATAAGTCACACTCACGATCCCAGCAGCTTCTGGTACACCTCAGGACTATGCAGGTGGCTGTTGCTGCATGCTGTGTACTTGGGCACAGCATGTGTTGCGTTTGGGCTGCCCTCAGTCTCTCGCAAGCATGTGTTGTTGTCAAGCAACCATGCCTGCACGTGTTTGCAACGACTTCTTGCAACAGGAATGCTTACAACATGGTGCTGCACAAGTACGGTGACAGACTCTACAACGGCGTGGTCAACTGCCTGCGGCAGCATCTGTTAGCTATAGCGGCTCGGATAGAAGCAGCGCAAGGACTACCTTTCGTCAAGGAGCTGAAGAGTTGCTGGGACGATCACAACAAGAGCACACAGATGATCAGGGACATACTCATGGTACGCAACAACCCCATAGTTGTCAGTTGGCTGGGTGATGACTGATACGACGCAGTTAGAACTGGTGTTGCAGCAGTCAATGCTTAGCCCACCTCACCCAGGATCATCTAATAGGTAGAGGCAGAAGGATGTTGCGGCAACAGCAGCGAAAGGAAACAAGTCCTAGAGCAGCTGTAGCAGCTGCAATAGCACATGTTGTGCACATAGGGCACAAGTATGCATGACGATCTTTAAGGGGAGGTTGTTTTGCTTCTGGCCAGTTTAGGGGGCCTGATGTTTCAGTCAACATGCTTCAGGCACCTGATGCTGCGCATTGCTCATAACAGGAATGGTGGATTTCCTGCTGCTGCCTTCTCGTGCTGTTTGTGCCTACAGTATATGGACCGTACATATGTGACCCAGCAACATAAAACCCCTGTGTTTCAACTGGGTCTCGACCTCTGGAGGGAAACAGTGAGTGCTGACATGTCAACAGCATGACACAACTGTGGAGGGTGCTTCAGCTCCATGCAGTCTCTGCAAAGCCAGCACATTGTGAGCATGCCCTGGTGCCAGCACACATCGGCCTGTGTGTGGTGGTGCAGGTTGCATGCAGCATCTGCAATCATGTCCACCATCATCATGTACCTGCTTTGCCCTATGATGATACTTAAGTGTCATGTTGATGAGTGAGGAGTTCACTTGTAACGTGTGTTGGGGTTGCAGGTTGTACGGCAGCCCCAGATTCAGCAGCGAATGCTGGGCATCCTTGGGGACCTTGTAGCCCGCGAGAGAGCAGGAGAGATGGTGGACAGGGCCCTCATCAAAGCAACAACACAGGTCAGGCATGGCGCTGGGGCATGCACCAGCCCCATTGCATTCGGTTAACAGAGCTATCTGTGGTCTTTCCAGGTTGAGGACCAAGCCTGCATTGCAGGTGTAGAAGGTGAAGCACATATGGTAGCAGCTGACATCTTCCATGCATTGACAAGTGCTGGTGGCTGTTCAGTGGACTTGTCAGTGCTGCACAGTCAGTGCTGCACAGCCAGTGCTGCTGCTAGCTGAGGTGTCTGATGCTGGTGCTGTTGTGCTGCTGTTTTATGCAGATGCTGATGGATCTGGGTAAGCCCACCTATGAGGAGGACTTTGAGAAACACTTCCTGGCAGCTGCAGCAGACTTCTATGCCAAGGAAGCACAAGAGTTCATCTCCACCAGCAATGCTCCTGATTACATGAGAAAGGTGTGGCAAGACAAAGATGGCAGTTGAGCCTGCCATGCCATCACAACACTACGTGTCTCAGCAACAGACCTGGAGCAGTCCTGACAGATTCTGATGACAGGCCAGAGTCCATTTGCATCTGCACGTGCTGTTAAAGGTTGGGGCGTGGCCACAGAATATGCAGAAGAGGCCCCTTATGTCTGCTGTCATACCATCACCTTGTCATGTTTCTAGACAGTATCAGCAGTTGCCTGTCCCTTCTTAACCCAAGCAGCTGCCCAACAGCTGATGGTTGAGCGGCTGATAGCATTGTTCTGGTTCTCTTTCTAGCAGCTGGCACTCACATTCCTGAACTGTCCTGTTGACGTTGTGCTGCTGTGCCAGGCTGAGAAGCGTCTAGCAGAGGAGGTGGAGCGGGTGAAGAACTACCTGGATGAGTCAACAGAGCCCAAGATCACACGCGTAGCAGAGAATGAACTCATAGCAGCACAAGTAGGCAGGCTGAGCTTCTCAGAACAAAGTGTCAACAGCTGTCCTGTGTGGGAGTTGTGGAGGCCTTGACCTGCACTGTTTGCCGTGAACGGTTCTGTGTAGTACCATGTCTTTACTGGCCTCAGGTGACAAGTCTGACGGTGGCAGCCGATCTGGCAGGTCTGCCAGGATAATCGGCTGTCCTGCTCTCTCCACTGTCGCGCCAGCACCTCCTCTGACGTTTGTTCTGTTGTGAACTGGCATCACTTGCCTGCAGATGAAGGCCCTAGTTGAGATGGAGGGCAGTGGCCTGGTGCCACTCCTTGCTGATGATGCGTATGAGGACCTTGGCCGCATGTACAATCTGTTCAAACGGGTGGATGGTGGGTTGTCGCTGCTCAAGTTAGTGATGGGCAATCACATCAAGGAGCAGGGGAAAACCCTGGTCCATGACCCGGAGAAGGTAGGGCAGGAACCAGCCTTCATAGCAGCAACTGGCTGCTTGTCTGCTGCAAAGGCTATAGGCTTTGTTGTAGCATGACTGAGCAGATTGGCACGGTGCATGCACTGGGCTGTGCATGTTGGGGTCACACCGGTGGTTGCACATCATACTGGACTGACGCAATGGGAAGCGGGCAGCCCCAACTGCCTCTGATGTGTTTCGTTGCAGACCAAGGATCCTGTTGAGTATGTGTCCGCACTGCTTGAGATGCGTGACAAGTACGAAAACACCATCAGCAAGGCCTTCCATGATGATAAGAGTTTTAGGAATACCCTTAATCAGGCAAGACACAGAGCATGTGCTGCAGGGTGAATATATAGCACAGACCGGCAGTGCCTGTTGGCTGGTCTAGTGCCTGCGGATTCTGTTTCTTTGAGCCCACTGTGGATTGCATGATGCTGGATGTCACTTGCAAGCTGGACACTTTGTTTGTACCTGGTTGATGAGCCTTGCCGGCTGCTGCTGCAGTCATTTGAGACCTTCATCAACCAGCAGCAGCGCAGCCCTGAGTTCATCAGCCTGTTCATTGATGACCGGCTGCGCAAGGGCCTCAAGGGTGCCTGTGAAGGGGAGGTGGAGGTTGTGCTGGACAAGGTCATGGCCCTGTTCAGGTGAGCAGGGCCTGTGTCATGTCGCCTGTGCAGGCGTCTTGTACTGAAGCTACAGCAGCCACCAGTGGTGTCAGGCACAGCAGCACAGAGTCTAAATGCCCTTGCTGGATTGGGACATCGTTCAGCACACTCTGTGCTCTCCACGGTCAGCTGCATGCCAATCGGCCATGCCAGCCAATGATCACCCTGTGCGCCTTACAGCAGGTGGTGCTCATCAGCCAGCGAGCTGTTTGCCGGGAATGCTGGGGGTCAATGGGCTGCTGTCCCCTGAGGGTGCTGACGCTGTCAGTTTGCATGCTGTCACTCCTGCAGGTACTTACAGGAAAAGGATGTATTTGAGAAGTACTACAAGCAGCACCTGGCCAAGAGGTTGTTGTCTGGGAGAACAGTCTCAGATGGTGAGAGCACAGCAAAACCTTATGCATCCAGGCACAAAGCAGTATGACATGTTGTGTAGAAGATTCACATATGGTGAGATTTGGGCAATATGGGGGTGAGGCACACTGATGGGATCCATCCCGATTTGCTGCTGCGTGACAACGGTCCTGCTTGCTGCCTGTTGCCTGCTTCCCTGCAGATGCTGAGCGCAACATGCTTGTGAAGCTCAAGACCGAGTGTGGCTACCAGTTCACCAGCAAGCTTGAGAGCATGTTCACAGATATCAAGACCAGCAGGGACATGATGGCTGACTTCAAGGCACGACTGGCTGAGAAGGGTGAGGAGCTGCCCTTGGACCTGAGTGTGCAGGTGAGTGGCACCACAAGGTCATGAACCTGCCTGCAGGCGCCCTCAGCAACAGGTTGGCAACCTCTGTTCCACACTGGCAGCTCGGCCTCTGCGTGATTATCAAGACGCCCAGAACACCATCATTGCAGAAATTGTTGAGTAATAAGCATCAGCTTGATGTGATGGAGTGCTCATGGAGCTTGCTGGGCCTTTTCCACGTTCAGGTCTTGACCACTGGCAGCTGGCCCACTCAGTCAAGCAGCCAGTGTGTGCTGCCTGTCCAGCTTGAGGCGGCCTGCAAGTCATTCCAGGACTTTTACCTCACTGCACACAGTGGGCGGCGCCTCAGCTGGCAGACCAACATGGGCACAGCTGACCTCAAAGCAGCGTTCAACCATGGCAAGACAAAGCATGAGATCACGGTACGAACAGCTGGACGTCACAGACACAACAGGGCAATGGCGGCTGTGTCTTGTTGTTGACTGGTATGCCAAGGGCCTGTGGTCTCTGGCCTCTGGTATTGCAATGCAGCAAGAGATGCAGGCTCTCCTCCATGTGGAGCTGTGTCCACTTTTTGCCATGTTGTCAGTTGTGTGTCCAAAATGGGCCAACCGGCGATCTCTGCTCGCCCTGTTCCTGCACTTGTGTGTCGCTGTTGTGCAGGTCAGCACCTACCAGATGGTGATACTGCTGCTGTTCAATGACGCTGAGGAACTGAGTTACCGAGAGATCGCTGAAGCAACGGAGATCCCAGCAGCAGACCTGAAGCGCAGCCTGCAGAGCCTGGCGTGTGCCAAAGGTGAGCAGCCTGCATAGTTGCAGTCACCAGCATGTTCATACCAACTGCACATTCAGCTGCCACTGGTGCCCTGCCACCAGCCAAGAGGTCCATGAAGTGTGCTGGCTTGCCTGTTGAACTGCCCTGCTTGTTGTATAATCATGGTGCAGCAAATCCTACCAGCATACCTGCTGACTTTTTCTGTTTGCAATCCTGCTGTCTGCTGTGCAGGCAAGAATGTGCTGCGCAAGGAGCCCATGAGCAAGGAGGTGGAGGAGACTGACAGGTTCAGCTTCAATGAGTCCTTCACCAGCAAGCTCTACAAGATCAAAATAGGAACAGTCAGCGCACAGAAGGAAGGGGAGGCAGAGAAACAAGAAACACGACACAAGGTGGGGAGTATGTACTCTGTCTGTGGTTGGAGCGGCTTCCTGCACGAGTCCCTAGTCGGCTATGGCCCATGAGCTATTCAAGTTGTCTTCCTGCAATTGGCTTGGAGTACACCTGCTGCAAGCAAGTCATGAGTGTGGAGAGAGCATGTGCCTTGATGCCTGTGTTTGGCTGAAATGTGCCGACTGCTGTGTTGTTGCAGCAACTTGCATCCAGATTTGGGTGCTGTTGCTACAGCCGCAGCTGCTTGCAGATGGAGGAGGCTTTATTCAAACATCTGCTCGACGTTTGCCTGGATTGTCTGCATTGCAATGTTGTTGGCAGGTTGAGGAGGACCGCAAACCACAGATTGAGGCTGCTATTGTTCGCATCATGAAAGCCCGCAAGCGCCTTGACCACAATGCCGTTGTGAGTGAAGTCACCCGGCAGCTGGCAGCACGCTTCTTGCCAAACCCAGCAGTCATCAAGAAGCGCATTGAGAGCCTCATTGAGAGGGAGTTTCTGGAGCGGGACCCTAATGACAGGAAAATGTATGTGTACTTGGCATAAACCCTGAGTGGCTCTCTCAGTGTAGATCTGGAAAGGGAGGCCTGTGTTCTTTGGTGCACAAGGGTACCTGGACAGTGGCCATGGTGCCTGGCTGATCTGCCAGCAGTGCCTGCGCTACACTGGTGTGATCAGGTGCTGTCATTGTGCGGGGGCTGCTGCAGGCCGGCTGATTTGTTTTTGTACAGCGGCTGTAACTCACCTGCAGGGCTTGCAGTGCCGTCAGCCTTGGGGGTCCGGCCTGGCCCCTGATGGTATCTTAATGCTGGCAGGTTGTTGTGTAGCCCATACTGCCTGTTGGTATCACCTGTCATGCATTGCACATCTGGGGCCACAAGCGTTTGCTTTTGGTTGGTCGAGAGATGTCTGTGTTGTTTGGTATTCTGATGTTGAATGGTCATGGCGCATTCGCTGTTGGCACCTGTTCAGTTGCTTATAGGCAGCAGCTGCCTGCTGTTGAAGGGGTCATGATCCCCAGGGTTACATGCACAGCTGCAGTTGGCCAGGGGCATTCATCTGTTCATCAGCAGGCCCTGGGCCTGCCAGAGTATTCTATTGTACACTTGTGTACAGCCCCCTAGGGGAATGCCATGAGCATGACCACTTGCCAGGTGACAAAGATGCTGCAATGCATCTGCGGGCGCATCTGCGCTTGTGTGCCAGGTCCTCCTCCTCATATCTCAGTGACAGCAGCACTGCTGCAGCGTCTGCAGCCTGTGGCCTGATTGTTGTGAGGGTCATCATCATGGTGCTTCGTCTGGCTACCAAGTGAATTGTTGGTCACACACTGTTGGGTACAGCAAGTGGATGATTGCGTTCACTTGCAGGAGGGAGGGGGGTCAAGTTGGAGCAGCACAAGCCTTGCGGCTGAGCACTGTGCACCTGTAACAGTGTTGCACCTATTGCCCTCGTGCAAAATCTGCCAGATGGTTTCACTGTGATAGAGCTCTCCAGAGTATCAGCGATTCAAGGGATTGTGGAACTCTTTCAACCCTTGAAGCCACCGGGTGGCCCGCAGAGGTTGTTGCACAACGTGTTTGCTTCTACCCTGAGAAGGCTGCTTTATCCCTCAGGGCTTAATATGTCAGGTAGATTCAGACTGAAGTGAAATTACAACAACCAACCTCACTGCCAGTTTGAAATGTCCTGCCAAGGGCATCGGGGCTGCTGCAGTGCATACTTGGCCATATGAGCATGCCCTTCATGTGCCTTACAGTGGCACAACTGTTATACCATTATATGAAATGTTAACATATATATGTAATGCTAACAATACAACGTTGCGGCTGTAAGCTGCCCAAGCTTCATTGGTTGATGTTTGCATCATGGAGTCCAGGTGGTGTGGATCCACACCATCACATTGATCCCATGTTGCATGGCTCTGTGTTGTTACATTCGACCAGCAGCCTTCAGAAGGCTTAGTAGCTAGTAGCTGCAAGGCCCTGGGGGCTGTGAGAGCTCACTCAGCCCTTGTAAACTTCTGTGCGGACATGGCCAGTGCCTCATGACTGGAAGCCCAGCATTGGAAATCTGGCAACACTGTACTGAACCCACGCTAGGGGTTGATCAAATGGTGTGCTGACCGGACTTCCACCTGAAGTACTGCCAGCCAATCTGCGATCGTTGCTCATCTTTCCACACGCTGCCATTGTGTGTTGTATACACTGCCGCAGTGTCCTGCCGCAGTATTGTTGGCAATAAGTATGGCATTTGGATAAGCAAGGCCCGCCACTTGTCACATATAAGCTACATGCACCTGCCATCAACTGTTGGTTTGGGCTGTGGTTGCCTTGGGCTCCAGTACACGCACCCCCTGCTTGGGGTCCGCAATGATGGCTGCATCAGCTGCGTCCAGCAGCAGGCCATGAGTCACAACTCCCTCAATCTGGTCAATCTCTTGTGCTACCTGCACATACTGCAGGAGCAAGAGCAAAAGCAGCCACATGGCAACTAAGTGTGCAGGTCTGCTTGAGGGCAATCATGCAGTAAGCAGCAGGAAGTTCGCATGTGATCGTGCGGTACACACAGCATCTGTGTTTGTTGAGGCTTTGATGCAGCAGAGCACAGACGAGAAGCGTTGGCCCGGCAACTTGTTGTCAGGTGGCACAGCTGGTTGAATTCAAAAGATGCATGCAGACAGACCTTAGCACATCACCATACACACATGCTTATTACAGGGCTCTCTTGACGTGTGCAGACAACCAACAAGAACTGTTGCTTACCGATGCGTCCTCTCCAAACAACTTCATCCCCTCATAGAACCTGACGTCTACGATGTTGTATCCCTCAGGACTGATATAAGGGTTCTGGCCACCTCTGGGGTTTGCTACACCTGACGACGGTCGCCGCCTGCACAAGGACGAGGCCACACACACCAGCAGCACACCCAACAGTCACACGCCCTCAACGGCCTGGTGCCACTGAGAAGTTACTGCAAGTGCAGCTGGTCAGGCACCACAATGCAGCCGCTGCTCAGCTGATCAGGTGACCTCAGTGCTGCTGTGTTCCTGCTGCTGTGCTGCAGTGCCAGCAGCGCCTCACCAGATCTCTGCGTCCCCCAAGAACAGATCATCCAGCGCCTCAGCGGGCTCCTCCCACTGGGCACCATCAATGAAAACAGGCAGGGAGGCACACAGCCGGGGAACACACTGCACACAGGTCAGACACCAAACACCCCCCCGTATGCATACGTGTGTGTGCGTGTGCACTGGTGAACGGGTGGTGGAGGTGGGGGAGCGGGGCACACACTGGCCAGCCGTCCCCTTCCCCCTCCCCGACTTTGATTCCATCATGTTAGGCATCAGCTGCCAAGCAGTGGAGTCTATTCTATCAAGTCACCAGCCTGTGAATATTGTGGTTGTTGTCTGGCCTGGGTCCATTGAGTTGATGTGCGATCACAGTCTGTGTCATGACAGGGATCTTCTTGTTTGCTGCTGCAGTCCCTGCACTCACATCTTGCGACTCTGACAGCAGCACCACCTTGTCTGCTGCACCTAGTGCCTGTCTGAGCCTTGGCAGTTCAGGCTGCTGCGGCTCTGCCCTGATGCCTTTCAATGCAGCGTTGCTTGCCTCATCATACTGGTCTGCTTGTTCTATTAACAACGCAACCTGCAGCAGGCAGCGATGAATGTATGTAGTCAGTGTTCAGGCTGGACAGATTATTCTTCTGAGGGCTCCTTGCAGTGAGCCTGGCCATACAGCAAAGACTCATGCCGGCATGTGCCAGACCAACCTGACATATTCATTGCAACATTGGCACTGTCTACTGCATGGGAGCAACAGCTGCAGGACTCACAGTATGCCTGTCGTGATGGCAATTGAAGGACTGACTGATAGCATGAGCTGGTAAGGTTCTGGCAACAGTGCTGCTGCAGCACAGATAGCAGATGTGTCAGCAGCAAGAAGCAGCAGTAGGCTGGACACACACCTGCTTCGCTTCTTCAAGGGTTGTCAGTGGTACCCCATGATATGCTGCTTCATGAGCGGCTGCACTGTTGGCAGCGACTGCGACAACGTTCTGAAAGTTGCATGCAGCAGCAATGTGCCCATGAGACCAAGTGTACCAGATGCAATTTCCACTTCACCTGACCTTGCCTGTATTGAACCAGACCTCAGTAGCCATCTGGCAAATGCTGCTTAGGTCACGCCTACATGTGTGCTTGTATGCAGCAGCTGCTGGGCATGTGATTACCACCTCTAACAACATGTGGCCCTGCTGCCATGCCGCACTGCTCACAGCTCACCTCCAGTTTCTTGTTTAGCAGGCATGACCCGAGGTAGGAAATTGCTTGATTCACCTGTAGGAACCCAGGCGGTCTCAGGAGATGTTGCAGCCCAGGTGTCAGCAGCTTGCAGTATGCCAAACTCGGCTTTCACTGCTAACGTTCGCCCAACCACTTGATGCATGGTCAGCCACTGGCAACAGTGACCAGTGCCATCACAGTGCACAGCTAATGGTGTGTAGCAACCACAGCTACAGGGTAGACCAGAGCAGCATAAGTAGCTGAATTCAGTTGATGGAGAGGCAAAGGCATGCTGGCTGTCTGGTTGCACTGTGATGCTGCTGCAGTGCTGCTGCTGCCGCTGCTGCGACTCCCAGCGATTCACACCCACCAGTTCCCCATTGCCAAATGCCACGACACTGTTGCTGGTGACGTATTGATCTACAACCACCTCTGCTGCTGCCCTGTAACACACGGCGGGGATTTGGCAAACGTGACCATCACGGCACTGCTGTTTACTCTAGCTGGCAACTGCATCCCAAGTGCGACGGAGCAATGTTGCGACGCCAGCGATGCCACTGTTTCAGTCAGTTATTGCGGTCATAACGATGTATGCACCTAGCACTCTCGGTAGATCACCGGCAAGCGCTTACCGCTTGCTTTCTGTTGCCGATGCCCGCACGCTGCACGAACTCCGTGACCTGCACACAGACGCAGCTGAGAATGTAGTAGGCATATATGTGTCTGTTTTGAATAAGAGGGCCTGCTCAGCAACCGGACTACCTGCGAGCTGAGAAGCTTGTGCAAACCGGCTGTGTCCATGGTCTGGAGGTCAAGGTGTGCATTCTGCGAGTGTATTCCTGTTCTTCAATCAAAGCCTGGAATTGCAATTATCAGAGTCAGCTTTAATACCTCGAGGACAGTATGCCAGGTGTTGTTTTATGTCCGCCATCAGCTGTCCAACACCAGGTACACCTCTAGGTGCCAGGGCACAAGTGAAGGGGTTTGCCAATGAGTTCCGACCTGTTGTGATCCTGCACCTGGCACGCGTGGCGTGCTGAGTAAAGTATTATATATATTATTTTCTGGCAGTTGTCAACTACTATGGGGCTTCACTACCTCATCAGCTGAGGACCTTGTTGCTCAGGCTGTTACTTGCTCAGACTGTCCATATGCACCACTGGAACCATTGGCAGATGCAGCAACGGGCAGACGATCAGGAACAATCGATGGCCTCGGCCTTCATAGAATGGGCTGCAGCTGAGTGTATGTGTAAGGTGGTTAACTGCATAACCAGTTGCAGTTGTTGGTCCACTGGGAGTGCCGCTGCCATAGTATGCCTTCTTCAGCCATTGGCTCACTCTCATCGGTGATCATGTGGCTGCTAAATGGCGGCCATACAGCAGTTGTGCCCATTGAAGTTTATTTCGATGCAGACTTGACCATCAACAGAGTATGTTGGCCTACCCTGTCTTGATCACTGCTGCTGTCAGTGAGTGTGTGACATCATTGGCGAGCTGTCACTGAGTCATCAACCAGCTGAGAGTGTGAGGCCTGTCATCTCCGCCGTGCTGCAGCAGTCTCTGTGGTAGGGCCAGTTGGCACCTGGCTTAACCAGCCTACCGCAGTATCCTACTGCTGAGAGCATAGCTGTAGAAGATTCTAGTCTGCTGTAAGTTGTGCATATCCACAGTCAGGTGTCAGATTCTGAAGTAGGCAGGCTTTGCCAAGTTGCTATGCAATGAGCGCAGTGCTCTGCCACCAGCACCAGCACTGATGGCGGTGATTTAGGCCATGGGTGGCTCACAGCCTCTTTGTGCTGTTTATCACCACCAATTATACCAACTAATAATATATACTACAGATTAGGCTAATAGGTCACTAGGCTTGCCACAACAGCTGCAGTGCAGCTCATTCAGTCTAGTATGTGACAGCCTCAGGCTTGTTCTGCCACACCCGGACTGATGTGACCTGATCATGTCAGTGTGACCAAGCTGCCCCGCAGCAACAACCATGCTGCCAGCAGGAGTCAAAGTTTGACTCCACCCTGCTGTAGGTGGGCCCTGGCTAAGACCATGTGAAGGTGTCATCAGATCAGGATCAAAGCACACTCGTGCATGCCCGGCAGTGCTTGCCTGCTGACAGTGCCAGACAGAGGATACGCATCACTGACAACAGCATAGACACAACTGCATTAGTCAGTAGTGCTACTGCAGTGTACGGACCCTCAGGCTGACTCTGTGAGACTGTTTCAACACCAAACGGTAGGGTGATCAAGCAGTGAGTTGCTCACCCAACTGCTTAGTGAAACTGACTTCGATTCAAGCGACCTGTATCACTCCAAATGATGTTGAAGAGGGTTGAGCCCATGCTACATGTGATGAGCTGGCATTTGAGCTGACATGCGAGGGGGGCACCACCCAGGATGATGCTCTATGCTTGCCAGCACAGTTGTGCTGCTTTATTCCGGCCCGGGGAGCCAGACTCGCTCGGCCAGTGCCCGTGGAACGGGCTGTCTGTGAGAATGGACCGCATCCCATGAGTCATCCGCTGGCTCGCTGGCTTGTGCTGGGATTTAGGGGGTTCATCCCACCGACTTTGTACCTTTGCACCTTTTTATTCCAATCCCCGAGGACTCAGAGTCCTCATACACCACAGTATTGCCTGTAAAAGAGTCACACTTTTCGGAAAAGTCGGGCCAGTAGCAGTGATCATCACTGGTTGGTAGGTTACCAACTTAAAGCCTCATGCTGACTAATGTTGGCATCACAGTAGAGTGGCATTAGTGTCGCCTCTCCAATGTGATGTATCGTACTACGGGATGATCCCGGGTTATTGCCTGGAGCAGCAGGCCCTGCAGTGGCACTGCATTGCAATGACAGTCATCGGCAGCCACCTATACTGCAGGCGTGAGGCGGCTTCAGCTGAAGCTTCAGCCTGATATATTATCTGCTTTTCGAGTCAAAAGGTCACATGCCATGCGCATTTCTCAACAATACTTTGCCAGGCAAAATCCAACTTTACACTTCAAGATTGGATGACCCTGCAGCTGCTGATGTAGGTGTCATCTACCTGTTCGCATGGCTCAATTCAGCGGGCACAAAGACTGCCACACGGCAGCCAGTCACCACAAGTAAGTTGATTGTCGCGCCAAGCAAATTTGCTTTAAAGGCTCTGGCACACTGTGGCGGCGCCTCAACTTGCAGCATATCATACACGACCGTTGGACATGACGGTCATGTTGACAGCCACACAACTCCTATCAGTGATTCGGGCCAACATTGCCGTAATGTCAAGACAGTTGCAAATAATGAAGCTGCTGACGACTAAGTTGGGTTATTAGTTGCTGCACAGGCCAATAGTGATCACATCGCTGCTGCTGCTGCTGCTGCTGCCAGCAGTGCTCACCGGAAACGTTTTCCATGATGGCAGCAGCTGTGTTAAGACAATATATAGAACACGTACTGACAAAAGATATAAGGCAAAAGTGTTAACAGTGATAGTTGAGCGCAAACCGCTTCAGAAGCGCCTGCTACTAGCAGTACTGCAATACGCTGCTACTGCTGAAGAGCGCACACAGAGGCGACTGTGCAGCATAATATGTGAAACCTGCTGTCACTATCAACAGTGCCACATGTGTACTTGCGGTGGTGTGATATTCCTGTTTAGTTGACTGCGGCATACTTAGGCAGACTGACCTTTGATGCGAGCTGTGTTACTGCAATCTACAGAAGTATACGCATGCCTGTAACAGACTGCACTACCACGCTGACTGCCAACAAAATATCACCGCAACTTCGCATGTCGCATACCAGTCTGCAGATGGTGACATGAGTCAACGCCCAAGTCAATTGTATACTCAGGGGCGTCGAATAGGCTCGAGCCTGCAAAAATAGGTGTTCGGAATACATTCGACTCGTCGTCTTGGCCATTAATAAGTTACGCTGAGCTTGTCATCCAGAGCTATCGCACCTGTTGGCAGTAGCACGTTCCCTGGCTGAAGCAATCCTACCAATGCCACACATAGCCTCCAGTGTTACAATTATTGCATAATGTTTCGACGAGCAATCGTCGCAGCGATCTAGAGCGTGACTTGCAAAGTTGCTCACGATGGCACTGGCTCGCTGCTGAGATAGCAAGGCCATCGAAGGCCTTTCTGGTCGGCAGGATGCCTCAACTGTTTGATATTCGTAAGCTTGTTAAGGAACGACCAAAGACAGTGCCTGAAGTGCTCACAAAAGCGATCACAGCCCTACAGGCGCTTGAGAGCCTGGGAAGGGAGAAAGGAGAGAAAGAACAGCAGCAGGTGCAGAAATGCCTTGGGTACTTGAAGTTTTGGCTCTTTGGGGACGAACAGGGGCACGAGCCCACCAAGAACGATGTAGTCAGCCTGGCGTATGAGGTCGTCAAGACCGATTTTCAGCTCCTTCTAGTTCATAATATAGCTTTGCTGGACTTTGAGACCCGCAAGGATGCTGCGCAAGTCTTCGGTGCCATTGTCAGAATCAAGGATCACGACGACAGGAGGTGTCCAGGCGCCATATACGTGCAGCAGCATCCGGAGATACTGAATATGCTGTTTGCAGGGTGCGTGAGGAGACCGACGTGCGGCAATTGGCTTGTAGCGCTATCCGTCTGACGGGGGGTAACTCGTTCAATCTGTTGTGCCTGCAGGTACGATGACCCTACCATAGCCCTTAACTGCGGCAGCATGTACAGAGACTGCATCAGGGACGAGACAATAGCTAGGTGGGCCGTAAGATCCGCCAGCAGCCTTCTATCCTGAGCAGCAGCAGCATGCGATTGCCGCCTGAGCTCCTTCTGCATGCCTGCTGTCAGCGCAGCACCTGACTGGACGTGTGATTGATATCAGCACCAATGCTGTTGTACCATGAGAAATGGATTTGTCTTCTCATGGCAGCTGTTCCATGACATGCAGGATGGAGCTGAACAACCCCCACTTCATGGAGTTTTTCCAGCGTGTAGAAGTTGCCAATTTTGAAATTGCTTCAGATGCATTCTCCTGTTTTAAGGTCAGCAGTGCCAGCAGCAGAGATAAGTGTTTTGTCAATTCACAATCAAATTCACCAGATCAATAGCAGCCGCTGGAGAGTTCTGCAAACAGCAGTACCATTGTGTGCAGCAATGCAGACCATGACACGATCTTTTACTTGGGATGCCATGCTGCATGCTTCTTCTCCCCTGAGCCGACTTCTGCTGTTACCTGGCATCTCCAGGACCTGTTGACCCGGCACAAGAGTATAGTGACACAGTACCTGACTGAGAACTACCAGGCATTCTTTGACGCATACAGCAGGCTATTGCAGAGCAGCAACTACGTCACACGGCGGCAGTCTCTCAAAGTGAGCAAGCTCATGTGCAGCAGCGGCGATGGCGGCAGCAGTGGCAGCGGAATACAGCGGGAACGTATTGTACACAGCAGCAGTCCATTTTCTCAGTAGGTCTTTGCATAATCAGGGTCTGTGCTGGCCAGTGTAGCAGCTCACAATGTCGTTGACAATGCTGCCTGGCAGTGCAACCTGCCACTGGGAGCAAGTAGCACACAGAGCACTCAGCTGCTGGCACTGCACCTCTGCTGCTGCTTCTGCGCTGGCTGCACAGCTGCTGGCTGATCTGCTGCTGGACGGCCACCATGTGGTGCTGATGATGCGGTACGTGAGTGATGTGAAAAACCTCATGCAGATGATGAATTTGTTGAAAGACAGCTCCCGGAGTATACAGTACGAGGCATTCCACGTTTTCAAGGTCAGTGTTGCTTCTGACTTGACAGTATCACCTGCAGTCGCTGGATGTGTGATGCACGTTCAATCAGGAGAGTGGGAGATGCCAGGTGCATTCTGCGCAAGCGCACTGGGGCAAGGCACCCTGGTTCAATGTGATCTTGCCCAACAGGCTGAAAAGCACATGCCTGCAGCAAAAGCAACAGGCAGTGTCCAAGTCAACACACTCATATCTCACACAGAGCTGTCAATGTTGTGCTGTTTCAGGTGTTTGTGGCCAACCCCAAGAAGCCACAGCCCATCATAGACATATTGACAAACAACAAAGACAAGCTGCTGAAGTACTTGGAGGATTTCCATACGGACAAGGGTGAGGCACAGGGTGCAATACCAGTGGCGGGGGTAGCTGGCAGCAACAGGAGTTGCATTGGCAGCTGGCACGCACTCAACTGGCTCATGTCAATTGTACTGCCAGTTTGCTGCTTGCTGCATGCTGGTTGTTTTCCCTCTGATCAGTGCCCGCCACACCCTGTAGCTGTTTTGCCTTGACTCAACAGTCACCCTGCGTGGCCCTGCAGATGAGGATGAGCAGTTCAAGGAGGAGAAGGCTGTCATTATCAAGGAGATAGCTTTGCTGGGAAAGGAGCAGCAGCAGCAGCAGCGGCCTTTTGTGCAGCAAGAGCAGCAACCCCAACCCGCAGCAGCAGCAGAGCAGCAGACAGGGCCGTCAGCTATGGTTGAACAGCAGGCCCTTTCAGCAGAATCTTCAGCAGCAGGCCCCGTCCCTGTCAACCCTGACAGCCCAGGAATGAGCTAACACTGGTTGATATAAGCAGCAGAAGAGGAAGGGTGCACTCCTATAGTGTGTTGTATCAGTGGTGTCATCAATGAAACTGCGGGTCTTGCGATGCCTCGTTGGCAAGTTTGACGCACGCTGCATTATGTGTTGACACTGCTGGTGGCACCAGTAACTCTATGCAGGCATGGCAAGATGAGACCATGCACTGGTACTTCTGATGGTGGTCGTGGGCAAGGATTGGTCCACATGCATACTGGTGGAAGTCGGTGCTAATTAGGTCCATAATGCTCCTGATGTATGTAGCCAGTTACCTGGCCTGGCATCAAGCGCTGAGACTGTTGGCATCAGCCAGGCGGCACTTGCTCGCCACAATACAAATCCCAGCTGCATGCATCCCACTGTGTCATTGCAATAAGCAAGCTACGGGTGTTGGGCTGAATGATCGTGTGTAGAACCCAATGCTGGGCAATTCAACGCTGACCCCTCTTCACACCTGTGCTGTCTGTCCGTCCATACCACTCACTAAAATCCACGAGTGTACATCACATGCTCCGCAGTCTAGTAGCAACAGAGAGGTCAAGAGATGCTCACTCTTCTCTGCTCCATACGCCGCTCAAAAAAGTAGAAGATTGTTTACGCTGAAGATGGAGGGATGAGCATACAACACCAGTACGGGAGTTAGGTGCTGAGCTGGGCTGTCATTGTGGCTCTTAGGCTCGTGCCAACTCTGCGGCCAATATCACAGCTAAGCGCGAATTGCCCTCGCCCTTTGTAGTATACGGGTTCAGGCCTGGACCTTTATCGCAGCCTTCGCCCAGGGCCCCGCGACTCGCTTGTCCAGGCGTTGTGTGGCGATATCTGCCAGGCAGCCAGTCTCTTGTTCCTGGACTCATTTGGTTGTTGAATTTGGTACTTGCACATTTTCCCAAGACTCCCTCCGAACGCCGCCTATATTCAATATGGCACAGCTTTCATCCGGCCTATACGTTAAGCCCATTGGACGTTCAAGTGGAGGATTGACTCATGTATTGAGCGTCAACGCTGCTGGCTTCAATGGCCATGTTCGCAGTGCTCGGAAGTCACGTTTGAGCTCCGGAGTTGGCTCTCGTCATGTTTGCTCAGTAGCAGCGGTCGATTCGCTCGTTATTGAGGAAACAGTGGATGGTCATGCTGTTTTGGAGCAGCCAGGGTCGCTGCCTAGCTCTCAGTTCGAGGCGTTCGACCAGGCCACCAATCTCGTCGAGGACCTTGAGACTCTCAATGCGCAGATGGCAGAGCTGATTACCAAAGCCAGCATCGCCGTTGAGGTGCAGCAGGAAACCAGCAAGTGGGCTGGTAACACTCTGCCGGTAAGCAGCTGATCTTGGCCCTGCTGTTGCTCATCTCCTTGGTCTGCCCTAAACAGACAATTTACCAGCGTTGACCACTTGCATGCACAAACCAATATTCATCTACATGAATGACAGCAAGACTTGTGATCCATGCGACTGTCCTGAGCACCTGTTTGGCGGTGCTTTATTGCCTACAGAGTGATACCTATGCAGCATTCAAACGAGTATTTCGAGAAGACCGCAAGAAGGTGGAGCAGGAGAATAAGGCTAACCGCAGGCTCAAGCGTGTCATGCGTGCAGCAGGCAGCTCTCTGGCTCAACCTTCGTCTCCACAGCAGTCGTTCCCTGACACTTTCTTGACAGCAGAACAGCAGTTGTTAACTCAACAGCAGCTTCCAGCATCTGCAATGGAGCAACAACAGATAGCAGACTCTCAGATTCAATCCCTTGATGCAATAAAGCGCCGTGCCAAGCGTGCACAGCAAAGAGAGCAGCGGTCACAGTCTGCTGCACCAGCAGCACCCCCAGTACAGCAAGCAGCGCTAGACCAGCAGCCGCAGCGAGCATCATTATCACGTGTTCAACGACTGCCGCAACCGGCAGTGCAGCAGCCGGCTGGACGCAGCAGGCGGCGCAGGGGAAGCAGCAGCGTAGCAGCTGCAGCAGCTACGCCTGCAGGGCAAGCAAGCAGCAGCAGCACCAGCAGTTTGCAGGAATTGGAGCTGCCAGCTCAGCAGGAAGCAACTGCCAGCCGTGGAAGTCCTGTAGGACCACGGCCAGCACCAGCCAGAGCCATTGATGCACCCCCCCAGGCAAACGCCATGACTGCAGTTAGGTCATCACCCGCAGGATTGGTGCAGAGCACTATAAGCAGCAGCAGCAATTGCTTAGACAGCAGCCCCCACGGCGCTAGCAGCAGTAACAGCCCGGCTGTAGCACCCAGGCGCCAAGCTGCTCGAGGATTCCAACCACTGTCCTTGCAGCAAAGTAGTCTGGCAGCTCCAGTCAGGTCCTCTATGTCAAGCAGGACTGCTCGCGCATTTGGCATCAGCGCCAGGAGCAGGGCAACAGCTACTGCTTCAGCAGCTGCAGCTGCAGCAGGCTCACTGGAGGTTGCATCTAACCTCCCCAAGCTGGTGGACAACAATATGCATGGCTTGGTGAGTGTTATATGCTATGGGTTGATCTGTAGCGCAACCATGTAAGCTTTCTGGTATCAGTGCACATGAGCCTGCTGTCAAGATGCACACAGTGGCGAGTGGTGTCATGAGAGTGTTTGCTGCTGTGCTGCACTGTTTTCGGCAGGATATGCGTATGGATCTCTTGTCAGCGGAGCAGGAGAAGGAGTTGGCAGTGATGGTGCAGGACTTGCTGAAGCTGGAGGACAAGCAGCGTGAGCTGACACAGCAGCTGGGCCGCCCTCCCACTGACATGGAGTGGATGGAAGCAGTAGGTGCAGGACCTAAGGATGATTCTGACGAGGAGTACAAGGCAGCAGCCCATACATTCCAAGCTAGGCTCAAGCACGGCAGGACAGCCAAGCAGGTAAAGTGCATTGTGTGTGACAGTAGCATGATGTGGGTTTCTACAGCACTGGGTCTGTGTTTGTTGATGCTGGAGTGTGTATCAGTGGTCTTGCAGGAGACCCAGTAGGTCTGCTTGTCAATGTTTGCGAGGTGCCTCAGGCCGATACCTCTCATGGAGACAGTTGTGGCTGGGCCAGCTATCTGTATTATAAGGATTGTGTTTGAACAGCTTCATGTCCTGTCTGCTGGTCTGCAGGTGATGATCAGTGCCAATTACAAGTTGGTTGTGGCCATCACTCGCAAGTATCAGGGGTATGGCATGTCTGCCAATGACTTGATCAATGAGGGCATTGCTGGTCTGGTGAAGGGTGTGGAGCGCTTTGAGCCCAGCAAGGGGTGCAAGTTCAGTACATATGCTCACTGGTGGATCAGGCAGGCCATCACCCGCAGCTTGTCAGACCAGGGAAGACTGGTCAGGTGGGCCAGATAAACGTGTCTGCTTTGAGAGATGATAACTTAACTGAGCTCATCGACGGTTTACTGGAGCTTGTATTTGCTTGTCGGGTTGGTAGCTGTGAACAGTGTTGCCTAGGGCATGTGTCCCATTGGTATGTGTAGTAGTGTATTGAACAGTCTGCCATGCACCTGCGCAGGCTTCCCGCCCACCTTCAGGAGATGTTGACGAAGATGACAAAGGTCAGTCGCACCTTTGAGGGCCAGTATGGGCGCGAGCCAACCCTGGATGAGCTGGCACGTGAGCTGGGCCTGGAACCATCCAAAATCCAGGATGCTTACGAGGCCGTGTTCACGCCCCGCAGTCTGGATGCCCCGATGGCTGATGGGGAGGGCGCCACACTGGGAGATGTCATTGAGGTGAGAGGGCCATGAGTATTGGACATCATGCTACTCAGTAAGTGGGTGGGTGAGGTCATATTGTCGGCGGTGCTGCTTGGTTCAGGGCCAAACGCGCCCATGGATAACTTGCTTGAGATCCTAGTTGGTTGATCAGTGGTCTGGGGAGTGTTGATCATGTTGACAGCCTAGTGTGCTGGACCAGCGCCCAGCCCTGCGTGTTTGGAACATGCTGTGACTCGTTTGCTGCTCATGCTCCAGGATGAGCGCATGCTTGATGCTGAGGACACTGCCTACATGGAATCCCTCAAGGCCGACCTTGAGGCTGTGCTGCTCACACTGCCACCACGCGAGGCAGGTGTGCTGCGCATGCGCTTTGGACTGCTTGACGGGACAGAGCACACGCTGGATGACATTGGTGCTCAGTACAAGGTGAGTACCTGGAGTGTGGCCAACTCCTGTGGCAGCTGGGCTGATGCAAGCAGTCATCTGGGCTGCTGGTCCTAACTTGGATACTGGAGTCTCCTTTACTGAGATACCCTGCGCTCTGTAATAAAAGTACATTTCCAGACCTCTGTATCAAACATGGTGCTGCATACATTCATTGGGACCACCTGCAGGTTGCTGATGTTGTGGGTTGTATATCTGCAGGTCACCCGTGAGCGCATCCGTCAGATTGAGGCAAAGGCCATCCGCCAGTTGCGTTCTCGTCAATCACAGCCCGGCAGTGTCATGGCGGACTACCAACTGGGTGGCATGGAGGCCAAGGAACTGGCGTCAAGGACCTCCAGTGGCACCAAGAAGCAGGGGTGAGCGCACCCCAACAGCGCCGCGGGACAGGCGTTGCAAGCCTGTGAATGATGGGCACTGGCTGCAACGCCCTGTAGCTGACAACGGTGTCTGGGCTGTCACAGAGGGAATGCAAATGTTGAGGGTGAATAATGAGAGACTTGTGTCTGTTGCATCCGCATTGAATGCAATGTTTCTTTTCATGCAGCCATGCATTGTGGCTTGCATCATCAGCAGCGTGGCTGTGGCTGGTGTGGCACCTGGCACACTGGTTCTCCAAGTCTTTTGGGGATTTTGCTGAGATTCAACATAGACTTACGGAGCTGGTTAGACTAGATGCTTGAAGCACAGCAAGCAGTATGAAAGCACAATGCTTGAGGCAGCAAACAAAGCTTGCTAGCGTGTTGATAACGCCAACAGAGACTGGGAGCGGTCTTGTCACATTTGCACCATTGTCAATCACCTGGTACACCCTCCATTCAGACCCTGTTGCCGTGTAAAATTGGGGTTGCTGGGCTTGTAATATCTTTTTTGCTCGCATCGCCATGCATGTCTAAGGGTGCACTCATGTAGAAGGCACTGGCAGGCTGCCCTTGTGTGTTCATCAGCTACCCTGATGGCAGTGCTGATTGAGAGCTTGCATTGTGAGCAGCTGCAGCTGTGCATTCACAGCATGTGTCGCAGAGTTAACACTGGCAATCAGTGGTGCTGTGCATTTGCATGCTTTTTGGTGACAGTGATGCTGTGTTGGGTCTTGTTTTTAGGTTTCTGTGCTGTAATCGTGAGCCATCAGCTGCAAAGCTAAAGTTATGCATGCTGAGTCAGTTAAGTTTGTCCAGCCTGTACGCGAGGTGAGCCAGGTTGCCTTATGATAGGAAAATAGCATGCTACCCCTGCATTGTGAGGTCAATCTGTTAATTCACCCACTTGCCTTTGCGTTGGGAGGCACATGGTTGATCCTGGTCCTATGCTCAGCCTGTACTGTTGAGACACTGTCAATCGTATTGGGTTGTATACATGGCTGTGTACAATGGCAGTGTTGCGTTAGTACAGAAGACTTATTAAATGTTCAACAGTGTCTACTACTCCTGGTAGGCACTGTAACACATTGCTATAATTGCAGGTGGTCAATGTGACAATGTTGACGCACATGATTGTCAGCGCATTTGCGTCAGTGTTTCAACTTGCTGCATGGTTCTATCTCTTTTACTGAAAGAAAAGCATGTAGTACATGATTGTATAGCACCCGCGGGGGGGGGGGGGGGGGGGGGGCGGCCATGCGGGGGTACCTCGTGGAGAAAGTGTTTGCGCGGGGAAAAAAAGGGATAAAAATTGGAAACACTTGGTAACCGACGGTCTCACCAAAATTTTGTGTCTCCTTACAAGGGGTTGTCATGGGGGAAC
>JABEVS010000148.1:31753-137062 GCA_018290735.1 Coelastrella sp. MACC-549
GTTGAGGAGTATATGGTTGATGGTCTAGTCTGTTGTGGTTAGTTAGTGAGGGTTATACTGGGTGCGTGGAGTTGAAGGAGGGTATGTGGGGGGAGGGGAGGGGGGCAGGGGGGGGGGGGGGGGGGGGGGGGGGGCGGGGGGGGGGGGGGGGGGTGGGGGGGCGCCAGCAGCTGGTGTACTCATGCAGACAGTGTTTGCTCGTGAGTGAAAAGGGATACAGATATGCAACCATTTGATATGCAAGGACTCACTCAAAGTTTGTTGTGTCCTGCTATGGACAGCTCATGGTGGTCAACAGAGCTGTTGGGCTTGGTCGCTTGCATCATCAACATTATCTCTTTTCCTTTTACATGTCACAAGCTGTCATCTGTTCTCTCTTGTCCCGCTGCTGCACTGGGCCTGCAGTGTTGGTCTACAGGACTATCATATGTAACATGCATGTTTCGCTGATGACGACACTGCCTCACTGTGACGACAGATCTGCATCAAATCTCGCCAAGTAGAGCTAACCGGCGTTAGCACAATTGGTTTGCATGGGCAGGGCCTAACCGCCAAAATAGCCCTTTCCATCCTTCCATCCTTCTCACCGGCGTTACTTCACAATCTCTGTGATGATGAAGATACCATAAATGGGTTCTGAGACTTAACAACGAGTGGCTAGCTCATTAGAGGAGAATTGGCACACTACTTGTAGACTACTGCTACGCTAGAAGAAGAAGAAGAACCCTTTCCGGCCGCAAGGCCTTGGGAATATGTACTACTTGGCTAGTAGCTAACGCGCTCGCCGCTTGGTTAGCGTGTGCTTAATGGAGTTCAGCTATTACCTGCGATAAGTAGCTGTACTGCAGCATGCTTAGTAAGCATCATTGAGTCACATTGACTGATATTGCGCACATCGGTTATTCTATTGTTTTCAGAAAGTAGTAGAATTATAATGAACGACCTCACTTAATTTCCCAACTGCAGCTGTAGTACAGCTGTAACATTTGTAAGAGATATTGAGCCATGCAGCGAGTTGACATCTGTGTTACATTACACAGCTGGATGGACAGCCAGAACAGACGACAGGCACAAGCATCATATCAGGGTGGCGCCCCCAACGCATGATAGCGCATTTGCCATAGCATTTCACCTTGCTGCATGGCTATATTTCTTTCACAGCATTCCTAATCACTGGCCACAGTGCCAACTGGCGCCGCAGTGCAGTGATCACTCATGAGCATGTGGCCCCATGTCCATTCCTGCACAAGTTGCTGTACAGAGTGGCTTTGGGCCCCTAGGTTAGCCTGACTTAGAACAGAACAACACACTGCGATGCGGCATTGCTCACTGGGAAGTTCTCACCACCAACGTTGTTCAACAATGTGACAGCTTGTGCAGGAACAAAGGCAACAGCCTGCTGTACATGCTGTTGCATAAGCTGTTGTGCTGATGAGCAGCAGAGACACATGAAACTGGATACCCAAGGGAGCTAAATATGGCAGCTGGAGAAGGCCAAAATACCAGCAACACACCACACAGGCATGTCGTACAGGGTAAGAAATCTACACTTGTGCAGATTCAGAATCTCTCCGCAGCAACGTCAGCAGCATACCCAATGAGACCAATTTGTTCGTTTTTTGTTCCCACACCTACCCAGTCACAACGCTTTTGCTGGTGCACCATACCACTGAACAGTCATAGACTGCAGCTCCACAACTTTCCTCTTGTACAGACACACATACCCCCCGCACAACGCGCAGAAAACCAATATAGTTTGGTGGAATGCCACCAACAGGTACAAACACAACAGTCCTGCACATATGCAGCAAATTTCTGTGGAAAGGACACCAGCCACACCAGGCAACACAGCGCCGCTACATTGCTGCTAACAATGTGCACTTTGAAGTGTGCTGGAGGAGTCACGTGTGTGCTGGTAATGATCATGAGGATCAGAGTATGTACAATGTGCCCAAATCGTCAACTAGTCCGCTTTTTTGTTGCCCCAATCTTGCTGATCATGCTATGGTCCATAAGCATGGGTGCAGTTCTTCGCCAACTGTTTCTTCACCAGAACAACAACAGGGTATATGAAGGTGACATGGGAATCATTTTGTAGACACCACCAACTGAAGTAAGGACAATGATACTGGATCCCAACAAACAAAATGAATGTGTCAGCATGCATGTACAGTACCTAGAGCACAAAAGACACCATACACAACTCCCAGCAGATGAATTGATGATGTGACATCTGGTACGCATCACACTTTACAGCGAGTGCTGCCAAACATGAGAACCCAATGGTCACTGGAACCATGAGACACTGAAGGAGTGAAACAACAGGGTGGTTGGATTGCTGTCAGCACTGCCTGCAAGCACTTGAGCAATGATTGCTGCCCTTCCAGAAATTCAACAATTTTGCAGCATAAGGCTGCACCGCTTGCTGGCATCCATGTACCTTTTTCATGTTCAAAAGATGATGCTGGTGTCTGCCAGTTCATTGTCCAGTGAGCAAGCATTTCAGACAGATAAAAAGCAATGACGGTACCTTGACCAGCCTGCTGCCAAGCTCATTGGGGCGAGTACTGAAAGCTTAGCTTTGCAGGATTGCTGAACTTGCTTTGCATCATGGGTCGGAGCCATTCCTCTGCCACACATGGGAACACAGAATCCATTGCATCATCTGCGGGGGCAGCACAGTCAGCGAGAGTTGCCACAAGCAGCCGGTGTTGCGTTCAATGGTAGTTTCTAGCAACCTCTAGGAGATCGTCTACAACAGCGAGCACATGCAAGGTAACCTGCAAATCCACAAACAGCCCTACACACCTGTCTTGGAAACCGTGAAATGGACGCGTGGCTGCCGATGCATTGCTGCAAAGCCATCCTCAGATGGTCGCGAGCGGCCGCTGCTGGAATAGAACAGCTGATGCGTCCAGACACTTGCAACTGGCCTGCAGGGCATGTCACTCATCATCAGCACCCATGGCAAACTGGCTGGGGAAGTGGCGCACGACAGCTAAGTGTCGTCATTGATAAATAAAGTCCATGGGCGGCAAGGCTGCTGGCTGTTTATCACTTTGCCGAGGTTCCTTGCTCTTACACATCCGAAGTTGGCCCGCCTGCGGTACCACTAATCCATCCTGCCTCCAATGCATCCCACCCAACTGAGCTCACCCCGCGAGACTCCTATCCAGTAAGCTGATCTGGCGCTTCGCCTCTGAGGCACGCTCAGAGTTTGAATCCTGACGAGACATCGCCCAGTTGCTGTCTTCCCCAGCCGGCGCAGCTGAAGGACCAGGAAGTGCCTGGCGGATCCAGACTGCTTACAATGTCTATTGAAAAAGCGTGTGAACGATCATATCAGGATGATGATGCATGAACACTCCGGCGGAGCTGCTGACCAGGCTTTGCTTAAGCTTGCATATTTGTAGCAGGATACTTTGAAGCAAAGATCTGGGCGCCGATTACTTGACGAGATGCTTGACAGGCGCCAAATGATCAGCTGCCAAAGTTGTCAGACTTTGTATTGGTCAGACATAACTGCATCTTGGGCTTGCAAGGCTAGTACTCAAACCATTTCGGTATCTTTATAACATGCCTTTTCTGCATTGACCGTGCTGCAGCGCAACAAGAGCTGTCGCCAGATCACTGCAAGTGCCACCCCGATTTTTCAAATCGATGGCCGCATGTACTCACGGACTGAGCAAATTGTTAGTTAGCCTAGCCACTTGACTTATGGGTTCTTACACAGCGGCACTGGTCAAGAGCTGTTCATTGTATTGGCCAGATCTTGTCTGTAAGAGAGATAGAGCTATGCACTGACGAACTGACATGCGAGGGGGCAGCCATCCCAGGATGGCGCTGCCATGATGGTATTGCTGATCCCGTGCAATAGTAGATGAGTTGGCAAATGAACTGACATGCAAGGGGTTGTATGGCCTGTACTGTGGTGCAATCGGGGACCCTCTGATGTCGCTGGTCTGGTCCAGCAAACATACCACTTGACAAAGAATCATGCCATGTGCTCCAGCAAGCACAAGTGAGTTCATTTATCGTATTTTATTTCTGTGTGAAAACTCTTAACAAAGAATTATTCATACCACTTCCTGCGTTGAAGCTATGATGTCCTCGGTTGTCTAGCCAACCTGATGAGGTACACCAACTGTGTGCGGGTTTAAGCCATTCCGCAAAATGACAATCACTGGCGACGATCGTGGAGATCACTTGCTGCCAACAAAGAATCTTGTATTGACAGGATCCAACAGGCACATTTGCACGCAGTATGCTGATGGAAAGATACAGCTCCAGGTATACGCTCCATACTGCTTTATACCGCTACAAAGTGATAGTATCGTGCCATCCACCCACAATCAATAGCTCTGTAAGGACTAAACTGTACTGTACAGGGTCGTATACTGAACTGTGAAACAGATACCAGCACAAACACCTTCACAGAAACATTGACAACATGCCACTGCTTTGATTAGGCCCATCATCTGGCATGTAGATGTCTGATCATGAGCCGCTTCATAATTGTCCTACCATTGGTACGTGTCCTACCATACATATGCGCCCCCAACGCAAGTCAGCGCATTTGCCATAGCATTTCAACTTCCTGCATGGCTCAATTTCTTTATATGCCATATGAATGATCCATGAACATGTAGATGGCAGGGACACACTGCAGGAAGGCGTCCAAGCAACGCAAATAGGAAACCAGCCTGAGAGTCTCAGTGCCACTGCCAGGCATCATACCTATGATGGTATGCTGCAGCCTGTCTGAGGTAATTAGTCCACCTTTCCTCTGCAAAGGCCTACTAGGCTCTAGTAGAGCCATGCAACAGTTTGATAACTTCTTCTGCCTGCAACTAGCCACGATCTGCTGGTCCAGGTACCTGGTCAGTGCACACTAGTCAGCATGAATACATCAAAAGACCCCAACATCATGCATATGGAACAGCCTTGGTATTAGCTCATTCCCTTTTGTACTACAAAGGTAGCACATAATATGACTCTGGGCGTCGGGATCATCATGAGCAGCACACGCATGGAGCATTATCACTTCATTTGAAATTATCCAACAAGCGTACAGCATCACCCAATGGGAGCATCATATAAAGGGCACCCCCCTTGGTTGTCTGCTCCTTTGCCAGCTTGTAAGATATAATGCATGGGCTCTATCTCACATACGGTACCCCGCAATACATGCATGGCCACTCAAATAAAGCCTGCTGCTTAAGTAACTTGTGCATCAAGCAACAAAAGCCAATCCACTCATGTATAACATTCATGTCATCTGAGACTCAGCGCCCTCATCTGTATAAGCATCAACATTTGTGCAGCTAACATGCTGACGCATGGATCGCTGCAGCCGGCCTCAATCAAGAACATCCAGCAAGAAGCTGTTTTCTCAGCAATCGCAGCGACTGATCGTACCCTGCCCAACTGCCTCACCCATACATCTGCAGAGCAGCATCAGAGTATGGGGTAAATGGAACTGCCAAAATTACTGGAGGAGCTTTGTGTATGATGCTTGCAGACGCCCCATTCTACTGCGCCCTTCATGGGCAGCATGCTCCGCTTGCATCATGCGCTGGTGAAATCACTGACCCGCTGAAATGATTGTGACCACCTCTTAAACACTGGTGCAGGTTGCACGTGGTTGCTTGCAGTAAGCTGGTGCGAGGATGCCTTCAATCACACCAGTTCCGCATCACTGCTGTGATGCATACTGCACGGCGTTGACATGGAGGTGCACCATGCACCAAGTGGATGTCCAGGCAATTGTTCAATGCCACACAGCAGTGTTCAATGCCACACAGCTTTAAGGTCCGTCTCATGCTCACCATGCCATTAACATGGGCTTTGCAGCCCGTCACTGTGTCGTCCTTCAGTTGCCCCTGTAAACCTCATCTGGGACTGCGCCCAACACCTGCCAGACATCATGTGCATGCTCCCCATGTGGGTTGTGCTCCTGGTCCTGCCGCTGGCCATAAACATGCTCCACTATCTGCAGCACATTAGCGACTGCCACCTGCTGCTGTTCAACATGGTCGTCAGGCACCCAAACACCCTCCTCCTGCAGCTCAACAGGACACAAACAGACAACAAGCTGAGTTGCATGCAGAGTTTTGTACTTATGCCAAGTCTGGTGAGGATTGCCTTGTGGTCTGCAACGCATGGCTGCAGTGTCAGTACCTGCAGGTCACGAGGTTACTGCAACACCAAGTAGCTGGCGGGATGTCCACAAATACCTGTCAAGCTGTCAGATAATGCTGGCACTGTAAACCTCTAACACTGCTGCACTGCCAGCTTACAACGGAGTGACTGTACTGTATGTCCCCTTGCCGGGTATGTGTTTCAGTCCCTGTTGTTGCAGCTGGCACAGCCTACCTCTTCTACTAATGGAGACACCTGAATGTCATACGCTGTCACCTGCAATCAACATCAGACTCAGCTCACAAGATTGACCTGCGTGAAACCTGCTCTGCTACTCCATACTGTACTTCACTAAGCGAAGCTGTCACCATACCATGCACGATGACCATTGCTGTTGCCAAGCCATGCACGATAACTGTTGCTGTTACCAAACCAGTACGATGACTGTTGCGGCAGCTAGTACCCAACAGCAAAATCACCTGCTGCAGGAGGCCCAACCTCCGTTTCTGCTGGTTTGGTGGTGATGCTGCTGCTGATATATATTCTACCACATCCCAATACTGCAGCTTGTCTCCTCTTATTTCTGTTGTCGTTCTGTGAGCGCTCAGTGGCCAAAGCCTGGAGAAGTGAGAAACAACCTGCAAATGGTGCCATGATGTTGCTTCTAATGAGCCACCTACTGGTGCTGCTGCTGATGTTTTGTAATCAGCTGGTGCTATGTCAACCCATGATGTGCTGCATATGCGATCAGCATGCATCACAGACCAGACAGCTGCTATTCAGTGAGGCTGCCTGCTTCAGCTCTGCTGGCAGGCGGCTCAGGAACTGTGATAGTTTTGCGACATGCATGCTGAATCAGATGTGACTTTAATCGAAGAGTTGGGGCGGCTGTCGCTTGTACATGGCAACAGTGGTAACTGGCTACCATATGCTGTTGCACAGTATCAGCCACAGCGATGCGCTGGCAGCAGTGTAGATAGATACTCAATAGAGAACAAATACACTATGAAACTAGCAGATATGCATCCGCACAGGAGAAGGCTAACTGGATTCACCGCAGCCGGTTTTGCTGAGCTGGGTGCATCCATGAAGGGCACCTACATGCAAGTTGCTTCGCAGACGGCCAGCAGCAGGCGCTCTTGTTGACCGCGCTGTTCGCAGTTGCAGCATACAGGTATCTTTGTGACCAGAATACAGCTGCTATCAAGGCGGTGTGGGTGCTGTCTTGAAATTGGTCTTGAGGTGGAAGGGCAGATCCACTTGTGCATGCGAGCTGTGTAAAACACTGAGATGCACCTCTGCAACATTCTCGTCAGCTTTTAGGAGACTATGTATGAGTGCTGACGGCAGCTGGTACTGCACCTCGGAGGGCTATGGGGATGGTGCCCCTTGGACTGCCTCGACGAAAGTCGTGTCAGCTCAGAGACATGAGCGTTGCCCATCGGTTAACTCCGCACATGTCTGGCTGTGCTCCTGGGCTTGATCTGGGTTATTGTGTGAGCTGCTGTTTGGTGTGACCTCAGTGTTCACCACAGCTCCCTGCTCAGATTCCGGAATCAGCAGCTTGCGCTAGTCCAGACCAATCAATTGGACGAATTACGGATCCACCATTTCCATTCACGGTTCTGGGCTTCGCGCGCTCTTGACTGCGGTGTTGGTCTCGGGCTGTTTGTGCGCTCGAACATGCAGCCTACAGTCCCCCCTGAGGAGGTAAGGTTTTATTTTTTGTCGGATGTTACTGCCGATCCGGCCTCTCAAGAGTAATTATTGGAAGCAGTCATGAGTTCGACTGTGTCAGCATCCTGCCATCCATCCTTGCCCTTAATTACAGGTGCTGGCGCCTCCTGGGCGGGATGAAGAGTATGTTGCTTGGAGAGCACAGACAGATCTCAGGGCACCCTACAGGTCAGCAGCTGTTCCCACGCCATGCACACAGCAGCCCCTTTCGTCAAATAGCACATTCCTTGCAGCAACGGCACCCAAGCGGCCGAGTCTAAACTCAACACGACTCTCCAGCAAACTCACACTCATTCATAAATTGGATTCAGACCAGAGCGTCAGCATTCAAGCCCTGATCCTCTGCAGCAGCCAACTCATATGCTGACCACTAGAGTAGCCTGTCTCCATCTGCTGTGGTCCCACTTGTTGCCTTGCCGTTGTTGCAGGGTGGCTCCTGAGTTCTTGAAGGGCACAAAGAGGGATGCGGCATATGATTTAGATGATTGCCCTCTCATTGTCTTTATCAATGCACGCTCTGGAGGGCGCGTGGGACCTGAGTTGGCAAACAAGCTGGCCAGAGCACTGGGAAGATCACAGGTGCATTTCCAGTCCAGCATAGTTGACTTCCACTACACTATGACCCTTATGACACGAAGGAACTCCTGCGGGCCTGGCCCCTCCAGCCTGCTGACATTGTATACCATAGCCCTTTGGCAGCACTAGCAAGCTTCTGGAGGCATTCCTGATTAGTGGTTCACCCTCCTGCACTGTTCAACGTGCAGGTCTTTGATCTTGCCACACATAGGCCAGATGCAGTACTGCAGCAGATCTGGCGTAACTTTGATGAGCAGGAACAACTTGGCAACTCCCGTGCCGCACTTGTGAGACAGCGGCTGCGTATCCTTGCGTGTGGTGGTGACGGCACTGTGGCGTGGATCATGAAGGTCATTCACCAGCTGGACCTCAAGCCACAGCCAGCAGTGGCCATCATGCCCCTGGGGACTGGTCAGTGTCCGAGGGAGTTGGCGTGTTAAGCCTCGTGCTGTAGAAACCCTCAGCCCCCTCGCCTCAGCTATACGCACCCTGCACAAGGGCTGCCAGCAGTTTGCTGATGTTGCCAGTCTGTGGGATTTTCTGACCAAAACACAATGTTGATCAGGTATTGCTGTGCAGGCCAAGGTTGTGAATTTGACTGGCTTGGTGTTGCTGTTGCGGTATGCAGGCAATGATCTGTCGCGTACTTTCTTGTGGGGCCCTGAGTTTGAGTGGGGATGGATCAAGGGGCATGCAAGCATATACGCTACACTCAAGCGGGTGAGTTGGGTAGGGCGTGCAACCAGCAACTGTTGTCAACCACTGTGACAGCAGGGCCCTCGCTGCAGTTGCTCAGGCTGGGGTGATCACAAGTTGTTGTTTTGTGTGTTGCAATGTGTCAAGCAAGTCGTGCTCATCAGCAAGTGCTGACTGTGTTGTTCAGGTTGCTGACGCCCAAGTCACAGATCTGGACTGTTGGCGTCTACGCCTGACTTTACCAGATGCTTCCTACAAACCCAACAAGACATATGCTTTGTCAGAAGTCCCCATGACGCAGCAGCACCTGCAGCAGCAGAGTGAGAGCCTTTCCACCACAGCAGGTGCTGTGCTGTTGGAGGGCACATTCTGGAACTACTTCAGTGTTGGTGCTGATGCTCAAGCTGCATACAATTTTCACCAGCTCCGCGACACACACCCTGAACTGGCCAGCAACAGAGTAGCCAACCAGTTTTGGTACAGCGCCTTCAGCTGCACATCAGGTGAGCAGAGCAGCGCACCTTCCCTGCATGATCCCTGTCATCAATCAGGCCTACATGCCTCTGACTGAAGCTGTAACAAATCTTCTGCCCTTGGTCACCAGCCTATGCCATGGTTGAGCTTTTGGCGTGAATAACTTTGGGTTTGGGGTTGTAACTGTGCAGGCTGGTTCTGTGGGACGTTACAGTCTGTGAGCAGTTTCAGCTCCATCGAGGTGCAGCAGCCTGGTGGTGGTGGAGCCTGGAGCCCGCTGGTCATACCCACCAGCATCAAGGCGTTTGTGCTCGTCAACCTACAGTCATATGCTGGTGGCCGCAACATCTGGGGTGACAGTGAAAGCAAAAAGAAGAAATGGCTCAAGCCATCAGTGGCAGACGGGATCATTGAGGTGGGTGGGAGGTAAAGCGGACGAATGCAGCCCATGGCATAGTGTAAATGCTGCTACAGCAGCTGCTGTTGTCTCTTCCTATATCTTAATGTTTATCACGCATCTGGTGGTAGATGACCTGCTGTTTCTGCCATGTGCTGCAGGTTGTTGGATTTACCCATGGTTACCATGCTCTGGCTGTTATGGGTAGTGGCGCAAAGCTGGCTCATGGAAAGCGCCTGGCCCAGGTTCATGGCATACGCCTCAGCCTGCGTCAGCCTGTGGCAACTGCTGACGGCGGCCCTGGGCAGGTGTTCATGCAACTGGATGGGGAGCCCTGGCTACAGCAGGTGCCGGCGGGCAGTCTGACTGGAGGAGACCTGGTGAGACACGGCAAGAGCTCAGGCTGTTATTGCTGCTGCACGTGGTGCAGTACAGCGTTAGAGATATTTTGCAACAGTTCCAACAACGCCTGCGGCAACACATGTGTGCTCACACTTCACTTCACCCTGAATTGTGGTGTGTTTCTCAAATGCATACCTGGGGAGCTGCTCAAGCAAGGCAGGTAGGCAGCCAGTGTTGACGGTCGACTGTTACTGCTTGCAGCTGGCATGAGTATCCAAGCCATGGCCTTCCTGCCAGTCTCCCTTTGAACCCGGTTCAGATTGAGCAGCCGTCAGCCACCACATTGCCTGCATTTGAACTCTGGCTCGTGGGGCACAGACGGCCACCAGCAGCTCCTGCATCACTCATCATTGTGTCTGCAATCTTGACAGACTGCTCAACTGTGATGCTTTCCCTGAAACACTGCTGTCCTCAGGTGCTGGAGGTGGTTCGCGCTGGCGTCAGCAGGGTACTTACAAACAGAAGTGCGGCCCTGACCCACCCAGTGAAGAGGATGACTCGTATGTTGACAGACAAGCAGGCAGAAGCATACCTGGCTGCTCCTGCAGGACCCTCCAGACTGTTCAAGGGCAGCAGTCTTGATGTGGAGCTTTGTCAGCAGCAGCAAATGAACAGCAGGAGTACGTCTGATGAAGGCTTGGAGGATGAAGACTACTTCAGTGGTGGACAAGCTCAGGCAGAGGTCCAGCAGCAACAATTGTTTGGCTTCCTGTCATCGCCCCGTGTGCGGCCCGTGTCGGTTGGTCCAGGTGGGGTCACCAGCAGCTCGGGGTCTGTGAGTGATCCTGGCTGTCAGCCCAGCCTGTCAGGGTCAGGGGGCAGGACGTCAGCCAGGTTGTTTGATGACATGGAGTGCGCGGGTGGCGGCGGGGATGTGTACACGCAGCCGGTGCGCAACGCCATCAGCAACCCAGGCACCGAACCTGACAGCCTCGCCAGTAGTAGCCCTGATCTCAATGTTCATGGCATATCTGCTGCTGGCGGTGGCAAGACAGCCGGCCATGATGCCCCCAGCGGCGGTGCCATCACTTGTGCACTGCAGTCGCCAGGTACAGACAGTCAAGCAGTGAGCGTCATTTGACTTGCTGAAAGCAAGGATCTGGCAGGCCGCAGGGGTCTCAGCATGGCGCTGACGCTCGCCACTGTGTCTGCCTTGAACGAGTAAGTCTTCTCTCAGCAGCTTCAAGTGTGATGATGTCTTATTAAGGCTTTCACTGCGTATTGCCAAAGGTCCATAGATGGCTGCATTGCTGCGAGTGTCACAGATTGGTGCGACTGTAGCAAAGGCAGCCAATCAACCGAGGTGTGTTTTCCACCACTGCCGTCACTGTGGGCTTCAAAGTGGTTGCTTACAGGCTGCAGTCCAACCAGATGCGGTTGATGTCAGCAAGTGTCGTGCTCAAGCTTGTTGCGCTGTGCACTGTGTCCCTCTGTGTGTGCAGTCTATTGGCGTCTGATACTAGAACTGCTCTGGTGCAGTCGTTTATATTAAGGTGGTACCTGTTCTATTACTGCTATGCTCCAGTGCAGTTACGTTTTGTGTTTGGTCACCTGCTTCTGAGAGCCCTCAGCTCAAGAGTAAGCCTGTGACTTTGCCTGCTCAGATCACGGCCACCTTGTTGTTTGCTATAGGTACTTTTTGATGAGGGAACTATTGCTTTTTGTTATATCAGCGAATTAAGCTTCACTTCAGAGTAGTTGTGGCAGGAGTGAGTGTGGGGAGGTGTTACCCTGCAGTCTACATTGCTCTTGCCATGAGCGGGGTAGCATTCCAAAGCTTATTGTAGGGTTCTAGCCGAGGATATTACCTGCAGGATATTGGAGTCTGGGTATTCATGCTGCACCCCAGCAAGCTGTCATTTGGCTCTGTAGAATCTTGTTGTGCTCATGTTGAGTGTCCTATATGGGATGAGTTCATTAACAGGGAAAGCTCTTGTGATGGCTGAAGTGTCATGCGATTGTGGTGGGTGCTTGTGGTGGGAAATTCTTTCCATTGAAGTGTACTGTTATTCATGCATGCTGCGCCACAGCCCTGTAATATGTCTCATAGTCATATGCTTGCTTCTTGCCACTAGCAAGCTTTGATGTCAGATGAGTTGGAAGGTATTGTGTGCCCTTTGTCTCACCCTGTTCAGTGATTGTTTGTTGACATTATGTTGGTTGTGTACACGATCCACGTTTTGCTGGCATTGATCATGGTAGCTGTCAGGCCGCCAACGCTGTCACAGGGCGGTGACCGTTGTGGTTTGAAAGGCGACACAGCCGTTGAGTTGTCACAGTTGGCAGTCGTTTGCTGCTGTGCACGCGCACGCAGCCGATGCACTGGCTTTGCATTGGCTGCAAGTTTGACTACTGGCATAATGCGTGTAGGCCCTGAGCTGGCATAGCAATTGAGCCATGCTGGTCACCTGCAACACACAAGGCATTAATGTATGATCTCCAGGAATGCTCAATCTGTGAATGTTCATGCCTAGTAGTGCTAGTTGGTAAGTGAAGGTGGAATTGTGCTGGACTGGGGGTGTTGCTGTTCATGTCACATGTAAGGCCGGGAACATGTCATGTCTTGTACTTTTTCTCCAGTCCTGTGTTTGCATCTGCCAGCTGCTATGGGCAATACTTGTAGCGGCAGCAACTCTAGAAGCAGCAGCCACTTGTGCACAATGAGCAGTTGTCTGCTGCTGACAGACGTGACAGTGTCATGATTCCTTCATAGTGTATGCTCCTTGATGGGGCCGCCTACATCTATGTTTGAGGCTGCAGCTGCTTGTTGCTGAAATGAGTGAGTCAAACAGTGCCACTGATGTGCCTTTCACAAGAATATCTGTTGATGGTCTATCATATTAAAAACTTATTTGCCAAACTAGGTTGCAAGTTGTAACCAGGCAGTCAAAATTTCTGGTCGTTTACAGGGGTATTCTGTATGTTTGGATTCTATGGTCAATGCCTGGCAGTGAAATCAGTAAGAGGCTCTGTGAGCAGGAAGGAAGGAAGGAGGGAAGGAGGTTACCTTCTGTTCTGTGAGCAAATTCCAACATCAGACTGGAGTGCAGTTTTCTGAAGGTTTGTCTGCCTGTCCACCCAAGGCCTTTGCAAGGGTCTTGTGATTCAGTCCTCCCAAGGGTAGTGGTAATGGTGGCTTGTCGTCTCTGCCAGCACTGGCACACTAGCGTACTACTAGTAGTGGACTGTCGACAGAAAGTCTATGTCTGGCTAGTGAACACACTGTCTCAGATATGACAGCCGGCCATCACGGTGGGATAACCCCCTCATAGTGAGTTGGTGTCACTTTGCACCAGTACACCCAAGGTGTCCTGCAGCCTGCAGGGTCTGGCTAAACAGCCACCGCATTGCGGCCATCGCTGCAACAGTTCTGCCATCGCCATTCTGAATGTGTTATACCACGTAGCATGCTGCGCAGCATTCATCATGGGTCCGTACATAAGCAGGCGTTGATGGAAGGAAGAAAGAAAGTTACCTTTTCTGGCCGCAAGGCCCTTTGTACACACCTTGGGAGAAGTACTTGGTGGCTCAGCCACGCTGGCACACCAAGATTTAGCCACCCTCAGGGGCAAAAGTGCCGTCACGGCACAAATCCCCACTCAGTGGGGGGTGGCAGTACAAGCAGTAAACCTCAACAAACCTCGACTGGCACTAACATCACAAAAGAGGCAACCTAACTATCGCAGCCAAGAATTGGTACAAAGGCAGCATATGAGCATGGGCAGTCAAGGATCAAGGCAAGGTAGGCTGCGAGAAGTCCGACTGTGGGTATGTCTCCCGCAAATGCTGAACACCAGCACAGTTCAGAACAACATGTTGCGCATGCCCAACAACATGTGCAGCACAGATATGACAGGCGTTGATGATTACCTACCATGTAGGCAGCAGCACAACAAGCCCAACAGCTGCAGCGTATAGTTGGTCGAACCTGCCCAGTGTCACTTGCTGCTGTAACAGCATGCTCAAAGAGACACAGTTGCGATATAGTATCTCATGTTGTTGATTCCCATCTAACAGGCAGTAGCTGCCGAGTGCAGGATGTACATATGTCTGTGTCTGCACATGCTCTTCCTACACCCACCAGCAGTTCAACTTGCTGCATGGCTCAATAATTTTACACCAGGAAGAGGTGCATAGGTACCCTAGCATGACAGTGTGGTGACCGGCAACAAACAAGAGCAGCAAGACGCACTGCCTGTCTATGGCATAGACAACCCATCTGCAACATGCCTGCTGGAGCCGGGTGTCTTCTCCCCTGGGTGCTACCCGTTGACCATACTTGGAGGCCAGTATTTGCAATGTTGGCCACTTTCTGCCGATGTGCGGATTCAAAATTTTTGTCATGTGCTGCTGACCTGACTGCCCAACTGGCCATGGGATGCTGAGGCCATGTTGGTGTGTCGGAACTTCAGCTGGTGACCAGCACATGCCACCTTTCCACTGTGGGCTGATGCAAGTGCTGCTGCTGCTGCAGCTGATTTGTTGTCACAGTATTTGGAATGCTCTAGGCCACGAGTCTGTATGCTGCCAATGACATCCTACTCAAAAACCAGCGGAAGGGTGATCACAGTGTCCCCCTCAGAGCATTCTGGGAAGGTGGCAGCTAAGAGATGATCTCTGATGGTGTGCTGCACTGCCCCCCTGATCACAGTGGGGTCCATCAACCCCGAGCCCAGGTCATAATCCCCGGCAGCAGCAGGCAGCGCTATCAAAGTGTCTGTCAGAAAGCGCACATCTGTCACTGCACCCGACTCCCCTGACACATCCAGCTGCATGCTGATGGTGCCCAGCACTTGCGGCAACGCCTGCAACTGCTCAAACATAGGGATCAGGGCGTCATTCAAGTGCTGCAGGGCTTCTTCTTCATCCAGTGGCCCATCAAAGAAGGGACTGGGCTCTGTGAACCAACCTGCAGGCAAGAATCTTTACCACTGGACCTGAACTTGCAGCTGTAGCCAAGTCACTCCATGCACCCTGGGAATGCCACAGGACTTGAATTGGTGCACCATGTTACATTTTGGTGAACACCAGTTGTGCATCGTCAGCTTGGCAGCTGCTGCATGTGTGATGTATGGCAACCATCCCTCACCATGCAGCACCAGCCTGCCCTGCTGAGGGTCCCTGGTGCCAGACACTGGCCGAACACCATGAGGGAATCGCGGGTCAAACACAGTCAGCTGCAGGACAAGCAGCACAACAGGCATGATGCAGTCAGGCAACAGTCTAGCTGATCAGACACACACAGCAACACTGTAGCAGCAACAGCAACAAAACAAGAACAGTGATCTGTGCACATGGTCACGGCAGCAATTGACATTGCATACCAAGCATCTGCAAGGAGACACAGTTGACTGAAATTTGATGTGCTGCGCAAGCTGGTCAAGGTGACAGGAGCGTTGTTGGAAGTTGAAAGGCACACTCATGCCTGATCAATTCTACCCGACAAGGGGTCTCTGCCTAGCAAGCTTACCGATGGTGCTACAGGAAGCAGGCACGCGGCTTTACTATTGTTGGTGCAGGATGTTTTGTTGGGTGCTTCAACAGTCGCATGTCAGGGTGCACGCAGCACACCTGATTGAATTGTGGCTGGACAAGTGTCACCAGGTCTGTGAGCTCCAAGCCCTTGCCAGGCTGGAATGACTGCCAGAAGCTGCCAAGCAGTTGTGGTTGAAGGATCATTGTCTCACCACCTGCATGCCAATCACGGCAGGAACATGCACAACACTTGCGTCACTGAACTTGACATCAAATGCATCAGCAGACAAGGCATTGATCCGTCTCAGGGCACGCAATCCTTATACATCATATAACATCCTGACAGCTCCTCCATCTGCAGCTCATCCAGGCAAGCATTAATAATAAGACGAGCAATATTGCCCAAGTCCTCAGAGGCTTCTCCTGCAGAACTGCTGTGAAAGAGAGCCCACCAGCCCTCACATGTACAGCAGGTAAGAAGTGGGACAACATACAGCAAGGGGGTTGCCTGAATCTTCGTTCAATGGTTCACCTGCTGCAGGGGCTGGCAGCTGGTGCTGTCTGAGCACCCACCTGTGAAAGGTCTGGTGTCCCACTGTGTCAATGACAGCACAAATGCAAAAGGGCCATGGAAACTATCGCAGTGCAGCTCCTGCAGACACCCGTCAATGTAGTAGCTCATCCATATGGGGCTGATGGCACGACAACCCTGGAGCAGCAGGGATGTGTGCAGTCAGTCATCACGTGACACATGTCTGCTGGCTGAGGTCAGACTGTAACAGACAGACTGTTGTGCTGAAGCAGCAAGTTGGGGAGCATGCATGAGCAACCACTGTTGGTCACATAGTCGCCGTCAAAGAAGCTGAAGGGTTGCAGCTGACAGAAGGCTTGCACAGTGGTGTTGATACATCAACACTGATAAATGCAAGTAACTTAACTACGACTTGCTGGCCAGCAGGCTGAGACTGTTCCTTGGCAGTGCAACAGGATGCTGGCAGAATCATTCCCTCACACCTCCCCCCTACCAGCTGCCTTTCCCCGTACTCCAGCAAGGCATCCACCAGCTGTTCATGAAGTTCATCGGGAAAGTAGATTGAGGCCTGTAACAGACACGAAGGGCAGCCAACAATGAGCACAAAGACGGAGTGTTCTGCTGCCATATGTGATGTCAGCATCATGACATCGTGATTGCAAGGGAATAGCACAGATGTCAGTTGTACTTGCAGGGTGTTTGTGTGTGCAACCATGGACGAGCCGTGTATGTATTCTGCTGCAAGATCACCTGTGTGCGATGCAGTGTATACTGATTTGGTACATGCCAGTAATCCCACATGAACCTCTCTTGCATGGTCTTCCTGGGATCACTGAATCTGTGAACACAGGCAGCAGCGGGTACAGCTTCAAGAGCCGGAACATGCCACACATGTCAAGAAGTGCTGGTACAGCCTGCTGACAACATAACATGGTCAGCTGGATCAATGTTTGGCATCAGACATAAACAAAAGCATCCACTGATGGCCAGGTTCGCAATTGGTGATATCAGGTAAGTTGCACACTCGGCTGCTGGCTGCAGATGCTTCCTGGCCACAGGCAGCCACCTGTCATCAAAGACTTGACGCAGCTGACTGCTGACTGGTGAAAAGTCCGGTACTTTGATTATATGCTGTGGCTTGTGGAGCTCTGATAGTTCAGTTTCTCCACTGTCAATGTCTACATCTGCACCAGCATCAGCATCGTCGTCAGCAGCAACAGCAGCAGCAGCACAGCACACACCAGATACCAAGCTGTACACCAGCTCCTACTGCGCTCATACACGCTTGTTTGCAACCTACCTGGTTTTGACCTTTGCTGTCGTCGCTTAAGTTGCTGTTTCCTGCGTGTCTTCTGCTCTGCTGCTTTGTAAGCCTTTCCGCCGAAGCCTGCTCCTGGTATGACCCTTCGCCTAGTATGTAAGGCCAATGAGCTATCGCGGCTGTGTTCATGTCTGGACCTGTGCATACTGGGGCACAGCGTCCAACGTCCAAGAAGGCCGCGCTGAAGTACCATCAGTTGTAGTCACAGCTGTTACGCAGCTGAACACTACAGACCCATAGAATCTAATGACGACAAGATAGCAAACTCACAAGGCATGCGCTGTCGTTCGCTGCACCTGAATGGTACTGGTGGTGTGATGCCGGAAACAGGCTGCGGCCTTACCCGCAATTTGCAATGACAGCGGCGCGGTGCTGTTTTGGTCAAAGACAGTGTTCAGCTGCCACAGGGTGCAGATCAGCTCTGGACAACAGAATTCAGGTGATCTATGTTACATTGACCACCCAGGTCATTGTCAGCAAGTGCAACTTGATCGCTTTCAGCTAGCCATGATACTCCTATGCAGTTCCATCAGCTTAATCACCTCCGGAAGCATATCCAACTCCCCATCGACGGGTCCAGATGCCACTAGCCTGATTGTGAAGTCGGCGTCTGTACAGCTGTGGTCATTGGCTGCATCAGCTGAGGCACATGAAGCAGCTGCAGCATGCACCCGATCGTTGCACTCAAGACCCTGCTGCACAGCTTTGATGTTGCCAGAATCAATTCTATTCGCTGCATGGGTCCTGTCACACACTGCTGACTCTGCGGCTGCAGGCATGCCCTGCACCATGATCATGGCCTTTTGAAGAGCAGGACAGGGTGACCTGTGCAAGTAATCATCCCACTTTGGTTGATTGCGCAGCTGCTTTGGGTGGAAATGCTGATTGTCAGCATTCCCATCAGAAGCAATGCCCTGACACGTTGCAGTTCCCCATTGCTGCCATTTGCTGTTCTGTAGTTGCTGCTCTAAGGTGCTCAGCTGCTGCTGATACTTTTGCTCTTGCAGTTGTAGTTGCTCAATGGCTGCTTCATAACACTTCCGAGCTTCTGCAACTGCACCTTGCTCTAGGTGCAGCTGCTGGTTGAGCTTTGCCAGTTCCTCCTGGATGGCAACATTGAACAGGCAGAATCTCTAGGCCCTGATGATTGGAAGAGGTAAACATGGGCTGCAGCAGGCACCACAGGCATGACATCATAGCTTCTTGATCCGCTGAGCCCAATCACCAACATGGGAAAGTTGTAACATGGATGCTGCAGTGTAATGCTGGTAACATAGCTGGATCCTGGGCTGCAGCCGACCTGTTGCACTCTGGTTGATTGCTGGAGAGACTCCATTTCAGCCTTTGCCCTACCATACTGGGCAGCCAATGCAGTGACTTGAGTGGCTGACAAATGCAAGTATGTACCTGTACCACCAGTGCTTGTCTGACTGCATGATCCTGTACCAATCAATATAGACTCCCAGAGCTCTGCCACACTGGCAATACTATCAGCAACGTCAGCAACAGTGGCGCGATTGCCAGTGGTGGCACTCACCAGGCATTGCGTGTGTTGCGTGGCGCATGGTGACGTTTGATCAGGCTCAGCAGTGTTGACTTCCTGCTGTAGCTGAGTGGCCAACCAGCGTCGCTGGCCCAAGGCATCTACTGGTGGTGATGCAGCCGCTGCTGGCGATGCCTGCCCTGCTGCTACCTCTTCAGCAATACGGCTGTGAGCTTCCCTTTCACTCTGCAGCAGTGCAAAAGAGGATGAGGACTGGAACCACTTTTTCATTACCAAGGTTTAAGGGTTGACAACAGATCATTTGGACGACCTCATTGTCTACAAGGGTCAGCCTGGGAATGGCATTCTGCCACTGGTGATGATGTGGTGCAATGAAAGCTCATTTTCGGACTTGCCAGCTGCCTCTGTACTGCATACTTACATGGTGCAGCAGCTCAGGTGCTCAGGTGGCCTTGGACACCACAATCATCAATATGTATGGGCAAACTTACCTGCAACAAGCTCTGCAGATGCTGCAGCTCCTGAGTATACAGCTTGTCACTTCTGGCCAATGCTACATTGTAGTCCATCTGCGCACTGTGCTGAGCAGCAGACACCATGTGCATGCGGGTCTTGCAACCCTGCAGCTCTGACTGCAGCGCCGCCACCTCAGCATGGCGCCCTGACAGGGCTGACTGCTGTTCCTGAAGCTGCTTCTGACACAGCTGCAGCTTGTGCTGCACTTGCAAGGTGCGACTATCTGCAAGGAGAGCCACAGGTGTGAACAAACACTGTGCAGCATTGTCACAGGATCTCTCAAGTCGAGTGATACTTGTCTGGTATGGTTGTGTCTGCGTGCAGCTCACGGCACCAACCAGCTCCAATGGGCATAAGAAGCTGTAAGTCATAATGAATGCTGTGCTCTTTGAGACATGCTTTACACGTATATGGTGTCAGCAACTGCAGCCATACCTGTTGCCTGTAACTGCAGTGTCTTCTCCCTGGCCACGACAACAGCTTTGTTGCCTGCTGCCCTAGCCCGCAGTAGCCGCCGCTGAAGCATCTCTACTTGCTGCTGAGCTTTCTGCGCATCAAAACTTGCTGCAGAAGACGCTTGTTGGGCTGCAGAGAGCTCATCCTGCAGGGCGCTGCAGAGCTGCTGCACTGCAGCAAATCGGCCAGTGAGACCTTCTGAAGCAGCAGTCACAGCCTGCAGCACACAAAAATTGTCAACAATGGAGTAGAGTGTCATGATACAGCACGTAACAATGAGAACCATGTGCTAAAACAGACCCACAAACACATTTGCGCCTTGCTTGTGTCCAGGACAACGTCTTGCAGCACTGCCATTTACTGCAGCAGTAGGGAGTGTAACTGAGCCTGATAAATGCTATCCTGCAGCTTGTGAAGCACCAGCAACCAACCTCTGCATTAACACCTTTGATCATACATATCCACTACCTACCTGCAACCTCCTGCTGCTCTCCCGAGACTCTGATCTGCTGCACAGGAGGTCAGCGCTCAGCTGGCTGCACCGCTGCTTGCTTGTTGTCAGCTGTGCCAATGTGTCCAGATGCTGCCGTTGCAGCTGCAGGCCCCTTGTCACCGCTGTGCACTCCAAGAGTTGCACATCTGGCACAGGCCCTGAAGTCCCCTGGCCACCAATGACTACAAATTTGTGGCCTATCCGGGTGAGGGTGTGTAGGGCACGAGGGACTGGCAGCTCAGATGCAGAGGCTGCAGGACAGGTGAATGGTGTCAGCAGTCGGCGGAAATGCAGATTCATGCAAATAACACCTTGGTCTGGGAACGGTGTGTGAAAACTACATTTGACATGTCAGGGCAATCACTACAAATTTTATGGCTGCCAGGCAATACAGGCTTTGACAGCACTACAGCTACTGCGCAGGCAATGCTTCTTTCTTTGCCCTGTTATGACCCACTGAGGGTAGACCATGTTATGAGGGTTGCTTGCTTCTGAAAAGTGGGCAATCTAGATACATTTGTTCATATGTAGTGGGACAACTTGCCTGCTACTTCCACTGGAATCCACCTGTTGCTGTGTGTGTCGAAGGCCCACATGTCATTCAGCAGCTGGTGTGTTCCACAGTATCCACCATGCAGCAGCAAGTAGCGCCCCTCCACCTGCTCAAGAGAAGCTGCTCTACGAGCAGCAGGGCGCAGCAGTTCCTGCATGACAAAGCCCCTCTAGTCACACGTGCCAGCAACCACACAGGCTGACCTCTTTGAATGTTAATAACCTGAAGTCAAATGCTTCAAGCACCTCTCAGGCTGAGAGTCCACGCAGTCTCAGCAACCCACAGCACTGTTGACATCCTGGGCATTGCTGTGACTGCATGGCATGTTCAATGCGGCCTTTACAGTTCACCAGGTGTAGGCGCGTACCTTTGAGCCCTGAACACCTAGCAGCTTGCACACACCTTTGTAGCAGCTTGCAGCCACTCCCACTTTGACATGTCCAGGCACCACAGATCATCCACATGTTGGCCATGACCATCCACCCCGCCATATATAAAAAGCTTGTGGCCCAAAAGCACAGCAGCATGACTGCGCCTGTGACCTGGAACATCCCCTCCTGTGGCACAGCAATTGCAGGAGTGTCTGCACGAGTTACAGACTGCCGCAGACACACAACTCAACAAGCACAAACTGCCTCTAGACCATCACAGTGTATTGCTGCACCTTGTGAAGAACTTTGCAGCCACTTGTGTGAACAACCCAACCTGTGCTTGCTGCCTCACCTGTAATCTCAGGCTGCCACCACTCCATGTGGTCCTGATGGAACAGCCACACATCATTCAGGCAGCCCTGTCTGTTGGTCCAGCCACCAAACACCACCAGGCTCCGCCCAGCAACATAATGGCAAATGCTGTGGTGGCAGCGACCAACTGGTGAGCGATTGCGAGGCTGTAATACCTGCCAGGTAGCACTCCAGCCCCGGTACCACAACATTGTGTTGCTGTTGTCGTGTTGCTTGCTTAGCTGGTTGCTGCTGGTACCTGGCTCATCACTTGTCTTGCAGTCTTCTTGCAGACTGGTGTGTGTCAGCACACACAACTGCAAGTCAAGGGTCTGCTCGTCACCATTGAAGCCTCCAGCCACCACAAACTGGTTGTGGCCACACGCACACGCTGCAAAGTCACGCACAGCTGCTGGCAGCTGTTCTGCTGTGACAACAACTTCAGCAGAGGTGTCAAGCATAATGCTCGCTGGTTCACAGCACTTTGAGTGGCTGGCATGGCTGCTCGTAAGGCTGCTGCAGAGAACAGGAAGTGTGCCCATTCTGTAGTCCCCTGTCATGCTTTCCTCCAGCACCAGCATATTGAGGTCTGTGAGCCAGGTACTGCCTGCTACTCCACCGTATACCAAGAGGACGCTGATGTGTGGTGGCGGCACAGCTGTACAATGCTGTGAGAATGAAGAGCCATAGGCGGCTGGCTGCAGTGCATCTAAAAGAAACGCTGCATGCCTAACCCTTGGCTGCAATCTAGCTTCACCCGAATTGAACAGCAAAGAGTGCCAGCGGAAAACCGGAGCAAACTGCAGGCCTGCAGCAGACATCAGTGTTCACACTCACATTGGGCCAATGGGCTGTGGTGAGGGTCAACTCACAGCAAGAGCCTAGCAAATCTGCCACACATTGTGCAGTGATAATGGCTCCTGCCTGGGAATGAGGTCCTTGGTATTCTAATTGTGCATCTGGACCCACCTGCCAAGGCACCTGTACATGCAGCATCAGCTTGCTGCTGCAGCTCCTGGTTGTGCAGGACAAGCAGCTGAAGCTCCTCTGCGACTGCTGCTGCCTGCAGCTCAGCACAGCACAACCCTGCCTGCTGGTCTTCCAGCATCTCCTGCAAAGACAAGTGTCACTTGTGAAGCTCGGTCGCATTGCCAGGTTGACTGTACTATGCTGACTGAAGACAAACACAACCCGACAGACAAGCAAGCAAAGAGGAAAGTCACCTGCAGCTTGCTGGCCACAGCAGCCAGCCTTTGCCTCCCAGCTGTTGCAGCAAGCCTCAACCAAGGCCGGAAGCACTGCCCAAGCTGCCCCCGCTCCCTGACAACTGCTCTTCCTGCTAGTAGCCGGAAATGCCTTGTTGTTCTAGCAGTGCTCGACCTCCAAGAAAGTAATGTCATGCACAAGCGGCTGCACTGCAGCTGTCGTTTTGCTTTGCACTCGCACCCGTGCTGCATGAAAGCCAGAAGGCCCCAGCGCTGCAGCCATTGGGCCCTGATTGCTGAGAATGCTGACTGAATGCGCTGCAGCTGCAATCTGGTTGCTGGCAGTTGAGTCCATAGCTGCCAGGTCCTATACAATAGATGTTGTTGACATTTATGCTGAAGATACCTGCACTGCACTTCAGCAGTTATGTGCTCCTGCCAGAGCTCAAAAGCTTTGCGCAATGCCAGCGAAGGGGGCATCTGACCTTCTGCCTGTTGTGCTGCCAAAAGAGTGTGCCGCTCATATCTGCTCACAGCCGCAGCGTTGTGCCATGCCTGCACATGAGTCACATGAGTTGCCACGTTCATCGCCTGATGATATGTGAGCTGCATGCTGAGTGCAATCTGTGACTGGCTGAAGCTTTACAGTCCTGGTGCCCACAACAAGGCGGCAAAACCTTCAGTGCTCAGTGCGGCAAAACCTTCTGTGCCAGTCTGCTGTGCTGCACATCACTAACCTGCACTGCTGCCCTGCCCTGGATCTCCAGCAGCCTGGTGGCCATTTCAGTGGCCCTCTGAGTTCTCTCATGGTACATGTTGCACCACGTGCCAAAGCACCTGGCCACCGTCTTGCGCTTGCGCCACAGCTGAGCCCGCCGCATCTGTTGGTGCAGCTGCTGCTGGTGCTTGGTGAATTGAATCCAGTGGTGAATGACATGCCGCAGGCGCAATCGCATGAGGTGTTGGTTCTTTTGCTCATTGACAGCCTTCGTGTAAACAACATCCTGCCAAGCATGCAGCGCACATGCCTGCACTTGCAGCGCCTTACACGCCCCTTTTCTGCAGCATGACAGCAGCAGTAGCTTTGGATAGGTGAGATCACACAAAATCTCATTGCATGAGTGATATTGTGTGGCTGCAAGCAACAAACCTCTCCTGCCTGCTGATCTTCATAGATGTCTGTGGACACTCTCACCCCAACACCCAGGCCACCTGTGCTGCAGTCCTCACCTGCTGGCCTGCATGAGCCTCAGCCAGGCCTTCCAGTACCTTTTCAACCAGACCAGCTGCACCCTGTGCACTGTTTTCAGTTGCTGGCTTTTGGCCTTTGTGTACCCGGCCCATGTGGTTGTGCACTTTGAAAGCAATGCCAGCTGTAGTTGCTCAAAAAGAATATCTGCTAGCCGACACTGAATGGCTTTTAGTTTGGAGTGGATATGGACCTGCAACGAAGGTCGGAGGCATGAGGTTCCACCTGGTGAAGAGAGAGGGTGTGTGTTTTCCAGCCATGTCCGTGTGGTTGGGCAGTCGGTTGCAGGTGAGAGACAGGAGAAGTATCAACCTCACAATGCAGTGACAACCAACTGTTTGCAAGACATAAGCAGTCGCCACCTCACTTGTGCATCTTTCAGCTTCTTTTTGTATGCAGCGTCCATCTTCTCCACTTCCTGCTTATGTCTCTCACTGAGGCTTCTGCTGTCTGCCAATTCCTCATCCAACTGTACTAACCTTTTCTGCATCGTTAATACTGCAAGATTGTGTGCACGCTCCCAGTTATTGCTCTGTGGCATCACGTTCTTGCTGGGCTGCAGAACACCCTCTACAGCCTGGCAACTACTGGTAGATTGCTGCCAAGCAGCCGCTCCACGGCACCAATCAGCTTCAACCCTTTGTACTTCTGCTATTGCATTTGATGCATTTGCTGTCTGATGTGCTGCTCTGCCTACTTCCCCTCTCCGCATCTCCCTCCTTCCCACAGCAGCTGCATAACCGGCTTTGGCATCCGCTTTGTCTACCTTGCTCATGTTGCATGTGGTGGTGCCAACACTCAACCCAGCTTCGAGACAGCCATTATAAAATTTTACAGGGGACTTGAGTCCCAGTAGGCAGTTTTTGATCACAACCCGCTGGATGGGTGTGGGCTCAGTGTGTTCTTCCATGCCTAAAGAATTCTTGCTGTTCAGAGGCGGTGATTAATGCTGAATATATAGATCCTTAGCTCTAGAGAGTTATATATATGGACTTGTAGGAGGTTTGCTACCCTCCCGAAAAACACAGGCTGGTCCATCTGTCAACGTTTCACAGAATGAAACGTGCATCGTCGGCACCTGCCCACAATGAAGAGCCACGCATGTAATAATTTGCAAAGTCAAGTGCATGACACGCCCTAAACGGCAGACCCAGCTTTCCTATAAACATTCGTCTGCACCAACCTAAGCGCCTGAATCACCGACGTTTAGTGTTGAATGCGACGACGCTCCCAAGGTAGATTGTTTGCTACACCAGAGCATGCTTACAAGGGACCGTTGATTACATGGCTTGCTGCCCCAGTATTTGCTGGCAACGGAATGCAAATAAGATGACGGAAAGTAATGAGCACTGCTTGTAACTGGTAGTGATCAGACATGACGGATACTAGGAGACAGATTCTGCAGACCATCAGGGACCAGGCTAGACTGGTGCAGCAGAACAGCAGCAAGCTCCCACCGCATGCGCACACATGGAGCGTGCAGCATTGGTGGGAGGCTTTTCAGTTCCTGGTGAGAGCTCTGCGCCCTAATTGCCTGGGAAACCGCATGAGCAGGCCTCATCACTGAGCGCATCTGTGACTGTAAGGTTCCCAGTCATTGCCGGTGACAGACGATGGCAGACACAAAACAACACCCATTACGTTTTGACCCCGCAGTTCATCGCGTGTGTCCCACCAGCTGATAGCACCCACCATGATGACCTGCTCTTTTTCGCTAAATCTCACCAGCATCCCACCCCCGACCCGCCATACTTTGTGAGGCGCAAGGGAAAGCAGTTACCACCAGACCTGCAGCTGAGTGGGGAAAATTTTGACACTGTCAACTGGGCAGAGACTGTGCTGCTCAACATTGTGCTTCAAAGTCAGTACCAGCTGACAGTCGTGACATGCGGGTGAGCTGCAGGGTATCGCAACAACGAAGCAGCTGCTGCCGTCACTGGTCCACTTGGAAGCTTGTCCACCTACAGCCTACAGTGACACTTGCAGCCTGCAGAAGCACTCATGCTCATGGTTGACTTCAAGCATAACAGGATCACCTGATGACGATGTTGACCTAGTCATATGTCTCTGCACGCCGTTTCCCGCTGCAGGCGTGAGGCACTGCCATTTGTTGCTGAGGGCCGCACCTGGTCTTCTGGCATGATCACGGTGTCAAAGCCCGTGTATGCTTCCACCACCATAACAGCAGTGAACTTGGACAGCAGCAGAGCTGAGGCCAGCAATCCGCAGCCATGCTACCCAGACATCTGCTTTGCTGTAGACAACTTTGACAATGCATTTGATGACCTGGTGAGCAGCAGCTTACAACAGTTTTAATCATGGTTCTTGGAACATTGGCCTCTGCTTTGCATCGGCACTGTTCCATGCTGAAGTTAATCATGCCTGGCACAAAGTGCGCAGAACGACGGGCGTAGCAGGCCCATACTATGCGACACCCACTTGCTACATATCTGTGAATTGTTTCCTCTTGCTGCTGCTGTCAAGATGGCCCTGTTGCTCTCTGACCTGTTGAAGTTCTGTCTGACATGCTCCTAGGTGCTGGAAGATGCAGACAGGTGTTACTGTGTAGTATTACATGCCATCCTTGACAATTATGACCATGCAGCAGTAGACCCATACCCTGATTTTGACTCAGTGTCAGCACATGCCACAACTCACAGTTCCAACTTCAGTAGCAACTCATCATCAGCTGCAAAGAGTGATGCACAGCAGCAGCTCCACACTATTAGCAGTGAACTGCCTGGATCAGGCACGACTGCAGCGGTACCAGCATCAGGCAGCACTGTGACAACACCCATAGCAGCACCAGCAGGAAGGACCAGCAGTGCAGATGGTAGTCCCTGCTCATGGCAGATAGGTACACGTCGCAGAACCCTGTTTGCTGGATATGTAGCGTATGAACAAATACTTGACTTTCTTGACACCAATGGTCGCAGCAAAAGCATTTTTGATGCTTTTTGGGGTTACAAAGGTCCCACACAAGACAAAGTGGTCATGACAGGACCAGGCGGTGTCGGCAGGTGTGAAGTAGCAGTGAGGAAAGCGGTACAGCAGCAAAAAGTTAGCTGTGTACAGACACCTGCTGGCCGTGCAAGTACTGACCTGGGTAACAGCAATGGAAGCATGCAGATGCCAGGGACCAATGCTGCGGATGCAGCTGCAGTACAGCGGCAACGGGGGTTGCTGCAGATGGGACTGCACAATGCCCGCAGGTTTGCTTCTGGTTTACAGCAGGCACTTTCGGATATTGATGCGGAGAGCATGGGATGCCATATGCAGTGTGCATTAATGTTGTTGAAGCTGCCAGTGAAATATTTGGCAGATGAATTGTTGGATGCCGCCTAAGTGTAACACTTGTTGCTGCAGTGTAGAAGCAGCCTTCGTAGAATAAGAGGAATGAGTAGAACAAGAACTTCTGCTTCTTCACTTGGACAAATGCAGCAGCACTGCCGGCAAGCCTGCCCTAGTCGCTAATGCATGCCCTCCAAGTTTCTGCCACACCATTCTCATTCACACCTAGTGAAAGGCATGCTGTCACTGCCTGGCTCTATGTAGGTATAGATGGCATCTACTGCTCGCTGTGCACATATTGCGCTGTTCCTCAAGGGCATATGCATCCTGCATGTGCCAACGCATCCCATCGTGATCATGCTGCTCGGCTTGACATCTTTCGCATCATCCAAGGGAGGTTGCCCAACTGTACGGTACTCGTATTTGGCTGAGCAGCCATGATTCATTGAAGAGCCGGCGAGGCCCCTCGCGGCCTGAAAGGATAACTTCAAGTCACCCAAGTTGGACTTCTCATTCTGCCAGACCTCTGTCGGCTGAGGTGACAGGCATATCGGCAGTCACTACAACTAGGAGAGGCCTGCATACGTGTACGTAACCTCTGAGTGCACTGTCGGCGCCTGGCGGTATTGGCAAAACGTATGCGGGCACCGAGCACCAAGCTGCCGCAACCCCGTGATGCCGGTGTCGGACGGCAGCGCGCCGGAAGCGGTGCGCAAATGCTATAGCAGGATTACTTCATGAATAGTTGAGCAGCTAAGGGCGTTGTTTATATTGAGGTGTGACCAAGGTTGTACCCTCACTTGCAGAGCCTGTAACCTGAAAACACACCCAAAGAGGCGCTGTTGAGGGCTGTAATGAAATTGCTGTGATTCAGGGTTTGGGCCCCAACTGGTTGCCAACTGCAAGCCTTGACTTTGGAAGTCAGCAACAGCAGACAGCAGTCTTGGACACCTGCAACATCCACTGAGGCAGAGTGTCCAGCGGGGCCCTGCTAAGTGCCCTCCCCACCCCCACTGGGCATGGTGCCTGCTCATCAACTCATAAGAGCCTGTTGGTAGGCTGGCCGGTGCCGCATCAACAACAGGGCCTATTGTTCATCTGTCAAACACTCTAATCTGCTGCCTGAGACTGTACACATGAAATGTATCGATGATGACTGAGTTCCCAAGGTGTAGCTGAAAGTACACAAACATACTAACGCCCTGAGCAAATACTGAGATGATCATGGCAACAATCACAATCAGTGTGATAGACCTGATAGTCAGGGGCTATCACGTAAAATGCATTGAAGACATTACTGTAATGAAGAGATAATAATCCTGCTGCAAAACCAGATGACAAACAAAAGAAACTGCTTGCTTGCAGGACATTGCAAACGCCTTGGTTCATGCATCATCAATCAATTACTCTTGGTGATGTACGTCCTCTAAAGAAACACTGCTTTTGACACAAAAGTCTCACAGGCAGGCACAAGCACGACACTGGGCAGTGGCCGAGCAGGAGCAGGAGGAGGAGTCACAGCAAAGACAGATGCTAGTCTGGCCCTATAATCAGCACCAGCACCAGCAGGACTGGCCACACCTTGAGACTCAGCCTCAACCCCAGACTGTGCTGTGGTCATAGTTCTCATGCAGGGGTATGACCTACTCCTCTGTTGCTGAGCTATGCGTCCACGCTGAAGGCCATCTTCTGTCAGGTCCGCCCCTAGTAGATGCCTGAAGGTCCTGATGGCATCAGGCTGGACTCCACCAGGCTCGCCAACATCCTGGATGTGTGTGGGAGCTGACCAGGACCTGCACATGGCTCCTGCCTGTGCTGCATGGAACACATAGTCCAAGCTCAACATAGTCTGATCTGGGGGTGTGCCTACTGGACTGCCTGCAGGTGGTGTATGCAGAGGCGTTACATTGTCTTGACACCCGGCGGTGCAAACTTTTGCAAAGCTTGGAACCACCCCAGCAGACGTTGGCTGCAGATGCTGCTGTAGGCCACCAGCGGCTGCGCCTTGAGGGGGTGTATTGTTTGCTGCTTCTGGTGTTTCTGCTGCTGCTGCTGTTGCAGGTGGCCAGTGGATTGGCTGCACTGACACGGCCGGTGAACCACCTTCAGTGGGCACATCTGGCATATCTTTTAGCCCGAAACATGCTGCTAGCACAGAACCACCTTCTGCAAAATGAGCCCCTGAAATGTGGCGACCAGCCTGGGTCAGCGGTGAACAGTCTGAGCCATCGTGATCAGAGTCATCAAATTGTGAACTTGGGATACGCGGCAAATCACAGACAGTTATGCATGGGCTAGCTCCCACATAACGGCCTGTGCTCAGTCCCCTGTGTGGTGTCCCTGCTGTGACCAGCGCTGCTGATCGCTTGGCTGGCATTGGCCCTGCTGTCATACAATGGACTTGGGGTCTTAGGGGCCTCACAGGAGTGAGGTAGCCAGTCCTGCATGGTGTTGCCAGTAGTGGCCACCTGTAAGCTGGTGCAGCCAGCTCATCATCATCACTGCTGTCAGGGGACACCTGGCCACTGCGCAGGCCTACACTGGCTCTGCCAGCATCCACACCTGCATCCTGACCACTCAGCAGCTCCAGAAGCCCACAGACAGTGGCACGATTCTGGTTTTGAGGTGTGTCCAGATTGCTGGCCCAGGATTGGAATGCGCCTGGAGCTGCATTTGGTGATGCCAGCTGCTGCTGACGGGCTCCTCCAGGTATACTGCCTGAGGTCCTGTGGGGCGTCCACCCTGGTGCTGGCAGTACAGTGCACTGAGGTGTCCTGAAACTATGGAGCATGCCTGGTGGAAGGGGAAGGCGTGCCGGTGTCCTGGCGTCGGCAGAGTGTGCAGTTCCCATCAAGCCTATGCTGGCCGCTCTGTGCACTCTCACAGGGGACATAGTTGAACAATGTCTGCTGTTCACGTCCACACCTGGGCATTCAGCAGAAGGACGCACTTTGCTGCTGCTGCTGCTGCTATGAGGCTCTGCATGCATTGACAGTGGCAGGATAGAAGCATTAAGGCGTTTTTGTTTTGAGACTAGACAATAATGTGTTCACAGATGGGAACAAGGGGGATTGCATGTATACCAGGCATTGTCCATACACCAGATCAACTTGAGGTCACAACCCACAGCAATCCAACAGAACACCAAACTGGTTGAATGGAAACATGAAGGAACCTGCTTGAAAGAGTTATGCTTTGCTGAGAAGTCAGCTCTCACGGCTGATGCAAACAACAGGGGCACAACCCTCACAAGCAGGCACGCAGTGATTGAGTGTGTGATGAAGTGACGAGAGTGCTCCTGCTATGTATAAATGCTTGCCCAGGCACCTCCTCCCCCCGACCCGTCAGCCTGGCGCTGACTCTGCAGACCCTGAGGGCGCTCACCCAGCCCTGAACAGCCAGACACAACCCACCTGGTAACAGGGTATACGTGCTGCAACCACTGCTGTCATTGGTGCTGGGTCCACTCAACCCCAGCTTGAGCAGCTCTTGAGTGATGCTACTTGCTGCTGTTGAGGCTGCAAATGTCTTAATCCCAACATTTGCTGATCCTTCAGGGTGAGCTGAGTTGACATCACTGAAAATGCTATCCTGCTGCCGCTGCTGCAGCCCCAAGCTGTCCAAGTACTTGAGACTGTCTAATGCTTTCAGGGAAGCAGCAGAAGTTACCATACTCTGCACTGGCGAAATTAGCTTACGCTGACCTGCAAGTTGGCCCTTGTTGTTGCCAGGTGTCATGCAGCCACTGCCGGTGCTGCTGTGCCCAGCATGCTCTGCTGCTGCCACTGTTGCTGCAGCTGCTGCCTGCAAAGTGTTCACCCTCTTTACAGAGTTCAAAGCCCTGCTATGCCCTGCATCTGCTGCATGCGCTGCTGTCTGTTGTGGCGTCAGCAGTCTATTCACACTGCCAGCCTGGCACTGAGTGCGACAGGCCAAGTGTGGGGGGTGTTCAGCAACAATGCCGCCAGAGAACAGGGTATTGAAGTGCCCACCGCAGCTGTAGCGTCTTGCTGAGTGTACCTTCCTGACAGGTGGTCCAGGTGTGCGAGCTGCACGATGATACTGGGCAGCAGACCTGTGACCAGGTGTTGCTGGCAGCAGGTCGACTGCACTGCTGATGGGTATGGCAAACCATTGCATGCTGTTGTCTGCAGTGATGTGCTGTTGGGTGGTGTTGTCAGTGACGGCAAAGCGGGCTGCAGTGAGGCAGAGCAGCATGCGCAGGGTTTTCAAACAAGCACCGGTGTGTCTCAGCAAAACAAGTTTCCTGCCTGACAGTTCCCAACCACGGCAACCACCACCGCTTAGTGCGCGGGACAGAAATTTCCTCTTACAACCAGCACTACCAATAACTGTCAAGTGAATAGTGTTGGCTCCGATACTTCACCCTCACCTGGGGTGACACAGCCCTTCAATCCACCTGTCCTGCAGTAGCTGTGCTCAGCACCACACACCGTGTCTTGGCAAGAACTACTTTCTGCCACATTGCCACTGCTGCCACCAGCAATGTTGATGTTGCCACCGGCCAATGGACTCCTTGCACCAGCAACCAACTGCTCCTGCTCAACAGTACTGTCACTAGGCCTAGCAGCAGCAGTGCCAGGGTTAACATGCCTGTGCTGGACTGGCTTTTGCCGACCCAGTTGTATGAGCATTGACTCAGTTGCTCGCTTGTTGGGGGTGTAGGGGGGAGGGTGCCGATGAAAGGCTGCAGTAATGCTGCTGCTACTAAAGCTGCCTGATGGAGTGGGGAAAACACCTCCACAACCACTGGCCATGACACTGTGACTGTCTTTCTGGGCTACATGTTCACCGTTGATGTTGGTTGCTGCTGCTGGCGATGTGCCTGCTGCTGCAATCTCTGGGTGGTCCAGTGGCCTCTCCATGCTGCCATCTTGTGCTGCTGCTGCAGATATTGCCGGTAATCCTGCTGCTGCTGAAGGTGTGGCAGAAGGGGTGTTGTGCAGAATGTCCACAGACCTGTGCTGCATGTTCGCTACACTGGAATACACATAAGCCGTTCGCCGCCAGGAGTTGCCAGGCACACTGAAGTCACTCAGCTCTCTTGCCATGCTGCTGCTGCCATTGCCTGCAATCAGTCCAGGCTGCATCTGATGAGCATTGCTGCTGCTCATGGAGGATGTCAGACCAAACATGTCCAAGCAGTCCTGCGGGCGGCCACCAGGACTAACAGCATCAGCAGCTGCAGCAGGCCCTGCTGTGACTGCAGTTTGTGCAGCTGGTTGTGTGGCCAATGCTGGTGTTGACAGTGGAGTGAGACTGCTGACTTCATGTGATGCCAGGCGTATCACAGGGGTGTCACGTGATGCACTGCCTGCTGTTTCTGCTTCCAGCCCAGCTGATTGGACGACGTCAGAGCTGTCCCGTCTGAGCAAGCCAGCTTTGTCACCAGACTGCCAACCCACAGCCACCTCTGCTTGCTGCTGCTGCACTTCATGGTGTGTACTGTGCACCTGCATGTCCAGGTCATGTCTGCTACACCCAGCTGCAGCAGCAGGAGGAGCGGCAAAACCTGCCGCCAACCGAAAGCCCTGATGTGAGTGATCAGGAGGTCTTAGCAGCCTGGACACATCCCTGAGCAGCATTGCATCACTGGGCAGTGTCTCACAGTGGGAGATAGGTAGACAGGGTGCTGCTGGTGACAATGACCGACTGCAGCGAGAGCTGTTGTGAGCTGCTGCAACATCTGCAGATGCCACAGCTGTGGCTGGGTTCATGGCAGCAGTACTGACATGGGGGCCGTAGTAACAACCTGTGACTGGGCTGGAACCTGCTGTTGACAGGACGCCTGAGGTTGAGTGAGCGCCATCACCACAAGGTGCTGGCCCAGCAGCTGCAGCTAACAATGGTGATGGTTTGACTGATGCTGTAGCCCTGAGCACATCATCCAGGGTACTGTGGCAGAAGCCTCCTAGACCATCAGAGCATGTAAAAATGCCACTGCTGTTGCTGTTGTGAGACCAGTGGCTCCAATAAGCACTCTACTAGAGCTACTGGCAGCAGCAGCTGTACTACAAGATGCTCCACTGCTGACAGCGTTGTTGCTGTGCGCACGCAATTGGTGTGCGACCTCTTGTGCAGCCTGACACAGGCCACGCCTATATAGGAAACAGAAAACCTCCCTGGCAAGCTGTTGCCTGGCTGCTGCTACAGCAGCCCTACCACCAACATCTACTGCTGCTGCTGCTGCTGTGATCAACTGTGTCCCATTGTGACCAGCAGCGCTGACAGGGATGTTGCTGTTATGAGCAGCAGTGCGTGTAGGCTCTTTGCGCAGCACATCAATCAGCGCGTCTGTGTCCTGGACACAATGAATATCCGAGGCATGAGCTGCATACTGCCAGTCCCAAAGCATGGCCTGCCAGTGATGAACATGAGCCAGAGCCTCAAGGCTGCTACTCGTGCCACAGCTACTGCTGCCGCTGCCAGCTGCAATCCTGTCCATATGACCCTTCCCTACTCCCGCTGCTGCAGCAGGTGACTGCTTGCCATGGCCTGGTGGCTGCTGCAATAGTTCAATCGTGTGCTGCTGCCGTTGCTGCTGCTGCACCTCTGTGCACATGTCACAAACCAGCTGCTGGAACTCTGCTGCAGCAGCCTCATTATATGTCAGCAGCACAGGTAGACATGCCCACACGCGAGCACTGACAATGGACAGATGCCCAACCGGATCACAAGCTGCTGCTGCTGATGATGATGACTGTGTGCTGGGTGTGCTGGGTTTGCTGTTGTTGGGACTTGTGCTTGCTGCCAGCAGGTACAGCAGAGCAGGACCAGGTTGCAGCACATCTGCTGGGAGCATCACCCTGTACATAAGTATTTTGTGTGTGGGATGGGGTGGTGCGTGGGGGGTCACCAGGATGTTCAGTCCTGTGGCTGCAGGCTCACCGGATCAAATTGCCACGAGGTCAACCAAAACAATAAGTTTGTCGAGGCTCATAAGGCACATGGTTGCAGTGGTCCAACACCGCCACACTTCGCAACTCTTTTGACAGGTTCATCAATCTGCTGTATTCGGGCCACTGCTGAAATATGCAACAATCGAAAAGCAATGAACGGCCGTGACAGTGCAGGTTTCCAGTATGTAACTTGCCGTCTGACAGGTCACGCAGCTGTCTGCCCCACCTTGCAGTGATCTCTGTGTTAGCAGTGCTTGCTGCACTGCACAGCATTGGGCTGCTCGGCTGCTTCAACTGCACCGCCTTGTCCATCATGACCTTGTGGCCCTGGACCAGCACAGCACGCACCACAGGACCAGCAGCAGCAGGAATTCCATGCACAGAAACCTCAACTGCACTGCCGCTGCTGGCGCTTGGTGCTCCTGCAAGCAATGCAGCACTGCGCGGCAGCACAATGCATGGCGGTTGGGCCCAGCATGCATAATCAGCACAGCTGTTGCTGTCTGCTGATGGAAGAGAATGATGACCATACTTCTGGGTTGCAGCAACAGCATCAGTGCTGTGCTCCCTGATCCCCCAGGCCCCTCCTGGCTGCCTCACAACCATCACAGGCTCCTGCTGACCCTTCTGCACTATCAGCACAGGATCAGTGGTAAATCCACCACCAACACCACCATCAACAGCAGCAGGAGCAGCTGCACTCTGCTGAGTCCCCATCGGTTCAGTGCTGCCAGCTGGCAACTGACTGATGAGCTCCCTCACAGGCGTCTTGAGCAGTCCTGCTGCTGCAGGTGCTGCCAGACTGAGTAGAATGTGGAAGCAACCATGCAGCACCACGCGGCTGTTCATGAGCATCACTGCTGTCGCTGGTGAAGCAGCACTACTGGCCTTGGTGGCCACACAGTGCTGCAGGTGGTGTGCTAGCATTGACACAAACTCATGGCCCACATGTCCGTGCTGCACCTCCACCTGCAGCAGTGCAAGATGCATAAGCAGCTGTGGCCTGGGATGCTGATGTGTGCAGAGCCAACTGTGCAGTACTGCAGCACTACTGCAGCGACATAGGTAGTATGCTTGCACCAAGCCGTGCAGTACAAGGTTTAACTGAAGGAACATAGTGTGAGCATGTGATGGCCAATAGCATGCCCATCTTGACTTGGCATGGTGCCGAGCCCAATAAAATGCTAGGGAATCGGATCTTAGACCACACCCTCATGTAAAGCATGATCCACCACAGCGCATCTGTTTGCCACCCTCCTACCTTGACATTCAGCAGCTGCTGGTGTGCTGGGGATATGTACAGCATGTTTGTGGCCTGAACTCCTACAACAGCACTCGGGGCCAATGCTTCCACCGCCTCACCATGAGGTAAGGCAACAACAGCAGCAGGATCTTCAAGCACAGTGCTGCTGCTAGCAGAGGTGGTGGAGTGCGTGCAGTCCTGCAGCTGCTGCTGCCAGCAAGTGGAGACTTTTGCACAAACAGGTTCAGGGTGGTCACATAAGGCAGCTGGAGCAGCCCTGCTGCAGTTTTTCTGGGCTGATGGCATGGCTGCATTATCAGCAAAGACAACTGGGCTCCATTGGGCAGCTGCAGTGGTGCTGTTGGCTGCTGCTGCTGCTGCTGCTGCTGGTTGCATCTCCTGCTCTTCCCAGTCAAGATACCGCTTGTCACCTGCAGGACTACTCTCCTGAGCTGCTGTTGCAGGTGTCAATTAAGTCCTGGATCACTTGCATGAGCTACAATAGTTAGAAGTGATCACTGCTCACCGCAAAGTTTACATAAACGAGCGCCGTAAAAAGGCTACGTGTGGGTCGGAGTCACTTCGTTTCCATGTCGAGCTGCGATAGGTTCTGATTGTCTGCAAATCTGCTGATATGTGTGCTGTGCCTTGCGCTGCTGGATGATGCCTGGCTGACGCGCGCTGCTATCTGCAGAAAGAGAACTTTGTGTCTGCATGACAATAGTATGATCCCTGTGCACTGACACCAGGAACTGTTACCAAGGGCTGCGCCTCGCACAGTTGGTTGCAAAATAGAGCCCTCTCCCTGGCAGTTGGAGCCGTCGGCAATGCTTTTACAGATCAATACAACACAGCAAAGGTCAGGTCATCGTAGTCAATGCCTCGCTTCCAGCCAGTAGTAGGCTCCAACAGGTCCCATTGCGCGGGTATGGCTGTGTCGCGTAAGTTTGGAGCCTTTGCCTGCATTTCGTGTCGGCATGGCAGATATTACAATCGACATAAGGAAAACAAAGCAAGCGGCATGATCAGAGCAGCCCATCGAGCTTGCTGCACGAGGGGCGTGACAATCAAGTTGGTTACTAAGCGTACTACTACGCACACACAGCAGGCTTACGGGCTGACCCACTGATGTATATCGTTGCGATGCTGCATACACGCAAAATCAGAATCATACTGATGTTGCAATACGCTCAGCCTACTAGCTGCAGTACAACTTGTACGTGCCACGTGCCCAGTGGGAGGAGGCATCAAGCAGTAAGCTAAGCCGTCAGTAGCCACTCAGGAAGATGAGACAAAAAGTCTTTTTGCAATTGCCACACCTGCACGCAGTATGCTGGCACGCCAGTCACAAACAAGCCAATCAAGAGCAAGCCTTGTTGAACGCTTGGACTTACTGTTGTGCGCTGCGGGCACAATGCCTTAGACAAAGGACAATCACTGATTCTATCAGATCAACACAAAACAACAGACACATTTGCACACAGTATGCCGGCGGGAAATACAGCTTGCCTGTATGCAGGTTCCCCTACTGTTCACTGTGCAGCTGCCACTCAGTGTGTTGTGTCAGTGACAGATCATAGAGGTAGATCTATCACTGACAGAAAACACACCATACACCCACGTCATGGAAAGTACACCTATGCATCTACAGGACAGTACCCCCCCACAGAATTCAACAACAGCAACTCCACCTCAGTATGGATCAACCAGACTCTGGAAACGCCTAATCTACAAGCTACCCATGTGACACACTCACAAAGTCCCCATTCCAGCCAGCTCACATAAATGGCACTACTGCATATCAAGTACTGAACTCCACACTTCAAACCCCATCCACACTACTGTGTGCTATGCCGCATACCCACGGTGAGTCTGCCTTGGCCGCTACTGCTGCCTCTGCCACCGTCCGCCTCAGCCGCTGCCGCCTCTGCTGCCTGTAGCTGTTCCAGAGCTGCCAAAGTGGCGTCTCTAGTCCTGCAAATCTGATGATACGTTCCAACAGCTAGCCGGTCCTCAGAATGCGGCACTGTAATGAATGTCTGCTGATTCAAAGGAACGCCATGGTGGCTGTTCCGTTGATTTCAGACTGTAGAAATTATACGAAAACGGCCAGGGTGGGTGTGCAATGCATGGGACCCCTTCCCCCGGGTCGGCCCGACCCGGCACAATGAAGGAAAGCTACCCTTTCCGGCCGCAAAGCTCTTGGGACAATACACTTGGTGGCTCAGCGACACTGGCAGACCAAGAATAGACCATCCTCCGGGGAGAAAGCACCTTCAAGGCACAAAAATCCACTCAGTACATACTAGTGGGAGTCCCACTCAGTATACTAGTACTCCCACTAGTGGGGGTGAGTGACTCCAACACGAGACCCGGCACAAGAACAAACCCCAAGCGATTGCTCCAGGTCCCTGATGACCTTTCAACTATTGTCAGTCTTAGGCATCTAGCTAAGTTGCTTGTGGACGTTCAAGTAAACTGGCAAATTTGCCCACTCTACATAAAGTATACTTTGAATGCTTCTGGATCCAGGTTCCTAACATTGACCAGACTGGGCAGTTCCTGTGCCTCTCTGATGGGAGCTCTGCAATCCAGAGCGTAGTCTACGTAGATACCGATGCCTTCAATAAGACTCTTCTTGGCCTCGTCGTAGCTGGCGCCGGCTCCAATTGCAAAGGCACCAGGGTCGTCGACGTCGACGACGTCGTGGCCAAAGATGGCCACGACGAACGCTATATATAAGCGCGATATATAGCTATTGCCTCCCCAGACCTGACCCTCCTCGTCTGACGTCCTCGTCAATACAGCTGCGATTAATCGATAGGTGCAAATATTGCCTGCCTCTTCTGGACAACTGGGCGTCGCCAAGCTGTGCGGCCTTGCATTTAATTGCAATAATGCGCAATTGCAAGGTGCACTGAGCAGCGCTGACAGACTGCGGAATGTTGCTGGGCTGCACGCTTAGCATCCTAGGCCTGCAGTATTTAACATGCAGAGCAGCAAAAGGCTCTTCTTGTGGGAGACATTGCTGCAAGCGAGGCTGCAGCAGAGCCATGCAACGATGACAAGATGGTCGAGCAATAAATCCACCCCGGGGCCCTCACCTGCATGCAGGGGTATATAGCTTCGCAGCTGCTGGGGTTTTTGTAACTGTCTTGCCGGACGATCCTACATTGTACAAGCCGGCCTATGTATACATATCAATAGTATTGGCTCGCAAACGGGCTGAAGTTGTAACTTACAAATTCGATAGGTGTACACCAGATACGTCATATATCGCCACGTGATATATCGCCACGCGGCACTACACGTAGTGCACTACCGTAATACATCGTATCATACAATATGCCTCCAAAAAAGACATGAAAGAAAAGCAACCTCACGGCGCCGTTGCAACAGGAAGCATGCAGATAAGAGATTTATACACAAAGCAACAGCACACGATGCCGCGATATCGCGCAATCGATTGTTGCAACACCACCACCACCTCGCCAGTTGCGAGTGGAACATAGTGGAGCAGTTGCTTGCAAGTAGCACAAAATTGCCTGCGTGCATGGCCTGGTCCCCCAATCTCTGATATGCAGCTAAAGCCAGGTGGATGCTCTTGGAGCAGGACACCCTACATAGCAACAAGCTGAGGCAAGCAACACGAGTAAACGAGATTCAGCCACTCAGCCAAGGAACATGGCTGTCTGGTGGTGAGACTGACCCTCTTGGAGACAACAAGCACCAAGCAACACCTCATGTACACTTCAAGTACCCCTGCCTTTCTCAAATACCATGCTTGCAGTGGCAACAGTGACAGAGCGAATGCAACAAGCTAGATGCGTGGGCTTGCAGTGCCATGCAAGGGGCCACCATCCACAACTGTAACCCAAGCAGCAGCGCAGATCCAAAAAGGATCATTCTGATAGACAAAATTAAACAGGCACGATTGCAGGCTTGTCAGGGTGTTGTCAGACGTGCAGCTGGATCACTTAGGTGCGAGCAAACAAGCCCCCATGCCGGTCAGCCAGAATCTAATCGTTCATCGTTTCAACCATGGTGGGCTTGTCATGAAAGCTACCCCAAATGCAGTCATATGACGACAACTACATATGTGTGGTTCAAGCTGTCTCTTCAGAAACACTATATGAAGCCTTGAAGTGACCAGTCCATGCAACTGACTAGGTCTGCACGCCTCTTCTTCTTCTTTTGCTGCCAGCTTGTTGGCTGTTCTCCACCGGACCCTCTCTCTGATGCTGTGCTGTTTCGGCGTTGCTTGCCGCTGCCTTGTTCATTTTTCTCCTTGGGCCATGCTGATTTTCTCCTTTGATGCCAACATCACTGCACCACAGGACACGCTCTGTAAGCCTCAAATACCCACAGAGGCTTCAACCCATGTAGGACAGCACTGCCATCAAACAGAATAGTATTGAGGTGTCTCTAAGAGGAGTAGACTTCGTAGGCCTGTCATGTGTCATTTCATTCCCTGCATATGTTGCACTTGTGAAGCATATGCTGACCTTGATGTTGGTGCTGCTGCTCGCCCGCTGCTATTGATGTCAATGTCAGTTGCCTCCTCCGACGACTCATTGCTGTCCTCACTTTTCTTTCGGCGCTTGGTGGCTGCTGCTGTTCTTTTGGCTTTGCCCATAGCTCGTTTTGTTGCTGGTTGAGCCATGCCACCAGCGCTGCCCTCGCTTACAACAAGCAGTGCAGGTCATGTGATCAGCATTGATGGAGCGCGGTGGCAGCAACACACAAAAGAGAGGCAGTAGATGTGTCTGCTGGCAGGGCACTGGGTTGGCCACTATTTTGCTACCGACATGAAATTAGCCACAGCCATACTACAGCTGTACAGTGACCTGCAAGACACTCCATATGGCTGTCCACATTGGTATGGTGCAGATTTAGTTTTTCAGCTTGTCACTGCGTGACTTACCTGCCTACAATTTTCTGCAGGGCTGGGACGTAACAGCTTGTGCGGGAGCCCACTGTTATGTGATCCAACTTGTGGCCCAATAATGTACCAGCCTGTTTACCCCACCTACAGCAGTCGTCGCAGTGTCAGCCCCTAAGCGGGTCGGCAGGCAGGATCAGGCTGGGGACTAGGCTGCGGAGTATGGGTCAAGCACTTTCTAATTGCTTCACACACTTTGATGCATGTGTGTGCAGCACAGCTCACCTGACATGGAACATCCAATCCTTTGGGAACTTGCTTGAGTCTGCCTTTGCTGCTACCGCTGTCTGCACCACCTGCTGCAGTGCAGTGTGCAGTGCCTGTATGTGCTGCTGCTGCAGTGTTGCAATGGGCTGCTCGGGGTGCAGCCGTGCTTGCCAGAGCACCTCATCAGCAACCCAGTTGCCAACACCAGCACAGAACGACTAAGAGCATCACAATCAGCGACACAGCAAGCGGCAATCTTGGTGCACAGTTGTCACCCAGTTGCTCTGAGACATCCAATGTATATGCTTGCAAACCAATGTATCCTTGCAGCAGCTGCTGCGCGTGCATGCTCAAGGGGGTCTTTACAGCCACACAAAGTCACTGAGCAGTTGACAAAGATAGACATGCTGCTGCGGTTGGTGAAACCCCCGGCACATTGGACGGTTGCACAGAGATGCCATGCGGCCACACAGCAGTGTTGTAGCCTCACTTGGTCCAGCAGCAAAGGCTTCAGGCGAGCAGCTCCTTTGGTTTTCTTTGCCAGCAACTTGTTAAACGCATCTAGGTCAGGCATCTCCAGTAGCGGGTCAAAACCGAGCTTGCTGACTGTGTCACTCAAAGAGGGATCCCCTGAAAGGCACGACAGCAGGAGGCAAATGCAGTAGCCATTCTGTGACTATGATGCAGCAGTACGTATCACACAGCTGCGCTGATGAGACATCCGTGCTGCCTCATAACTTGTCAGCTTGATATCAACAAGCGACAACAATTGCATTTTTTCAAGTCAAAATGCTTTGTTGGCAGCATTAGCTACAGCATCATACAAGGTGGACCTGCTCACCCGTGACCAGCTTGATGCGGCCGAATCTGCGTGCATCGCAGTAAGCCAACTGACATGCCTCTGATTGAGGAATGTGTGGGTGAGGTCCAAAGTGCAGCATGAGCTTCAGGAAGCGGGGAGGCCAATTGGCTCCTGTGTCCTTCGGGGCACTGCAGATGGCAGCAGCAGCAGAATAGAGGTGTACGGCATGAGAAGCTTTGAAGGCAAATAAGGCTGCGCCTTGACTACTTCAAGTTCAGAGGCATGCGTTCCCGTTGCAGCAATACAACTGCACAGGCATATGTATGTGTTGCATTCAAACAACAGTTGAAGTGATTGTGAGGAATGGCTGAGTGTATGATCTGCAGTCGGCTCACCAGACTGTCAATGAGAACAACATGTGAATCCTTACTCAAGGCTCTGCCTACTAGCAAGTAGTAACAGACACAAATGGACTTGCTGCTTACTTTTCATAAGCCACCACATGGACAGTCTTGTCTGGCTCGTCCCTCACTGCTACAAAACCTGTCATACCTGAGCAGCAAACAGCACACGCCCGCATGCAGTGCTCTGTCAGTCGTGCGTTCTTTGGCTCTAAAACAGGGCTCAATTATAGACAACTGGCGGTCGTTAGTACCTCCATATCACTCTGTTTGAATGCACAAGGCGGTCGCCAGTGTGTGGTGCTGCAGCCAATGCTGTTATAGGTAGCTTGCTGGATTGCATGTGGAAGAAACACTGCACACATGCACTTTCCCGGCAAAACGTACCAAAGTGCATGAGGGGCATGAGGCCAGCACCATCCAGTGTCAGCCACATCTGCTTGCCCTTCCGACTAGCTGCAAGTACCTGTCTGCCTTTCAAAGCAGAGGCCACCATCTCAGCACTGGCACCATCAAACACTTCTGCAGATAGTCAAACAAAGTACTTGAACAGCCGTGGTGCAGAGCCTGCGGCAGCAGCAAGCTGTGTCCACTGCTTCCTTCAAATTTATGATGTAGATACAGCACCACCACTGCGTGTGGAAAATTTTACAGTCCTATGATATTCTAGAAGCTTCTGGGGTAGGTTGTCTGATGATGCACGAGGCGCTGCGACGTACTCTGGTCTTCTTCTGCTTTCACATCTGTGATTGTCCGCCCCACGCAGTGTTCCGCGATGATCAGGCGTGCAGCCTCTACTTCCGGTAGCTCGGGCATATTGGAAGCTAGTGAAGGCACTGATGAAGGCAGGGAGATGTAAGGTGGTGCATTTACCGTGGTCCAAAGCACCATATGTTCGACCACCAACGATGTTGCTGGGTCGCTGCTACAATGTGATGCGAGTCATTTTACAGCAAACATGTTCTTGTCATGAACCTGCCAAATGCTCCCGGGCGCGCAGTGCTGTTACGCGTGCTGTGTCACTCGTTAAAAACGCCTGATTAGAAAGCAGCAGTGACTCTCCTGTGACAGTAATCCTTATTTTCGCATCAGCAAGCACACAGTATCCAGATATACTGCCAGTAGATAGGCTAACCTGCCATGCTCACATGAAAATGGATCATGAAGCCCATCATTTCCCCCAGGCCAGCTGTGTTTGATGAACCACTGAGTGTTGAGCTGCACATTGCTCAAGTATCGCCAAGATTCCTGTCATAGTGGGCTGTTGCAGATGAGTCGCACCAACTACTGCTGCCATGAGTAAGGAGATTGGTGCCTCGCCAGTCTACTGCTACTGTGACAGATACACTGCAAGGTTGTAGCATCCGCTGGTGCAAGAATTGCATCAGAGGAGCAGGGCGATGATGGTGATTGATTTGATTAATCGTCAATGATTGGCCAGGTTCCTCTGAACACTCCGTCAGCAACCCTTAATGCCTCTGCCACTATGGGCACATTGTGCACACGCACAATATCAGCCCCTTGTGCTACTGCTGCAACACAAGCTGCCGCTGTACCCAAGTCTCGCTCTGCAGGAATGTGACGGCCTGCAAGGAGACCCCCCGCAGAGCACAATTAGTAGAACTTTCTAGCATATCATGCAACCTGCAGCAAACTGCTACAGTGTGCTGGGTAAACTCAGCTACCAGCAGTTTGCGGCTATCCACAAAGCATGGTTATCTGACAGGAGTAGAAGGTATGCCTTGAGACAGTGATCAATCAAGACATGCTAAGACACGCGCCTGCTGGGTGTGCTTTAGCACTACATCATCTCATGCTCGCCGTCAGTGAGAGGATGCATGTTGGAGCTCTTCTGGCCGACACCAGCGGGGCTCATGCTGATGCTGTAACCCCACGTACCTGTCAGTTTTCCAATGAATCTCTTCCTACTGGGTCCAACAAGTAGAGGCATGCGGCCCCACACCCCACGCAAGGTCTCCCGTCGCATCTGCTGCAAGTGTCCTAGCAGCTGTGCATTGCCCTCCGAGGTCTTGCTGAAGCCTAGACCAGGGTCCAGGACCAGGTTCCAGGGCAAGATCCCAGCCTCAACAGCTTGCTGAGCGCGCTGCCGCAGAGCATCACCAACATCACTCCAGACACACGAGTACGTGGTGTTTGCAGCTTGTGTCATAGCTGCCAGATCCCCACGAAGGTGCATCAGGCAGTAAGGTACCCCAAGGCGGGCAACTGTTGGCAGCATGTTCTGGTCATGCTGTCCCCCGGTGACGTCATTGATCATGTCTGCGCCTGCTGCCACTGCCTCTTGGGCCACCCGGGAGTGGAAGGTGTCCACGGAGACGGGAACATGCACCAGCTCAGAATCATCACGCAGTGCCCTGCAATAATCGCAGCAACACTGAAAACACTGCCAAGGCACCAGCTGTGATCAGGGCATACACACCCACAACCAATAGAGCGGTTGATCGCTGCCGTCTGCAGGTTCATTGGGGTTGCTGCTGTGTGGAAGGAGTTATGTTTGGTGTAGCCGGTGCAAATCTCACTTGCTGAGGTGAACCTGGCATGCACTAACATCTGCAATGTACAACAGCGGGCAACATGACCCCTTGCTCATCAGCTGCTCATGGTGTTTGCAGTTCCCTCAGCACAGGGATCCTTTGAAACTCGCTGCCATTGGCCACACCTGACAACAGGAATGACCCGTGAGAGTTCTTCCTCTACTGTGATCCTGACTGACCCAGGTCTAGTGCTTTGCCCACCCACATCGATAAGTTGGGCACCAGCTCGGGCCATAGCCCGTGCAGACTCGACAGCAGCTAGCACATTCACACCGACACTGCCGCACACAGTGGCAGGATAGCTCGAACCGGAAACAGATGATTCTCCTGTGCGCGCTGCTGTGACAGCTGTGCTTGCATCACCTGTGCTGCTGTTGCTTGGAGATATTGGGCTAGGGCCGCTGGCTACAACAGTTGAAGCAACCGAACCAGCGGACTGGGTTTGCTGCCTGTCTGCTGCCAGCTGCTGCTGCTGAGGCTGTTGTGGCTGACAAGCGTCACTACTAGGCACCTGCAGCTGTTGTTGTTGTTGCTGCTCCTGCTGCTGCTGCTGCTGTGGTGGCTGCTGTGTCTGTGTTTCGGCTGCTGCGTGTTTACCTCCATCACTGAAGCTGTCAGGCGTTATGTTGAGGATTCCACATATGTGGGTGCTGTGCCCTAACTCCCAGATCTGCCTGTGGATGGGCATCACACGACACAGCCCTGGCTGGCCAACCTGCAGGCCACAAGTGCACAACAGATACAAAGAAGCACCTGACACAACACAAGCAAAATCCCTCCAATCCAATTGGCAGAACCATGTGCTGGGCATACACTGCTCCTGATACAGGCAACTAGGCAGCATATACGGTTGCATCTGGCTGCGCCAGACATCGTTTCTTCGCAACATCCAGCACCCCATGTGTGGGGATTGCGCAGGGCAGTGCAGCTGCTCACTGCTTGCCTGGCAATGCTGGGTGTTCCCGCATCAGCTGCTGCTGCCTGGCCCGTCCCCGGCTCCTCCCTGCCTGCCTGTGTGCCCTCCTCACCTGCTGCTCTCCTCCCTCCGCCTCCCACTGCTGCACCGCCTGCAGCAGCCGCTCCATCACGCTGCCATCAGGGTGACTCTCCCTGATCCAGCCACGGACAATGTCGTCCGGCAGAAGCAGGTCAGCCACAGGTGCCTTGACAAACGCACGGTCCTGCCAGCTGCAGAAGACAGCAGCAGATATACAGCAGCTTGCAGGAAGACTTCCAAGCAGTGGCTGAGGAAGGGTTGGGCCAAGGATTGCTGGTATGTGTGCCTGGTAAACCCAGGCTGAGAGATTCAACAAATGCCATAGCACCAAGATAGCACAGGCGGCTTATGAGCAGCAGTTATGCACATCGTCATGCTCCTGTGAGGCACTGCAAGTGCTGATGCTGGTACTCCTTCCTCTGCTCACCTGATGTGGGGTATGTTGAGTGCTTCATGCTGCACATCCTGGCCCCCAAAGAACACGATGTCAAGGTCCAGGGGCCGGGGGCCATGGCGGCGGCCAGTAACAAGGTCACGGCCTGAGGCAGACATCGTGAAGCACAGTTGGTGTCAGCAGAAGGCTGCCTAGACACGGCTGATGGAGGGAGACACCCAGTTCAGTAGGCAGGCCAAAAGAGCATTACAAATTCAAGCCTCGCTATGCAGTTGCCTTGGCTTCACCTTGTGCCCTTTTAGAGTAGTTTCTGACAGTCGACCACCTCACTGCCTCACCTGCTGCTTTTTCTATCTGCTTGAGGTGATACAGCAGCTGCAATGGTGATAGGTCTGTGCGGCCAAGTACAGCTGCATTCAGAAAAGGTGCTTGCTCCAACACATACAATGGAGCTGTCTCATACAACAACGAAACCCGCAGCACCTGCAAAATTGTTGGAAGTGCAATCAGTGCCTCAAGCATCAGTGTCATTTTGTGAAGAAACTGCCATGGCAAAGGCTGAAGTGTGGTCAATGTATGTGGTATACAACACCCTCTATAACACTACTGGAAGGCCTTGGAATGCCTACCAGTGCACAAGCAACACAAGCTACCTTGTTACACTATTGTGACTATTGTGGCAACATGTTTTAGCTGGGTGATCCAGCCGCTGTCATATTCAGTGTTAGTCTGTACGGCTTCTGTTGCTGAGGACATACACACCTACCTCAATGCCATGTTGTGCAAGACAAGCCAAGCCACTGAGGAGGTTTTGAACTCGGTTTCCCTGCAGCACATCAACAGAGTCAACCGGGCGCCTTCAGCATGGATCACGTGTTACACCAGTGCAGATGCTGACAGCAGGTGGCTTGGTCATGTGCCGAGGACACAACCCACACCTGATTTGTCCCAAGAGCTATCACAACCTCAGAGTGGCCTGTATATGCATTGCTGCTGCTGTAAGGGCCACAGGGCCCGTGGCTGGTCACAATGGTGCGCCAGGGGTTCCTGTCGCAGTATGCAGAGCAGATGGGCAATAGGGTATGCTGCCATGGTTGCTGCTGACCATATGCAGCGGCGGCGTCAAAACATCACTTACAGACGTGTCTCAGGCGTATCAAAGCAGATGGCTGCCAGTTGGCGGCATCGCCAGCTTCGCAGCATCGCTCTCACATCAGATGGTTCATTTCTTCCATGCCATGCAGATTGTCAACCACAATAGCTCTCTCAGTTGACATCATTTATAGCATATTTTTTCATGGAGGGCGCAATAATGTAACACCCCGGGAGTTTGCATTCGTGACGGGAAGAGTGACTTATCTGCCTGGTGCATTCGTTGCAGCACAATCTCGATTGATACGTGGATGCATAATCAATTTTGTGTGCGCCTAGCGGTGAATAAAGCGCTACAAGGGTCACCAGTCGCTGCGCGCCACCCGAGTTGAGTTACAAAGCATTTGCTGAGTTCCGCCATGCACTCTGCTTTGAGAAATCATTTGCATCTGACAAGGCACCGATTGCTATTCCTGACGTCCATGTTGCGGAATATGCTGAGAACCAAGCCTATCAGTGTACTCGCAGCAGTTCACCTGCAGGTGGCATACCTAGCATGAAAGAGAGAGTGTATTGCTCGGAACCTGCTTTTATTCTCAGTTCTGATGGCAGCCATGCAGCCCTTGCGCGCAGAATGCAGTCTGTACACGTCAACGCGGCAACCTGTCCACTCAATCAGCTACTGCAGGCATGTCCCTGCCATGCTCACCGTTGCTAGGGCAATCAGAGAGCCCCAAGAGCCAGACGCTGCCATCGCAGCTCCGGCCAGTGCTTTGCAGAAGCATGTAGGGAGGCCAACCACCATGGCAACAGCTTTGACAGGATTTAGTCTGATTGCAGCTGGCGTTTTCATACCAGCCAGCATACATGCGTCCTATCTGGCGGAGTCTGCTGTGCGCTTCATCTCATCAACTGACATGGGAGTGGCACAAGCAGCAACCAACCAGGCAACAGCATCCGCCAGCGATCCAACAATTCCAGTTGTATCCCAGTCAGCTGATCCTGCAGGGACACTGGCGTCCAGCCCATTGCTGAACCTTGATCAAGCAGTACACAAATTTGTTACCAGCCACACAACTGTTGATTTCAGGACCGGGGCAGCAGACATCTATATAAGTGATCTGTTTATTACTGCGGGCATCTTTGGATGGCTGATTTGCTCAGCCATGTGTCTGCAAGCTGCACCCAAGAAAGCAGCTGGGCCACTGGCTCTGGCATGGGCCTTCTACTTCACCACCTGTGGAGCATACGGAAATGGTAGGCAACCTTTGTGCACAGCTGCACACCAGGCCGTACAGCTGGCTAACAACTATCACGACCACCCATTCACTTTGTGATGATTATTGGCTTCTGATTTGCAGCCTTAGCGATCCTGACCGTGCCAGCGCCTGAATCTTACTCAACTCTCATGTCTTGATTGCTCCAAAGTCGAGCATTTATAATCGCTGCACTGTGTGGCACTCAATGCATGCACCATCAAGTATTACACTCAGTATACATTGCAGCACACCAAGGACCAGTGCTGATGCTTGGTACAGTAAAGTGTATACAATGTGTACTGGCACAAGCTTGGCTTGTCAATTACCAGGGTCTCTCCCATGGATGAATAGCCACACTTTCTGTTTGCTGTGTTTTGTGACAGGTGACCCGGGGCTGGTGGACTTCCTGAAGCACACGTTTGCCCGCATACGCCCCAGCCCAATGCATCACACCTTCTCGTTCCCCTCGGGCCACACTTCAGCAGCAGTGTTCATTGTGGGAGCTCTGGTGACCATCCTGCTGCCATTCACAGTGCAGCTGGTGATGCAGCAGCAAGAGAAGAGCCGTATCAGTGGCAGGCAACAGGACTCTGGGGTGTTGCAGGCAGAGGATGATTGTTACGCGAGTAGCAATGACAGAGACAGCTGGCACATGAGTGCACCAACAAGTGGCGGCAGCAGTGAAGGGTTTTGGAGGATGTATGATGTTGCAGCATTGTCCGTGTGGGCAGCTGCATGGGCCACAACAGCAACAGGCAGAGTGTTGGCGGATGCGCATTGGGTGAGTGATACACTCGCTGGTGGCTGCTTAGCAATTGCCACAGTATCAGGCTTAGCTTGGTCCTGCAGATCCCTGGAACAAGGGACAAACAGCAGTGGAAGCAGCGGCAGCAACCCTGCTGCATAGGTTGAAGTCTTTATCGCCATGTGGATGGTGTCTTCATCATGACTCATGCTCTGCTGAAAGCCTCACAGAATATGCCGCAGAGTGTTTTTTGACTGCATCTCTCACTGGGGGCCTGCTGTCGTGTGAGCGCATTTTCATCTGGAATCATGCAAATAGGCTCAACCTATGCATAGTGCTGCACTAGGAAGCTAGGCTAGCTCAATATGTGGTCTACAGAAACAGTGTGAACGGCATTTGCCTATACCTCTGATTTTGTACATCTCGAAATCATCCATCCTGTAATGGATGGCTTGTTGGTGCACACACCCGCCATTCACCCGCATCAGCCTTGATGTACTATCCAGCGTTGATGTACTATCTACATGTAATTTTTTCAACATATATAGATGATCTCCAGGGCTCTAGAGGAGGGATCTTTTCTGATACAGTAGTCCGGTGTTACTCGCACAAGCGTGCGAGCGTCTGTAAGTGCTTGCGCGGTATCAAATATATTTCATAAATGCCTCCATATGACTTCACGAATGCAAGTTTAGCAGATTGTAGGGTGTTGGTCCCAAGAAGATCCACGGAAGTGTGAGATATATATTCATGAAGGGCGGTCGCTGGTTGGGCCCAGACAGATAAGGTACATTAGACTCCTGTGTGTCCATACAATGCAGCTGACACTAATGGCTTGGTCGGCGGATTTCAACTACATATCAGCGTCTGCAGTACAAAATGGAGGCTTTCATAATTGGCGGAGCGATGGAGGCCTACGCAACTGGTGGAGCATCTGATATGTTCAATGCACAGCGTCGATACGCCTATACCGAAGATCCATGCTTCAAACGGACAGGTGAGCTGCTCCAATGCTGTATTGTAGCACTTGCTGGGCACAAATTATTGCCAGCTATGTCATGCTACTAATACTGAACTGCAGCAACAGATGCTCTTACTAAGAGCGGTACCCTTATATAGTCAATAAACCTGTTGTCACAACCTCTGTGACACAGAGGTTTGGAATTGCCGGAACCACATCAACCTGTGTTGGATGGATGTTGCATTTTGCAGGTGCTGGGCGCTTTTCCACCAACAACTACAGGCCAGACACTCATATTGAGACCCAGACTCGCGCAAGCAGCTCCCTACTAAGCTGGCTCCGCACACAAGTGCACTGCCTACAGCCTGGAGTGTCTGAGCCAGTGGATGTGGCAGTTACATTGTCTGTTACTACAAGACAAGTTGGAAAAACGAGAACACAATTTATGCAAGAGTAGGGCTGTGGACGTATACGGGGGCCCGGGGCGCCTGCCCCTGATGCTGTGAGTAGAGAATGCAGCTGATGCAAGAGCAGAACTGCTATGGTATGCGCTGGGCCAGAGTGCCTGCCCCTGATGGTGCTGAAGCTTTCTAGAGTGGCCTTTTCATCAATGCTGATCTCTTTGTACTTATTGTGGGCGTTGTGCACTGATGCAAAAACGTCTCCTCAAACCCTGTGCTTGCATTCCTTGCCTGACATCTGATATACGTATCCTCTGCACAAATGGTTTGGTGCTCAAATGCAATGCATCTCCTCTTCTCTATGTGGGCTGCTGTTGCAGCTGTATGAATCCATCCTCCACACTGATCTTGAGCAGCTTCAAGTACTAGAAAAAATCTTCTGTTTACAGGCTATGTTGTATCCAACTGGCAGGTTCCTGGTGTCTTGCAATGCATACAAGCTAGTGGATACTTATATAATGTCATTCAGTGAAGATGACGGGTTGTAAGTGCATTGATTGTTCTGCTGGTGACTTTCACTTATCAACAGCAGTAAGCAGGGCGGCTGCTCTGCTTACTGCCAAGTCCTACAGGAGTGTTATTTAGCTGTTTTGGGTCAATTGAGCTCCTTGGTCATCACATCTTTGTCAGCATTATCCACCAGCATCTCATACAGAACAGCTGTGATTTTGGATGATCCCACAAGTTAGCACCGCTAGCCCTGGCAGGGCTGTGCACCGCAGAATATTGTGGCTTGCTTCACTAGCAACTTGCTCAGCTTTGAGGTGTGAATGAGCAACTTGCAGGTGTGCACGAGCATAAGGTGTTTTCAGACAGTAGTAAAATAAAATAAATTGTGCTATGTGAGCACACGCAGGGAGTAGTATGATGCCATAACGATTACGCACAGTTGGTGCACAGCAGATGCGCCCATCCTGAGGAGGGTGACCTCCTGTTGCCCCAATGACTGCTCTCAAGATCAGAGCAGTTGGCTCTCTGCTGAGTATGATGCAGCCATGCTTGATTCAAGCGGCTCGTTTTGCAGTAGTGCTGCATTGTGTGCATACCTTTTATTCGTCCAATGCAGGGCACTGCCACTGGCAGCATGACTTTAGTGTGCTGTGTACTGCCCGGCAGCACTGCTGCAGCAGTTATAGCCAGTGAAGGAGCAGGAGCAGTTGAGTGGCTGCTAGCAGTTCGTCGCCTCTGCAGTAGACTGTCAGCCAAGTCAGCTCATGTTCGTAGGTATTGCTGTGTTCGTGGAGTTTGGCACTGAACTACATGTGTGCCCAGTATAACGTATCTGAATGCATTCTGGGTTCTGACTGTGACATCCTTTGGTCCAACATGCTTGAGCTGACAGCAGCAGCCAAGAGTCCCACCAGGACAATGTGTATGATTTCACGCCGTGTCTATGGTAGAAATTAAGTTTCTCCAATGGCATTGTATGCAGGGTCAAAATGACCGATATCGGAATATAAGAACTATTACAATTGAGGTGGTGATAATAGCAAGCTCGGGATCCAAGGTACTACCTGTAGTAACATTGTTATCCGATAACACTGGCAGTGCTGGCTTGTGCAGGCCTGCACAGCCTCAGGCACTGTTACCAGCCAAACACTGCGTGGATGTATTATAATAATTATCTCTCCAATAAACATGTGGTACATCACTGTGCACTGCAACCCCGGGTTGCATGTACATGCATGCCATATGGCATGCCACTGGCGGCCAGCTCTGAGAGCTGGCAGCAAGTGACTTGCAGTACATCATGGCAAAGCTGCTCTTGAAGCCCAACATGGCCTCTTGCCAGCGTCTGTCCCTCAAGGCCCCAGGCAGTGACTCCAAGGCTTGGAGTCAACATCAAGCAGGTAGGGGCTGACTCCAGGTTACTCTTATGATGGTGATACCAGCATCTATCATAAGAGGCATGACGAGGGTTGACAGGCATCAGCAGACCCTTTTCATTCAGTCTGAGGCTAACTGGTGGTGGAGTCGCAGCCAGCTGGAAACATAATGTTGGTCTTTCTGCGGAACAGAGTCAGGTTGTTGCTGTCAGTATGCAAGAAACGTCAGACTGCACCCACAAACGTGGAGTACACACTAGAATGCCAGACTGCCGAAGCGATGGCGACCTTATATGGTCTAAAGCTTTAATCAAAGCTTTGACTGCCTTGTCAGCCTCTGACTGTGCCCTGAACAGGTCAGGGCACCCCTAAATGTAATATAGATACTGAATGGTCTAATGACTCATGAATGCAGTTTGTTACTCGTCCTAAATGTGCTATCATAGCGACGACCTTCAACTGAAGGTGCGGCTGCCGCCGCCGCAAGGCTCTGCTGGACAGAGCTCCTGTACACCAGGCTCTGGGTAGGCTACCTGTTCAGACTGGGAGTCAGCGAGTGCACATGCAGGGGAGTATTATCTCACCTATAGAAAGTGTCTCGTATCAGAGGTTTGCGTGCAAAGTCCGGCTTGTCAAAGTCTGTGGGTGCTGCAAAAGCCAGTCTGTTGGTGGTGAGTTGACCACCTAGCTTGCGGTCGTAAGTCAACATGGTTGTGTTCTTTGTGTCTCTGTGGGTGCTGCTCCAGGCTGGGGACTGGTGATCAGCGGCCTTCTCAAATACAAGGTCATACAGCAGCTGCACGGCAACACACAGCAGGTGAATAGGTTCCCTTGATATAGTGCTGATCATTGACTTGTTTCATGTAGAACAGAAGTATGATGAGATGCCCATATATGTATGCCAAGTGTCATGTTGCGCTTTCAGCCAACTGAGTTGGCCAGCGACGACTGCCAGTTGCATGTGATCAACTGAACAGATTGACCGTTATAGTCAGGAACTTACTTGCTCGTCCTCCTGCTTGCTGCCCATGGTTGCTGACAGCATCTCAGTGCCTCCTTGTGCTGCTGCTTCATTGAAAAACTCAATGGCATTCTTGGTCCAATGGGCTTCATGCTGAATAAATCATAATGTGCACGTGGGTCAAGCGCACTGCTCTTTGAGAAACAGTTGGCTGCACAGGTTGATGATCTCAATGCATTACCATAATGGTGGCCTACACTGCCAGATGCGCATCATCCACCAATGCATCAGTACGATGCATTGATTGCCTGCCATATCCAGATACTTTGTGGTGCTGCAGCTGTTGTAAATCTTCTGGCAGAAGGTGCAGATCAGCGCGCAGTCGCCAAATTCTTACCACTAGCTGTTCTCTCCACTGCAATGTCCGTACTGTATTGCTGAACTCATCTCTCTTGCTGAAGTCACTGGTGCCAAATCCCTTCTTTTTCTCCTGACCGGAGTCAACATAGCGCCACTTGTCTACGTACTTGTCACCCTGTGCATGTAGCCAGTGATGTATCTGGTATCAATGCACTGCCAGCAACAAGGGAGGTGCCACCTCCTGGGCCAAGCCATCCACCAAGTCACATGCAAGGCAACCATGCACAACCACTCCAAGCAAGGCTGTCATAGTAAGATATTCACAGCAGTGGCTGCTCTTGTTGTTGCACACCCAGCTTCAAACATGCCATTGAATGCTCAAAGAGCTACAAAGTGTCCCAATACCATGCTCTATTCACACTTTGCCCGCAGTGGAACGCAGAAGCTCGAGCAACCCAATCATCAGTACTTCCAGGACTTACCTCTGCAATGTAATTGTACTTCTTCTCAAAGTATGCATCTAGTGTCTTGCCTTGGCGAGGTGGTGCTGTGGCAAACTGCTTGGCCTTCCAGCGGTCTGGCAATGGCTCCTTTGGTGGTAAACCTAACGGCTTGCTAGATTCATGAAAATGAAAGCAAAGGTTCTATTACTTGCAATGGACTGGCACAGCACTACCCTGAAGGTGGGTGCCTTGGTGAATCAAGGCTTAAGCTCTGTGGACTGGCTTATGCGCTTGGCCATTGCCACGCCAAATCTAAGCACACACTCTGTTTCACCGTACTGGTACTTACTCTTCATTGCCGATGGTAATGTAGGTTGTCTTGCTGAATACCCCCTTGCAGCCGGCTAAGAGAGCATTTTCATCTACTTTATTATTATTCATGTTTATTGCGTTGTGTATGTATAATTTTTTTTATTGTTCGCTGGTGCAGGCTGCCTTAAATTTCCATAAGTTCAAGCAGAGCGCGTTTGGGGAACGGGCTGTATTCTATAACGTCACATGAACCACACTAATACAACAGTAACAGTTGTAATGTTTATACTGGCTCTGAATGCCAGGAGGGAGGCCAAGGGCCAGACAGTACAACCCTTCTCCCCGCTGCAACCCCATACAGGCTCTCGACATCATAATAATGCAGTCATTGGTACTACATGAAGTTTAAGCTCGAATGTGACACTGGAAACTGGCTGCATGGTGGGTGGTGATGGTGCTGCTCCACCAGAACGCGCGTGGGGTGATGCTCGGTGCCGCACAGCCGTTTACAGGGCACATAAGCAGCTGCAAAATACCTTGCTTGACAAGCAGTTTAGCAACTAGTCCTCCAGTGTACATGAGAAAGTTGTACGCCTTGCCATCGCGCAAAATAGATCCCTCACAGTTCTCCACCGAGCAGCTGGCTTTTCTGGAAAGAAAACGTGCTTATAAGTCTGGAGAAATACTTAATCCGCTTCAAGCCTTCAAGTGTCCGGAATGTGGCGGGAAAGGTGAGTACAACCAACCAACCTTTGTGCAGGTCATTCACCAGGCACGTGGGTATGAGCTCGACAGTAGCCCTGGCTTCACTGGTTGCTTTGCAGGTACTGTTGTTTGCTGGGAGTGCTCTGGTGCAGGCGTGAACCACAGGGACGTCGTACAAGATGTCATGGGGTAAGTTGCACTCAACCAGCAGCAGGTCTCTGCCATTCAGCTGGTACACCTTGTGCTGTGTTTGAGTATCCTGTTGGCGCTTGTAGCGCTTTGTTTGTCAAGCAGGTCTCCTAATGTGATCCCTCAGATGCATGTGTATTGCTGAATCATTGCACGCTTGAGCTGCTGCCGTTGACAAAGCCCATTCCAGACTGTGGCGCTTGACATTCATGAGTAGTTCGTCGTGCTATACAATGCTGTGGCACTGAGTGGCATGAAACGATAGAGACACCAGCTGTGCTGCTTGTGTTGGCAGGGGGTTGGAGGAAGATGTACGGCAACAGAGCGGTGTCATAGATGTGTCCTGGTTCCTTATGAAAGGTGGACCTTGCTTCATCTGCAGGTGAGGCAGCCAAGCAGTGCTGTAGTTGTTCTGCCTCATGCTGGCAGCTGGGGCCTCAGACTGTTGTGGTCTAAGAGTCCGTGCAGTGCTCAGCTCACACATGTGAATCTTACTGTCTGTCAAGTGTACCCCCTGCTGCCTTTCCTGCTTGATGTGTGCGTTGCATGCAGAGGCAAGCCTGAATGTCCCTGCAGGTCATGTGAGGGTACCGGCATCAAGGACTTCAAAATAGACGATTACAGCGGAGACTAGTGAGGGCATCTGTGGGGTGCTCACAATCATGTACACTACTGCAGTAGAACGGATGATGACAGTAACAAACAGTATATAACAGTCAATGTACGAGCTTAGGGTGAGTAGAGAGGGATTTTTCTCCCCCCCCCCCCAGATCTGCTACTGCATTTGTTGGTGATGAGACGGATAGCTCCCGCTGGACTGGAAACAGTGCTGCACTTTGAAAGTGATCGAGCCATGCAACAATGAATGCGCTCGCAGTTGAGCTGACATGCAAGCATTGTGAAGCCTAAGACCATATGGTTTTTTGGGGTGCCAATCATGGGTTGATGTGTGCATGTGCAAGGGCCAGTCTCCCGCGGTGACAACACGTGGTGGTTGCACAAATAGCGGCGTGCAGTTGATTGATCATGGCCTGCAGCTAGGTATGGTCTGTATTGGGTCACCTGAGTCAGTTACATCACGTAACCATGGTGGCATTGCCGGTTTATCACTGGCCTGAGCAGGCTCTCTTGGCAGTTGCCTCTTTCATCGTGTGCGTGTACAATGAAAGAAGTCAGTGCAAGTCGGTTGACGGTCAAGATGGCAAGCCGCTTGCAAGTTGCAAGCACGGTGCTGACATGCTACTGGACATGCAGCATGTTGCACGTGTTGTTATCCGACCCTATTTAACAGATAAAGTATCTTTCTGCAGGTCTTTCAGGCCTGGGATTCTGCCAATTATGATATGTTGTGTGCTCACCTGCACAAAGAACCTTAGTGGTGTTAACAACGTTGTCACAACGCGGGTGGCACTGCACAACAGGCTCATCAATGCGGCAGGCTGCTGCCAGCCGTGCCACAAAGCTACTGGCGACCTTGTGAGAACCCAATTGGCAACTTCAGAGGCTCTAGTTTCGCAATACAATCCAACGTTACATGGCTCTAATTCTTTTACTAGTAGTACATCCTCTATCTCTTTTACAATGGCTCCTCCAGTTGTTCTTCAAGAATGCAGTGCATCCACACAGCTCAATAGGCTAGCCCAGAGCCAGCCCAACTGCTACTGGCAGCTACTTGCAATCAGTTGCCTGCACTCAATGCTTGTATAGCATGTCCATGCCGCTGTGCAGACTGGCTGACTCAGCCACTGTTTGACAAACAACCGTTGTAAAACAAGAAGAGGCGTGCAGCTGGTTGAGATGGCATAGAAGATGTGCCGACATACATTGGGGTGGCACCCTGCAGGTATTGTGTAGTATAGTACTACTATCCGACACCGTATCGGATACCCATAGAGTATGCACAAAAGACTGAGTCATGCAACAAATGACACGCAATGGCAGACGACGCTAATGCGCTGCTAGTAAGTAACTACTGTGTTCCTAGTTGGAAAGAGATTGAGCCCATGCCAACACTGGATGAGTCCACACACATTGCCTCGTCAGCACTCAGAAAACCATGTGCAACCCATGAAGTGGGACAGAGGGTTCAGCTCATGCAACAATAAATTGGCAAAGCAAGAGCTGACCACGCCTGTGCTATTGCCGTCTGTGGCTTGTGCGTGACCAGGGCAAGGTTTGGTCAAGAATGCTCCTGGGTCGACATTCAAGATGACATCCCGGCTGTCATCTTGAAAGTTGGCACAGTGGTGTTGCCGCAGCTGCATAGAGGCACACTATCACGGGTGATCACCAAAGTCTGACATCAACCCCGGTGAGCTGTTGTTCACAAGCAGCATGAGCAGAGACCGTAAGCAGCAACTGAACATAGACACGACTCTGCACCGTCAAGCCCAAGCATAAACATTGTGACATGTTCATGCTTCAGTTCAACGTCATTGTCAGGTCCCATAATGCTTGATGCAAGACTCCTGGCTCTGCATCCAACAGCTGAAGATACTGTATTATGGATGATGCTGCAATTGTCAACCATCGCAGCAGCACCATTGTGATGCTGTTGCATATGTGCTGAGTGATTGACACACCGCAGGCAATGACAGTCTAAGAAAAATGCCAAAGAGGCAGTCACAAACCATTTCATGACAGAGCCATATCGGCAACAACGGCCAAGACACTGCGGTTAGTGACACAGCTGTTATCCATCTCAGAAAGGAAACATGGCCATGCGCCCGACAGAAATGAGAATTAGGTGTTGAATGCTTTAACGCTCAAGGTTCTGTGCACAGCTGCTTCTGACAGGTCTGCTGCTACTCCCGATAAGCTTCTGGCGGACTGTCATACAGGTAGTGCCTTGTCAATGGGAAGGGCCGCAAGTCCTCCTGGGAGGCTGCTGCTCTCAGCTCTGGCGGCAGCGCCTGCAAGGCTGCCTTCTTCAGCTGCAACTTGGCTTTCATGTTGGACATCCAGTCTAAGTGCGCTTTCATCTGCTGCCTGCTGAATTCCTTGGCCCGCTGAACCATTTCTGCTTGTACCCGGTGAGTCCTCTGAACAGGTTCTGCTGCTAGAGGTACCAACATAGCGATGACCTTCTGATTCAAGGGATCTTTTTCATCAAATGGCTTAGTTTCCAACTTCTGTTTCTGCTTTTTGGCTGCTTGCTGCTTGCCCTTCAACTGCTTGCCCTTCTGTGGAGCGTTCTTGTTTTTCGCTTGTGCTTTGGCACCTCTAACTTGCTGCATGTAACAACCGCTGATTGCTATTGTCTGCAGTGCGTCTACTAGCGGGGTCAGTTGCCTTGAGCCAACCACTTGCAGGCTACGCAGCATGGTAGCTGCCTGGCAGGTGAACGCGTTCAAGCCTTGCGGTGCCGTGACAATCCAGATATTTATTTTCCTGATACACTACCACCCAGACTGAAGGGCCCAGCAAAAGAGCGGGGTCGCCAGGGGAGCGGACAAGGTCGGCAAGGGTAGTGCATTCATCGCAACTGGTAATGCATCGCAAGTGATAAAGATGAACCAGAAATACGGAAGCGTATTGCAGCGTTGCAAGTTGTTGGTGTATGCATGATTTACACAGTACAGCAGAAGATCTACTTTTGGCGTTTGGCCTTCTTCGCCGTTGGATGTCCTATACCAGTCAATACAACATCAACTGGGTCTTGCGAGCGGGTTGGTTCATCACCACCAGAAAGTAGTTCAGCTTCGATACCATCTTTTTGCTGCTGATGCAACAGCTGCTGCTGCTGCCGCTGCCGCTGCTGCTGCGGCTGCTTGCCAGCTTTCATCCCAGCAAATCTCTGTCTTTCCAACTGCTCCTGCTTCTCCTGCTGGAGTAGCTGCTGCACCTCTTGCAGAGCTTGCTGAATGGCTGGCCGCAGGGGCTGCAGTTGCTGATGTGTCAGCTTCATTTGCTTTACAACTGAGCCCTTCAGCTTGCTCACCATGTTACTGAAATGCACAACATCTTCAGGCTTCAGCAGCGTGTACACTGACCCCGTCTGCCCCGCTCGTGCTGTCCTACCAGCCCTATGCACATAAGTTTTTGGGTATACTGGGGGATCATAATTGATCACGTTGGCAACACCAGCAACGTCCATGCCCCGGGCCATGGCATCTGAAGTCACTAGCACCTTCACAGTCCCTGACTTGAATGCTTCCAGGGCTGCTGCGCGTTTATCTGTGGGTATGTGGCTGGAGTACTCAGCAACCGAGTCAGGTAGGCCAGGTATCGCAGTCAGCATCAGGTATACCCTGTTGTGGTGCAGCAGCAATGAAGGCAATGGCAAGGTTGGTCTGAATGGAGCCTACGACCGCATATGCCTGTGCCTAAGCATGAACATGTACGCCTGACATGTGATTTCTTACTGAGACACACACTGGCACTGATGCCGCGGCCCTACAGGGCAAGCTGAAGTGGTGGCCCCAGGAGCTTACCTGTGTGTTGTCTCAAGGGATGAAGCAAACACAATGCTGGTTGACCCTGCCAGACTGTGCAGCAAGCCCAGCAGTGCCAGTGGCTTGTGCTGTGCAGGCACCACCAGCCGGTGCTGCTGCAGTGCCTGAGGCAGCGCATATCTGTGCTGGACATCTGTCAATGCAATGTACCTAGGGTTGTGCAGCTCAAGCCGCATCAGTTTGCTGGGGTCCCTGGTCAGTGTGGCGGACACGATCAGCTTCAACAGCCTAGTATTGCTGCAGCCACTGCTGCTGCTGCTGCATGGTAGGCGCACAGCACTGCAGAAGCGGAGAGCTGCTGCACCTCCATCTGCCTGCGCCATTGCCTGCTGCTGCTGCTGCTGCTGCCCTGGTAACAGCATGTTGTTGCTACTGTTCTTGGGCTGGATTTGCTGCAACACCTCCGGCAACCAGCCCTGATAGTCCTGTCGTAACAGCCTGTCTGCCTCGTCCACCACCAGGAACCTGACACCTTTCACACTGAAGCTGGAGGTGCTGTGCAGGTGGGCCATCAGCCTGCCAGGAGTAGCCACAAGCAGATGTGGCCCTTGCCCGGGTCTGCTGGGCAGGGCAACCAGCTTGGCTGCCTCTGCCCCTACTGCCTCCTGGGCTGCTGCTAGAGCCACAGTGAGGCCTGCTGCCTGCCCAAGTGCTGATACCACTGAGAACACTTGTACTGCCAGGTCACGCGTGGGCAGCACCACCAGGCCAGTCAAGGAATTGTTGTGGGGTTGACGCCTGTGAGCAGTCGTCACAGAGGCAGCCACAGCAGCACCAGGGGCACCAGGCTTGACCAATACTCACAAGCACAGTGCACTGAGAGCACTAACAGATTTGATGGGTGATGGTGGGCCAGCTGTCAACCATGTGGTGGGTGGCAACTTTTTTGATGCTGGGATGTATTGCGCAGTGGCTGTTCTGGCTGTCAAATCCTTTGAAGCCTTCCAATGATGCGCGCTTGAAAAAAAGCTTAGACAAAAAATACTCAACAGAACATGCACAGAGTCCAACCAACAGGTAAGAGCATAGTAGACTCACCCAGCAGCAATTGCGTTCACCAGCGGCAAGGCATATGCCAATGTCTTGCCGCTGCCAGTGGGAGCACAGATGCACATGTCATGCGCAGCGCTGAGTCCACCCGCCAGCTGCCTCCACACGGCTGCCTGAACAGGAAACAACTCCCTGAAGCCCAGGGCTGACGTCACCGCCTGCCTTAGGGCAGGTTGCAGACCATGCACCTCCTCCAGTGGCACACCGCTGCCAGTGGGTATGGATATTGGCAGCCGAATCCACGGCAGCACAGGGGCTGCTGTATGATTGTGGTCCTTCATTGTATGTTCATTCTGCTAGGGTAGGCTTTGTGACACTCAAAATACAGGTCAGCCAGCTATGCCAGGCAGGCTGCTGCAGATGCAGGACAACGCCTGCTGCGACTGCTGCCTGGTGGGTGCAAGGGCCCCTGGCAAGTTCACGTTATACCGCAGCGTTCTAATGAAGCCCCTGACTCTATGAAGTTCTATGAAGTTTGCGGTGCTCACTCCAGCAGATGCTGCGCAGAACGGGAGCACCAGACGTAATACATCGCGATCAATTGTGTCTTTGCCTGGAGAAGCCCAAAAGGACAGGCCTGCGTGTGCGTTGCAACTTCATGGTTCGAACTGACAGATGGGTAATCGGCTTTATGACAGCGTCAGCAGGGCGCTTTGCGTCAAGACAATGATCAAGGCCGATGATTTGGCATCCATGTGCCGATATATTATAGTATTTGTCCCACGCAAGCGTCCAACATGCTCAGAATGGCATTCCACCCTCGTTGCCTCTGGAGATGTTACAGTCAGTGTGAGGACATAAAACACATGTATTGAATATGAACAGGTGAGCTTCCACGGAGCAAGGTGTGAGTAGCAAGCATACAGTATCTCGCGCCTCTCGGACACCGCACATCGCACATTCATATGTTAACTCCTCTTATTATTGGTGCTATAACGACGACAGAAGCTGTTGTCAGTTGAACATTGCTCAGTTGTGTGGAAGGAACTCACCGTTCTACGGCGATTTAAGCGACCGCACATGCTCTGCTGACAGGATTCCTTTTCAATGGCTCAAGATGTCACTTTTTCCCGGCACAGCTTCTGCAACGCTGACAGCTAGGTTGTGCTGTCGTGTCCTGTGTGCGTTGTGGTGTTTGACGCCCTTGCCCAGGCACATCGTTACCTTGTTCAGCATGCTGCCTGACGCAGGTGGTCAAGAGGTTGAAGCGTAATGTCTGGCCTCCAGCAGGTGACCCCAGAGGCCTGCTGCGATCAGGTACGTGGCACAGCCGCGACGCTCGAATGACCAGCAGTAAACCTGTTTTTGGCGGCAGCCATCAACTGCCATCAGCTTCAGGTAGTGCAGTTGTACTCGGTTGATGCACGTATGAGCGGAGAACGGTCAGTCTCAGTTGGGCAGGCTGCCCATAAGCCTCTGGCAGCTGTCTGTTTCTGCCTGTTCAATTGAGCTGGTTTGTGCTTGTTTCCTCTATTTCGTCGATGCTGGATGTTGACCTACCCCTGCAAGGGCTTTGGAAGTGTCCCTAAAGATAACATATGGCCTTGCTCAGTGGCCTAGTTTGGGGGGAAAACATTCTCTAGCTCACTGTGTTGGTGCTGAGTTGGGCTTTGCCAGTCGCTCTGCGCCACTTGTAGCCTGCATCTGGGGGCGATTATTGCGTGTTGCTTTAATAAGCTGGGGACATACAGCTACTGCACTGAGATCGCGGTCTACTTGCAGGAATCCCAACTGAATATAACAATTGCAGATGCTGGTGCCAGCACAGTCATCCACCTCAGGGGGCCAGGCAATTGTGCACGCATGTGCGATCTGGGGTGCATGTTTGACCAGCTGGGTGAGTTTTGATGGGAAATGTGCATCACTGAATACAATCATCATGTATGATAGGTGGTATGATGCAGCTGTTGCCACTGCTGGATGCAGCTTGGCGGCAGGGAGGGGGGGGAGGGGCATGTAGCCATGTCATGCCCAGCCTCTTGTGTCTGTCAACAGTACATTGCACCAATACATCTGGAATGGTTATACATGCAGGTGTGGAGTTGTTATCCTGCAGCACCGTGCCCTCAGTAGGCAGCTGCGACATGACCCTTGTGGTTGTGGACAGGCACGACAGTCATCCATTAGATGACTGTTTGAAGCAGAGTGTCAGACAGGGGCTGCACTCTGTGATGCAGAACAGCAGCAGCAGCTGTGATGCCAGGCATTGCTGGCACAACGCAAACATGCCAACAGTATTGTCAAATGAACAAAGCACAGCACAAGTCCAAAAGCAGCAGCAGTCCAAGTCAACTGGGCCTGATTTGACTCAAGTGCAGAGTGTCACAGACAGCCAACACCTGGTGGACATATGCAGGATGAAGTCCGCCCCAGAGGCACCTGAGCATAGCTTGACTTGCAGTAGGCAGCCCAGCTTCTCTGAGACCTTGCAGGACAAGCAGCCGGTACAGCTGCCCAAGCAGCAGCAGCACCAGCAAGCAAGTGAACAGCAGACCTGCATCAGCAGAGACGACTCTCAACTGCAGAGTAACAGTGGAAGCAATACAGCCTTTAAGTCTCTTTGTCCTTCAATGGAAGACGCTGCATCTCCGATCTTGCGTAGTAACAGCTTGAGACCTACCTTGAAGATTGACATCCCTTCAACTGTAGAAACTGGGCTACACAGCAGCAGTAGTTGTAGCATTGGCAGCCATACCAGCAATCGATCCAGTGTTCGGACGACCCCAGCAGAATTTGCAGGGTTTGAACCTATCAGGAATGTGATGTCCCTCAGCATCAGTAGCAGAGGTGCTGCAGGTGTCAGGCAGCGGCACCAGCAGCATGGGCTGCATGCGGAGGACCTGGCTGAGAGGCTGATGCAACTTGGCATGCAGCGGTCTCACAGCAAGCAGCTGGCGGATGACACTAGTAGTGAAGATGAGCTTGACAGGGCGACCAGCAGCTGCAGACGCGGCCCGGCGCACAGCAGCAAAGTGTGCCGACAGCAGGATTCACCCTCCAAAGAGCGAACCATGAACAGCAATGGAGCTGCAGGAGTGCTGGACGCTTCCAGCAGCAGCCGGGGATGGTGCAAAGGCAGCCGTATAGTGTGCTGCAGTAACAACAGCAGCAGCAACTTCAGACGCACTATTTCTGCAGCTGATCAGCAGGCAACAGCAGCAGCGCCGTATTCTTCCTCCTGGCAACCTGAACGCAGTGCAAATAGCGAGAGCAGCTTGGGTCGCCACCCAGCATGTAGCGTGCCAGCTAGTCCCTTCATTGGTGAGAAAGTACGAGCAGTTGCTGTGCTGTCACAATGTGTGAACAGACCTGCAGCGCAAGCCAGGAGCCGTCCCCCACACCGCACCCCCAGCCGCATCATCTTGTCGCCTGTTGCACCAGATGGCACCCTTGTTCCTGAGGGCCAGCCCAAACTGTTCATATCCATCCCCAAACAGTGTTTGGATGACAAGCGCGCTCGCAGACAAGGGGGCAGGTCGCAGAGCAGCAAAGCTATGGCAACAACACCCAGCAGTGCCCGGCAGATGCTGCAGCAGTTGGCTGGACAAGACAATTTTGACAAGCTCACCTCAGCAGTAACCAGTCCAACAGCAGCTGCTGCTGAGGCAGCATCCAAAATGTCATTCAATGTTGCCGCTGCTGCTGCGCAGCTGCTGGGGAAAAACAGGGATGCAGCGGCCGCCGCCATTGCTACTGCTGTTGCTGGTGACAGCAGTTCCCTGATGCACAGTCCTGAGCAGACGACACCTTCTTCAGCAACCAATAGTGCAGAGCTGCTGCTGTCACCCATGGCACCAACCCCACGAGGTGTACCGCCCACACCTGCGACCCCAGTGCACCCTGTAGTTGCAGCAGTAGCAGCGGTTGCCTTCAAAGCAGCAGCAGAAGCAGTGGGCGAGGTTGCTGAGTCAGCAGGGCTGACCGGCACTATAGAAGAAGGCGAAGAAGGGTGTAGCCTTGTTGAGTCCTCAGATGATGACAGTGTCAGTGCAGACAGCAGGAGTGACAGCGGCTCTGAGGAGTGGTGGTGCGGCAGCTTGACGGGAATGGTGGTGAGGGATATCATGACAGGGCCACTCAAGTCAGTCCATCAAGATGATGATGTGGTGATTGCCCGGCAGCTAATGGTGCAGCACAACCTGCCAGGCATCTTGGTGGACACAGGGACAGATGTGCCAGGCTTCTTGACACGCAGAGATTTTTTCAAGCCTTCTCTGACGCGCCGAAGTTCCAGAAGACGGCACCTGAAGGCGTGCGTGCGGGACATCATGAGTCACCCTGTCAAATACATAGAAGCTTCACAGCCCATTGAGCTGTGTGCACAGATGATGCAACAGCAGGGCATCAGGCGGGCTGCGGTCAGGGATCCAGCAGCAGCAGACTCTAGCAATCCCCTGGCGGCTTTTGTTGGGCTTGTTTCAGATGCTACCATTTTCAGGTACCTTGGGCTGTATGCTGAAGAAGGTACAGCCCTGGAGGAAGAGGAGCAGGGCATGCTGGGGCTGCCCTCAACTATGCGCATGAATGGCATGGCCGATAGCTCTGTCAGTGGTAGTGCATTTGACACTCCTAACAGCAGCAGGGCAGCAACACCATTGATGCAGGCAACACTATTACAGACAAGCCGGCAGCTTGCAGATGACAAGCAGCAGCAGCGGCAGCAGTGCATCAGCTTAGAAGGCACACACGCCAGCTCATGTGTGGCCACCAGGGTATCTGCTGATTCAGGGAACATGGCCATTACTCTGACTGCTGTTGCTCCAGAGAGAGGGGTGCTGGCAGATACACCTCGGTCAGCGGTAACTTCCTTGGGCCTAACAGGACTTGGTTCTGCTGAGACATCCAGCAGCAGAGGCAACTCCAGTAGCAGCACCACAGATGGCCAGCAACAGCGTGGTAGAAGCAACACAGGTAGTCCAGTGGCTGCATTAAACAGTGGCAGTGTGCATTCTACAGCTCCTGACGCGCTGCTGCGGTACAGGACAGCAGCGTCCCTGTGGGAGGTGGACGTGGATGAGATGGAGTTTCTCAAGAAGATTGGCGAGGGCAGCTTTGGGGAGGTCATGCTGGCCAGCTACAGAGGCACCAAGGTACCTGGATCTGCAAGTGCAAAAATGAAGATTCGCCCAGCAGTGCAGCGCTTGTGCAGATTGACATGCAACCTGTTCTGTTGTAGGTGGATGGAGTGCTGTGTGGGATCAGTGTGCAGCAGAGCTCAGCTGGACATCAGAGTACTCATTAGCCCCCTGCCTGTGTCTTGCTGCCTGCTGTGCTGACAGGTGGCTGTCAAGCGGCTGCATGTGCTGAATGTGGATGATGCACCCTACCCAGTGCACAGCAATGCTGTGGCTGATCGGGGCGGCAGTCAGGCAGCGTTCAGGCAGTTCTTTGAGCGTGAGATTGCAATCCTAGCCAGCATCAGGCACCCCAATGTCGTGAACTTTATTGGGGCTTGCCACAAGCCTGGCCAGCGCTGCTTGGTAACTGAGTACTGTGCTCGGGGCTCACTTGACCAAGTACTGCATAAGTCAGGTAACACCCAGGAGTAGTTGAGTTCTGCAATAACTCCGCAAAAGTGACCATTGCTGCAGCTATGGCAGACAAGGTGTCCTTTCTCCTTGTGCATGTGCACTGATAAGTGCCTGATTACAGGTGTTGCTGGGTTGTTGTAGCCTGACTATTGTTGTTGTTTACATTGGCAGGGGTGGCGCTTGACCTGCCAAAACGTGTTGAATTCGCTATGGACATTGCGCGAGGCATGGCTTGCCTGCATGCCCAGCGGCCAATCATCATACACAGGGACCTGAAGACCGCCAACTTGCTGGTGTCAGCGCGCTTCGAAGTGAAAGTGGCAGACTTTGGCCTCAGCCGGATCAAAGATGCATCCCATGTAAGAGCTGTTGATGAGGAACTGACTGGGAGTGCACCGCTGGCGGCAACCATAAGTAGATTGTTGTGGTCGGGCACCAACTCCCAATATGCCTGCAATTGTGTAGACAACTTGGGGCTGCTGTTTGGGCCAGTCATGTACACCCTACAGCAGGGAGCTTGCTGCATTCGCGGGGGTTGACGGCTGTGGCATCTTTTTATGCGTTGCAGCTGCAAGTGAGTCGAGCTGGGCTTGAAGGCACCATTGAGTACTGCGCACCGGAGGTGCTGCGTGGTGAGCCCTTTACAGAGCGGTGTGATGTGTACTCATTTGGTGTGGTACTGTGGGAGCTACTACAGCGGCAGCGACCCTACTCAGATCACGATGTGCCTGTGTACCTGCTCATGGTCAACATTGGCAATGGCACACTGAAGTTGCAAGAGGTGCCGTCTGAAGCAGCACCACCTGGCCTCTGTGCTCTGGTGGCTGAGTGCCTGGCGTTCTCAGCTGCTGACAGACCAGACTTCAGAGACATTCTCCATGTGTTGGAGGTGGAGTACAGGGCGCTGCGGGCCACGCAGCCAAGGCAGCCGCCACAGCAACAGCGGCAAGAGTCTCAGCAGGCTCAGCAGCCATTGCCAGGTGAACGCTGTAGACAATCATCTGTGACACATTGTTTTTAGTAGCAATGTGCGGCAGCTGTCATGGGCATAGCCCACAGATCCTCGGTACACTGTGCTTGAGAGCTTTTGAGTGAGAACAGCTACAGAGCACTTTCTGTATCCCATTGGCGGGTCCACAGTCCACAGGCTGACTGGTGAGGATGCTTCACACTGTAAGGTTGACATCAGGGAGCGAACCAGCTTGCTTGGGTTGGCTGCACTGCAGGTGTTCCCTGTTGTGACTGGGCATCTTCCACGGGGGTGCCAGCACAGGCAGGACAGGCAGCAGGACATACCCCCAACACTGGAAATACGCCCGCCACACAGTCACCAGCAGGCAGCAACGATGGGCGCTATGTTGTTCCGCTTTGGACCGCAGCAGCTGGGAGCAGTGTCGAGTCCTTGCCAAACCCTCAGCATTACGTGGATGGTTATCATCTTCAACAGCAACTGCAGCCGCAGCCACAGCCAGCCATACTGCATTGCCATCAACCGCCAATGCAACAGCCGGCACTACACAGACACAGACTTAGTCAGGCAGATAGCCTCGCTACATCTTCTGGAGGGTCCTCTGCTCTTCCTCCTGCCCCACTACTGGGCGTGCCGTTTGGTGCAGTGTTTGAGCAACCACACTCTCAGCAGCTGATGGCAGTGCCGCTGACACAGTTGCTTGTCCCTCAGCACTGCATGGCCATGGCATCCAGGCCAGGGAGTGGGTGCAACAGCCTAAGGCAGCAGCAGCAGCCTCCTGCACATGTATTGTCAGCGTTTGGTGCAGCCGGTCTATATGACGCTCACCACCAGCAGCAGCAGGCAGCAGCAGGGGTTGGGTCAGGGGGATCCTGCAGTAAACCTCCCAGACAAAGGCAGCATATGGGCCGTGCCAGGTCCATGCCCCTACCTCAGAGCATGACTTGGGATCATACAGTTCAAGATGAGGATGATGATACAGATGGAACTGAAGGGACCATGGCTGGTGACGTGCTGCTCATGGAGGATAGCTACGGCAGCGACTTCAGCAGTGCTTTGAGGGGTATCTCCGGCTACAGCCCTTGTCCACCTAATGGGCAGCTGTGCATGGTCCTGGAACAAGCTGCCAGCACACATAGTGGCATGATCCCGGCAGGCGGGCAGGTGTATGTGGCACACCCGCAACAGCAGGTGTTGCAGGCTGTGCCAGTAATGATTGCACAGCCTGGATGTGTGCAGTACCAGCCTTATCAGCAGCTAACAACCACGCAGCAGCAACAGACTCAGTTACAACAGCAGCAGCAGCAATATCTGGAACAACAAAGCTCAACTGATTCAGGACAGCCCACTGCTCAGTTACTGATGGGCTCTGTGCAACAGCCGTATCTACAGCAGCCCTATATGGTGCAGCAGAGCTTTCCACCACTGCACACCTCCTCAGCTCAGCAGGCCCCGAGGATGGTGTTACGCAGTGTGTACACTCCCAGCCCGACACCCGCAGGTATGTCCACACCTCCCCTCAGCAGCAGCCCCAGCATGAACCTCAATCCCTTGGCTGTCATGGCGGCCGCGGGAGCAGCAGCACAAGCAGCGCGGCGTGAGGGGGCTGACAGCGGCCCTGCATCCCCCAATGCTGCTGCTTCGCTGAATAGGAGTGGTAGCTTCAGCCTGGGCATGCACAGCAGGCGCAACAGCAGCCAGGGGGGAGCCAGGTGCCAGGTGCCACTCTTGCCGCTGGTGCAGATGACGGAGGGCAGCTTGTCTACTTGCCTTTCAGCTAGGGACCTTCAATCAGCTGGAGACATGAGCTGCAGCACACCTGCAATGTGCGGTGCAGGTGCAGCGGGTGCAGTGCCTCCGCCAATGCTGCAGAGGTTTGATAGCTTGCATCGAAGTGGTAGTGCTAGTCCCAGAGCAGCTGTTGGCACGCTGCACATACTCCCAGCCCCAGCCATGCAATGTGAGCATTCTGGGCAGCTTGTTGGTGTGTTCCTGGCTGCACCTGGAAGTGGCCCTTGTTCTGCTGCCAGCTCACCCATAGGCACTCACCTGGCCCCAGCCGGGTACCACCACAGGCATCCCAGCAGCAGGTTGGCCATCCAGGGCTCTTATGAGCTGCCTCCTGCTGCGGTGATGCCACAAGCAGGCTTAAGCGTAGGAGCGGAGCAGCAACAGCAACAACAGCAGCAGCAGCAGCAGGCCGTCAGTGGAGCAGGAGGTGGAAGTGTCGCAGGCATGTTCTTGCATCAAGCTGCACCTCATCTACAACCTTCAAGTAGGCGGCACAGTTTGCTGCGTATTGACAGCAACAGCAAGGATCGGGCATTGAGCCCCTTTGCAATGGTGGACAGTAATGCAGGCCATCAGAATGCAGGGTCAGCTGGTTCATCGCCTTTTGCAGCTGCTGCTGTGCAGTCTGCTAGCTGCAGCAGTGAAGCTGCTGTTCCTACACCTTCACCTTTTGCCGCAGCTGCCGGCAACAGCTCCATATCCAATTCTGCTGCTGATGCAGCGACCAGCAACAGGCCCTGTTCCGTGTCACTTGCTGCCACAGCTGATACACGCCAACATGCAGTTCACCCCACCAGCGTGAATGGTTCAGCGGACAAGCCAGTCTTGCTGACTGTGGCAAGTTGCTCGGTGGCCACCACCACCAGCAGCAGGCTGTCAACCCCCTTTGCGGCCAGCTCTCATCACAGCCCCTTTGCAGCTGCAGCTGCGGATGAGGCACCGAATGAGCATGCCAGGAGCAGTGACAGCAACCGTGACACTGGTGCCGTGGATGACACAACACCAAGGAGCAACACCAAGCGCAGCCCTATGCCAGCCCCAGCAGAAAAATGCAAGGCTACCGCCAGCGACACAAAGGGTGCTGAAGCTGCATGGCGCAACAGCAAGCCAGTGGTAAGCCCATTTGCTTTGTTGCAACAGGCAGCGACTGACGACACTGTTGACGGGGGTCAGATCTTAAGATGATGACAAGGGTGGGTCAACTGGATGGAAGGCTGCTGAATGCCTTGATGCAGGACAGCACAGCTGGAGGCAGGCATTGGTGTATCATAGAATCTGTGCACATCTGATTAGGGTTGCAGGATGATCATGGCTGGTGGTGTATGACGTTTTGCACACAATGTGTGCATGTCATGTGGCCCTGCCCTGCAGTGACAAAGGCTCAACTAGAGACAGTGTGTGCTTATTTCCAGTGTCAAGCACAAGTTATGCCTGCTGCATGCTGCAGTGAGTAGATGTTGTAGAGGAATTAATTGACTTGGTTACAGGCCGTTGGTGCTTACCCTAAGGCCCCTTTCAGTCCTTAGCAAAGGGTCCTGGCAAGACTGAAGGGGCATGAGACAGACATGCACTTGCTGTATGCCCGATGCTTTCCAGTTCCTGCTGTTTCCTTCTTTTGGGCTCAAACGCAACCAGTTACTTTGTGTGCCTTGCTGCATGCACATTGGAAGTGTATGACGAAGCATCAGCTGTTCATGTAGTTATTTGTGTCAGCAAAGGGTTGCACTGCTAAACCTGTTCGCCGTATGGCATTGCTAGTGTAGGTGTTGTTGGTGAGTGTTGTCTCTATGTATGGCAGAGGGAAGTTCGCTTTTTCTGGAAGTGTGCAGGCCTCAATAGGATTGGGCATGCTGGCAGTGGTACTATCTGTGCACGTCAGGAAATATTGCAGCAGGTGCATGACCAGCAGAACCACGCCACCAAATATTCTGTGCTTCTGATAGGCATGTCTATTGGATCCAGTGCCTCCATATCACAAGGGCTTCAACTTCAACCATCACATTGTGACTGTCATTTCACGACTCAGCAGCTTTTGTCCGGTACAAGAACTGTCCTTATGTGTTTTGCTGTAAAACCTGCTGGGCACCTGCCAGTGCAGTGGGCACCTCACTGCAGCACATCACAGCACAAGACAAGACTGGCAGACATTTCTTGTTGGCCCCCTGGGTAGATGGCAGCCTTGTGGTCCTGCGTGTGTAGCCCTGCACGTCATACACTTCAGCATGTAGGCTGATGTGTCGCAAACCAACTAGTTGGTTGTCAGTTTGGTGAGTTGTGCTGATGCATTTTGCACTGTTGGGCTTTGTTGTGCTGCTGTTGCAGCTGTGCGGCTATTGCAGCAAGCTGTTATAGTTGTAGGACGTCCAAGCATACAACAGCATAGGAAGCAGCTAACGGTGGACCGCCCCTGCTGTTTTACCAGGGTAGCTGTACTTCAACAATGTGTGTGGTAACAGCTGATTATGTATGTTGGCTGCACTCTTGAATCATTATAGGCCACTGTTGTCTCCTGCATGGTGTGCTGTTGGTGTTATGGGGCAATCTGGCGTCAGATATGTTGCGCCTGCAAGGGTGAGTGTTGCACCGCTGCTTGCTTGAGTTCAGCATTGAGCGTTCTCTTGCATGTTGACCTGAGGGAGGTATTGCCGCTGCTTGATTGTGCGGAAAGCAAAAGATCTGATTATAATCTGAGCATGCTCTGGGCACTTGATGCTGTGCTGTACAAAGCTGCTGTTTGTGACCTGGCAGCCAATGTATTCTTGTGAGAGTGGTGGTGGGATGCCAGCTGGTTGAGGTGTGATGGACCATGTGCCTTGCCAGGTGGTTTGCAGTTGGTCGCAGTTCCAGTGGTCTGTGCTGCACCAATCTCATTGTGCTGCAGGTGCTGAATCTGGGCTGTCAGTGAATTGTCCTTGCAAGTAAGCTGCAGGCTATTGCGCTTGTGAACATGGTCAAGCCTTGGTTGTCTGCTATTGAGTTCCCCTGCCTGATCATGTTTTCTGACATGGTGTGCTGAGTGTGCAGCAGGTGTCTTCCTGCCTGCGCCGGGCTTGATGGCCTCTTTGGCCCCTGCTGGTTGTCGCAGGGCTCACATGTCACATGTTGGTGAGATCATGGGTATGCACAGGTTGCCTGCTGCAAAAGGTGTGGTGTCAACAACATCAAGCTGGGCCATGCAAGTTGCCTTGAATTGTGTGAAAGGATGTGCATCTTACTTATTCGTAGTTCTAAATTGTTTGACAACGTAGACTTGAGAATAGGCTATCTGCTTGCCTTGACAAATATTGCTACCGACCTCAAAGGTCCTGGTGGCAGTGCAGCATGCACCTGCTGTGGCATACCTTTGTTGCATGAGCAAAGTCTCTATCTCCACATGTTTGACTTTAGGTCAAATTACACACTCAGTTGCTGGTATCTCAGTCATGGGGTTTGTTGATGATGATTGTTGATGACTGCCAGGCTGGCCTGGGTACTACTATAGTATCAGATGTGAGCAACAGAACTGGACACCTGTGCGTGCAACAAGTCACAAATGAAAAAGCTCATCATGTCTTTTGATGACTGTGCACTGTCGCAGTCGTCTTTGACTTGTACGAGCATTGTAGCGCATCTGACGGTCAGATCATCACTTGGCATTGCATCTGTTGTTCTGTTGTTGGGGTATTATCAGACTGTAGTCAACTCTGTTGTGTGCCTGCTGCTTACCGTCTTTTTACAGTCACCTTTTGTTTCTTGAACTCCGTAAAGCCCCAGATGTCAGTGCCATGTGGTTAGCATCCTGCAGTACCCAGCAGCTGCATTGTTGTAATGCAACTGAAAGCAGTGTTGTCGATAAAGGTTGGGTGCTGAGTCCCCCCGATCCTGGCAAAGGGTCTTTCGTGCGCCCAATGTGACGAAGCTTTCGTTGATAGTTTGACTGAACCTGTGACACAACCATCTCGTGTTTATGAACCAGGCACAGAGCAGTCCCGCTGAAACCTCCGGCGCGGCAGCAGAACCGTGACAGGGAACTGAGCTCCTGCAGCCCTGGGCTCATCGTGCAGCATATGGTAAGCAGTATGATCGCTGCAATTATAGCGCTTGAAGTCAGTATATATCAACACAGTACCGGTACCCAATCTTTTGTGGTCGCCGGATATGCACTTGAGGTCTACTGGATGCAATGCAGTCCTAAACAGAAATTTTAGAAGTCGGATTCCGCAACTGAGGCTGCAGGCCTCAGTACATGCAAGGTGGTGTCTGGATGTGAGGTGAGTGCCAGAGAAAGAGTCCTGAGAGGCAGCAAAGCTCGTTATGCAAGCTCAGCAGCTGCTCACCTGTAACATCTAGCATTTGGTATGTGGGAAGCGGGGGATTATGCTGCAACCGGCCAGATCATCTCTCACAGCAGCCTGAGCAACAGATGCCGCTTAACTCCTCCTGGTTGCATTGGCAAGCACGATTGCCTGTGACATCAGATTGCTGCACACCAGTCATACGCAATAACACGCCTGCAGGTACGGATGCAAAACCGAAGCAACAGCTCTGCTGCAAGAGTGGGTGAAGTCAGTGGGAAGCAAGGCAGGCCTCACAGCTCAAAATACTCGACTGTCTAGCGGATGTTTAGGAGTGCCTGAATCTAGGTTAGAGGTGGGGTTCTCTTTGAGGCACTGTCTGGGTTTGATTATGGTGCGTTGAGCATGGTGCTAAAATAGTCGTGGCAGTTGTGTTGGCAGTGCAGTGAGGCCCTGTTGCAGTGTGCCCCACTGCTGCAACAACACATGTGTGTGCCATACAACCCGTCTTCAGCCATACTGTACGGTCATTCTTTCCAGCCTCGTCTTGCTGTTGATGATTTTGCCATTATAGCAGCTCACGCAAACCAGCTGCTATGTGGTTTGCAGATGGAGGTGACGTTTGCCAACATGGCTGACTGGGAGGCCTTCCTAGCCGCTGTTCCCTTTGAGGAGCACAAGGCCTGGACTCAACGCATACAAAGCATGGTGGTGGATGGCAGCCCGGTGTGGCAAGTGCATAAAAGTGTTCCTGTGTTGGCAACCCTGTCAGCGTCAACTGCTGCAGCTGCCAGAGGGATCAACAGCATCAGTCCTGAAAGACAAGCTCCTGCAGCAGCCACTACACAGCTGGTGGTCACTGACCAGGTACAGAACAATACATGCAATGCACAGTTGGTGCAGTACACTGTATGAGTACAGTCAAGCTGTCAGCATTGCGCCCCGTGTGGCCCTGAACATGCTGGTGCATGCAGCCATGTCTTCTTTCGTAAAGTCACAGTTGGGTTGCAGCATGACTCTCAGCATGTGGCTGAATCCATACTCTACTAGGCTGCTTGTGCACCTCTGACGCGCAGATAAGCCCCCAGGATCTCATCGCCTGGCAGCAGCTGACAGGGAAGTCTAGTGAGATGCAGGAACCATTGCAGCATCAGTCTCAACCCTCAACACAAGCAGCACCAGAGAGAAGCATGCCATTGGACTGGAAAGGGGAGCCAATGAAAGTGAACCCAGGTGTTTAACACAGCAAACATGTTTGAGTGCTTCTAGCATATGTATTGCACTGAGATCTCTGTCAGTCTATTAGGTGTATTGCATGCAGATTGCTGTCAGTGCATGTGCATTCTTCAACTCAGGTGCTCCTTAGATGGCTGCATGTTGGACGGCATGTTGCTTGCCTGGTGCACCTGCGCCTTGTGGTCTACATACCTGCAGCTAAAGTACACTGCAGGTTGCACGGCTCCTGCATGCCATTCGTGTGGCTTTGGCTTGGTGCTCGCAACACTCCATGGAGACTACTTGATTCTTCTCCGCAGGTGACAAGCTGCCCTTCAAGTTCCTCTGACCAAGAAGTCATTTTGGTGAAAGCTACTCTGTATAAGTAGAGACATTCAGTAGTGCTTCTTACACAGGGCTGGCTGCTACAGCACGGGCGAGGACCTGGCAAAGCTGAATTCAGGGTGTCAACTGTCATCCTGCCCAGGCCTTGACACGGCAGGTATGACGCAAGTGCAGATGCCACAGGGTCAGTTGTTGAAGCTGGCAACTAATATTGGAGATTCTTTCTAAGGCTTCTATATCTGTACCTGCAGCGTTGGCCATCACATTTGTGTGAGGGCTACTGTTCAAATAAACTTTGTCATGGCCCATCATGGTCGACATCGTCCTGTGTTGACCTTTGCACATGGTCACAGCAATGACAGTGTGGACACTGTCTCTGGTGTTGATTGCATTGAAGTAAAGACTATCGAAATAAAGACTCATGAGCACAAAATGCAACATGCACCATGCCACTCACAAACCTCCTTCTAAAGATCCAAAATCCAAAATACGTACATGTGTCATTGGTCATAGCATTTCACCTTGCTGCATGGCTCAACTTCTTCTACATGTGGTACAATGATCATTTTTGTGTGATGGTCTGATCAACTCCTGATAACCGTGGTATTACCCACGGTGCAAGCCATTCCGTTGGCAGCGTACGTCTTCGACAAACATACAGCGAGGAGTTTACGGTCCTGGCTTGGACTCGACTTCCACAGCAGCGGCAACAGCTAGCAGTCTCAATCTGGTTGGCGGCTGCAAAGCATGGCAACTCAGTTGCCGAGTATCATGGCATGACATTCTCACTTATTAATGGATAATTTGCCAATTAGCCATCTTTCAACATCAACGTATGACACAAGTCTGGAGGTTCTATCATCCAGGCCTTGCTAGACTTAGATGTAAGGAAGGCAAGGAAATTTACCCTTTCCGGACGCAAGACCCTGAGGGAGACTCTCGTGATCAGTGAAGTATGGCCGTTCAGCCGACCATCATACATATTCCCAAAGGCCTTGCGGCCGGAAAGGGTTATTCTTCTTCTTCAGCCGACCATCACACAATCAACTAGACCCTCCCTCAGGGGATGCATGTAATGTGATGCCTAAGGATGCAGACTATGAAGTAAAAGACGATCAATGATCTCACCTGAGCGCTTTCTGTTGCTTTTTCCTCCAGGATTTGGGATGTTGCTACGCCAATCGTAGGTGGCTCAATTCCTTTCACACTCTGGCAGAGTGAATTTGGGTGATATGATGGGGCAACATCCAGCACATATTACTGCTATTTTCCTTTTACAAATTAAGCGCAGACTTTTTCCACATATTGATGCTGCCATGTAAAAGAGATAGGGCCATGCAACATTAGATGAGCTGGCAAATGAACTAACATGCGAGGGGGCCGCCATGTGTTCATTCATGCCACTTCAAGGCAAAAGATTTTGACTTCGCATATCAGTTCATCATGAACTAGCAGTGCCAGCTCATCCAATGTTGCATGGCTCCATCTCTTATCCAGAGCCATGGCATGCATGTGTGTTTTATGTGTCCATCTCGGCATTGAGTGGGCGAATTCTCTGAAAAAGCCTATGCATCACTGTATGATGGTCAGCTGAACCACCACGCGTGATTCTCCTGAGGGCAGCATCACAGTTGAAGGCGACATATCATGAGTTGAGTGTCTTCTCACACAACGCTGTAATGTCATGTTCACAGGCTCAACACATCCACTAGAATTTGCCAAGATTGCACAAGATACTGGAAGCCTTGATGCCCGTGTGTGGCCCCGAAATTTGGAATCGATTGAATGACCAACGTTTGTGACCTTGTCTCCAGCACAGGGCTGCTTTGCATGATGGCCAACAGCAGCCTGCTGAGCATCAGTACAGTTGATGCAAGGAAGCATCATTCCCCCAAATCGGACAAACAGCAGTAGAACGCTGCAGACATCTCTCTGCACACACCAATGCCGTTTGCTGCTGTGTTGCTGTCCTAGCAATCCAGCAGCACTGTTGTTCATGCAGTTGGTGCTGGTGTGCAGCTAAAGTGGCTTGTAGCTACGCCAGGGTGATGTGAAGAGCTGTTCCTCAGTGCTGCAGTAGGCTATGGCTCTCACAACAAAGGTGCCGCTGCCTCATCTGCTGCAGCTGCGGCTGCATCCTTGGGTCTACTGGCAACGTAGTAGACAATCAGCAAGACCAGGACAAGAATCCCCGTGAATCCAGCCCAAATCTGCAGAACCAGCATTGTCAGACAAGACACTATCAGCAACACAGCTGCTGAACTGCACAACATGCTGGTTGGTTGACGTCACATGCACATCTGCAGTACAGCTGTGAGAACGGTTCCCAGATCATACGCAAACACTGATTTACTAGGAGCATGCACACCACAGCAGGTCTGGCTCACAGATCTTTGGATCAAAGTGCTGTACATTCTCATTTCTTGGCGACTGATGCTGTCATGTACAACAGCCAAGCTCACACTGACTGTAACCACTCACATAGATTGCAGCCTGATGTGCAGTCTTGTTGAGGGCCTTACGCTGCCTGCGTTCCACCGCTGATTCCTTTTTACCTTTACCTGTGCAGCAACATCCATGCAGCATCTTCCTTTCTATATTGCCGTACGGTACTCGCCATCAAACCCGTTGATGAGAAGCAACCTGTTGAGCCACTCAATTGCTGGCTGTGCCCATTACACATGGTGTAGGTGTTGTAGATGCAAGAGGTGCATGGCTGATAGGCCCCAAGTTGATTTCTTCACAGTATAAATTTTAAGCAACCTCAACAGTTGTTTGAAGGGTCTCAAGTACGTAGGGACCTGAACTGCAAGACTTCCCAGAGGAACAGCAGTTGCTGTTCCTCTGGGCTTGCGGGGTCGGTAACACGGTCCGGTGAGCAAACGCACCAGCTGGCCGTGCCATACCCCCTTTTACTGACAGCTACACACTTCTGGTGCTCCGAGATAGATACACAGGACAGTGATGGGTGTCATGTCCAAATGTGCACAACAGCAACATACTCCAATTTGAGCAGCTTGTCAGGTGTACTTCTACAGAACTGACTTTGGCATTCGGAGATACACGTATCCTTCTCGCGATCCTGATTGTTTGTTTCTGGTTGAAAACCTCAAAATCAATTGCTCAGGTAACAGGGTGTGCAGGGTAAGGCCGTAACTGCACAAAGTGCGGCAAGACCGAAATCAATAACCTCACCTTTCCATGCACCTTTGGTGTGTGTGCCTATACGTAGCCGCTGTGCCAGCTAGCCTTCATGACTGATAACAATGCAGAGGCGCATCAGTGACCCAGCATAACGATAAAAGCTCTTTGCTCGTCAGTCACGCCATTGTCCTACCATACTCCTACCTTAATGTATTGAGTCTTACGCACCAACACAACGTGCGTCTGCTTGTCCATGGCAAGGTGTCAAAGGACAGGCCCAGGCCACTCTGCAATCTGACAGCGAGGGCAGTGCTCACTGCATGCACCCTGACTGGACACAACTTGCTCCTTAATCAGCATGTCTCCAAGCATCACTGATGCCCTGGCTCTCCTGGATCAAGCGCAAAGCCAGGTGAAGGCGGTGCTTAGGTCGCTTGGCAGCATCCAACCAACACCAGAGCCATTAGGTACGTGTACGCCTTGCAAATGTATAGGGGAAGCTCTGCCATGTACACATTTTATCTGACAATGCACCTTGTGCAGCACAAGTGCATATGTCAGAGTATGTTGGAGCTCTTGCTGGCATCCAGCAGTGCCTCAGATCATTTGCCAGCACACCATCAGGCAGCAGGGAGCAGCACTTGCAGAAGGTATGGGCAGTGCTGATCATCTGGAACTTGTGGTCGGCCATCAAAACAGCTGTTGAGTTCTTCTATTGAAGCTGGCTGCAGCGCTGGTCACTGTTCAAACACGCTGAGCAGCCGTCATGCCATAGCACAGCAATGAGCAAGAACCACCACAACCAGCTGTGCCAGACCTCCCATCTGCCCGGCCAGGGTTCCCTGCCACATCAGCACCAGCAGTGGGTGGACACCATTTTTGGCTGTGTCGTCCTGCAGGATGTGCAAGCACTAGAGCAGGAGTTATTGAGAGCTGTAAGTGCAGCAACAGCAGCAGCCGCTTGAGCAGACACCAGCAGCTACAGCTACCTCAGTGTGATTGGATCACGTCCATTTTGCCTGGAATTACTGGGGCCGTTGATAGGTTGTTGCAGTCTGCAATGTACTGGCAGTACCTGTGCCTGCAGCCAACTTCAAGAGGTGCCGGATCACTTTAAGTTTATGACAGGAGGAATGTTACTTGTGCATACTTTCACCGACTAAGACGGTACTCTCCGCACCCAGATGAAACTGGGAATGATCGGACCATTAGTCAACCGGCAGGAATAATCGGCATTGGTTTTAGCCACTGGCCTGCCTTCAGTCTGCGGCTGTTCCCGTGCATGTTATGTGATGCAGGAGCGCTTGCTGGCAGATGCTGACATGAAAGTGAATGAGTGGCAGGCGGACATACAGGCGCTGCGCGCAGCACATGAAACAACACTCACAGACAGCGGCCACACCACTCAGACAAGGCAGAGGACAGCAGCAGCAGCAGGGAATGAAGTTGTGATTGTCGCTGCTGGTCCTGAAGATGGTGGGCAGCATTTGTAGGCCCTACAACTAGTAGCTTGGCAGTCCTTGTCGGCAACAGCATATTGCTGATGGGTGTGGTGGGGTGTTGTGGCTGCTGTGATTCTTGGAAGGGTCCTCCTCACCAGCAGGCTGCCCTAACAGCAGCCAGCAGATTGTAGTATGGTGTGTGGTCCTCTGCTGCCGTTTCTATTTGATCCCGGCTTTTACACGTTGGAGGTGTTGCACCTTGCTTTGGCCGTTCCTATCAGAGCAGATAGGACACGGTTGTCAAGCTTTGAGTGAAGTTTTCTTTTGCACGCATATGGCTGTATCCCTGTTGCATTGTATATAAGCACGCATGTCACCTCATTTGCCATCTCAAGCAAGGTTGCATGGCTACCGGTATCTCTTTCATTCACCTGGCCTACTGGTGACAGGCTCTCAATGCAACTGTCCGAGCACCCACACCCCCAAAACCAATGGCAACGCATGTCCCTCAACGCGTGCAGGCTGCACTTACCATACTGCACTCAGAGTCTGGGCTATATGTTGAACATTGCACATTGTGTGGTATCCCTGAATAGCTGCCCCCTTGCATATCAGTTCATTTGCCAGCTCATCCAATGTTGCATGGCTCTATCTGTTAAACTGTGTGGTACACTCTGACCACCTGAAGGGTGTTGCAGACATTCATGCCATGATATAATACCAGTGGTATCTACACCTCTATCTCCTTTACACATACACCAAATGTGTCTGTTGTTTCTTGGTCTATCAGAATGATTCTTTGTCACCTCAATCTCTTCAACACCCTTTCAAGACATGGAAATGAATGAGTGAATGACCTACGCACGACGCTTCCATCATAGCGTCGGCGTATGTTGAGGCAGGGAAGCGTGTGTGACGGGGTTTCCCAGCGTCTTCACGCTCCTTACCATCCCTTTCCGCTCTCGAGAGGACGGAGAGGGTGTGCCCTGTGGGCAACAGAGTTCAGTGAATCACTTATACTTTTTGGTCGTGCGGTGGGCTGGTACTGGCGCTGTGTTTGTGCGCTGTCGTTTAAGTCAGGACTGCTGCTCAGGACTGCGGCTGGCGTCCGTTGCCTCCCGGTCCATCCGATGATCTTGACACGCCGGAATCTCCAGATCTTTTCCATGTGCTCGATGGCTAAGAAGTGCAGTTTCTCAGTGGTGTTTCAAGTGCCGGGCCTTTTACGCCCAGGTCAGCTTTCAGGTGTTGCACCGTGCGTTCGTACAGGGTGCCGCTCACTCACTCCAAGCAGCAGAATGCATTGCTTCACTTGAGCCCCTGGGTGGTAGGCTCTAATTGCTCGCACCAAATACAGGTGTTGTTTGGCTGCATTGTCTTCTTGGTCTGCAGGTTTGGTGTCTCTGCAGTATATATATAAGTTACCCATTAGCCATAGCAATCCTGCCATCGGCCCCGCGCCCCATTCCAGAAGCGGACAACAACAATCCATGCTGAGCGGTTCAACCGCCATTATACTCACATTGACACCGTAGTTTCCAAGCAGTAGAGAGGTATCGTGCAATACATGGCAACACACATTGTAATGTACCAACGGAGCCCCATACATCATCTGACACAAAACGGCACACACGCTGCTTCTCATCTTGAATTATTGAACAAGCCTCCAACTTACTAGCACAACCCGGAAGCTCTTTAATCCTATCGTACATAAGCACTCGTGCATCATGTGAAGCTGTACAGTCAAACAACAAGTGTGACAATGACTCTTCTGCAGTCGAACATGCTGGACAAAGTAAATGACCACGGTCAACACTGTTGACGATGTGGAAACGTGGTGCCACCACGTTTCCCAACATCTACTAGATGATATAGTATATCATCTCCGTCAATGTTTCTCCTGAACCTAGCAGTTCTGCATTTCTTTGGTGTCTCTGCAGTATTTGATTTCCACTGTGTTGTATGTTCGTCGCCGTGTTTCTCGGTTGAAATTGTACAACAGTGCATCCAGAATGGTGTTAGCCTGAAGGTGTTCTTTCAGTTCCGGTGGCACATGTGCTCGGAGGCAGGGCCTCCTCTGGTACAGGTACTCCTCGGTGAACGTTCAGTTTTGGGAGTCCACGAGTTTGTCTTCTTACATCAGCTCCCACGTCCGCTGATATTACATGATCTCCCTTGGCACCCGCCAAGATAGCTTCCAGAATCTCTGTTCCTGCTGAGTTATGTCTGAGGGTCACTGCGTCGCTCAAGTGCTTGCAGCCACTCATGGCGTGATGTCCCCCGTCTGCAAGGCCACACAGGGGGCAGTCTGGGGTCTTGGACTTTTTATACCTGTGCAGCAGCTTATGGGTGGGCAGTGACCCATTTCTGTATTCAATAACCAGTTTGCGCTGGTATCCCTTTGCCAAGTTGCTGGTCATGAACTCAGTTCCGCCAGTCTGGTGACTGACAGTGTATTTTTCGGCGATTTGTGTGGCGGCGTCCTTCAATGCTTTGAAGTAGATTGTGTCTTGGTTGGAGCTGCCAAGTTTCCTGAGCTTGTGCACTATAGCTTTCGGGGCATCTGTGATATTGGCATGTGGTGTCAGGGCAGGTTTGTCTGGCCTTGTAGGCCCTGCTGGTGCCGGTTGATTGTCATTGTGGACGGCACGCCTCCCACGGTCGGGCCCCTTCTCCTTTTGGGGCTCCCTCTTTGTGTACAGCCAGTACAATTCCTCCCTTCTGTTGCTTGGGGTGTCGTACGACCATAGCTCGTTTTCAGGTATTTTGCCCTTGGACACAGCCACTGCAGCCTCAGCAGCTATTTCGTTTCCAACTATGCCGATGTGACTCCTTACTTTCCACAAGTGCACTATGCTGGACTGCGAGCCCACATGTGGGCAGCTGTACAGCTGCCGCTATCTTGTTGATAATGGCCAAGTGTCTGTGCTCTTTGAGGTCCTGGGGCCGGGTGTTTGCTTTACGAACCTGGTATATTGAACACAAGCTGTCTGTTGCTGTGTGAACTTCGGGCTCCTCTTGCTCCGTCCTTCCAAGACAACCCTAGACGCATCATATATCCCCGCTCACCTGCTTTAACAGCTTAGCAAGTCAGTGCATCTGCTGCAGTGAAGATGGGCGCCGGCTGCCAGGTTACCTAAACTGTTAATATCTGCTTCATCAAGGCTGCAAGTCGCGAAGAAAGCAAGCCACGCACAGCGGCAGACATCTTGAGGCCTGCCACCCACAAAGTGTACTGCGTGGCCATTATCAATGCGTTTCAATTCATGGGCAGCCAGCCCACCGGCAATGTCTGCCATAAGCCATGCAGTCTGCTATGATGGTAGCACTGACACGCGACCAAGGTTAACATAAAAACCCCTCCACCAAAGCAGAAGTCGTCAGGCTTAGTACTGATAAGAGATACTTCCTTATTGATACTAAGCCTGACTCCTCCTCCTCCAACCAGTTTTGGAATTTCAGGATACCGGGTTACAGTACTATCAGGTACGACTGATTGGCACATTGGCACATTGTTACAGGTGATGCGCAGGAGTAATAATAATAGAAGAGGGGGTATAGCTTTTTACCCCTGGTAACACGCTTGTATCTTGTACGATTCCGAGTTCAACAGCATGCCGATTGTTCTTTCGCAAAGCACCAGCTATGCAATCACTTGCGTACACTGAACATATATGTGGGCGAAAGCCCTGATGCTGCCTTTATCAATCAGACTGAAGAGCACAACAGACGATCGCAACCATTGCACTGCATGCAGCACAACTCACAACATGACGTACATCATCACATACTTCATTAATCCTAGTCATCTATCTAGTTGACAAAGAACCGCCTGGAGCCTCACAAGCTGACTATGTATGTGTATGCATCTTCAAAGTGCTTCTTGAACAGCGAGGCTGCACTACAAGCACCTATCAACATGGAAGGGCTTTAGGTCGGTACTTTCTGTAATACTCCATCCATAGCTCTATCTCTACCCACGTGACCGTCCAAGGTTCTGACCACGAGTGACCCGTTCTGCCTGTGCATATGTTGTGTGCGGTGGACGAGCGCCAGCTGCTCTGTCGGCCTGCAACTGGCATTTGTTTCTACCTGGCTTCGTTTGCCAGTCTTAGTTGCGTCTCGCTGTTCTTGTGAGCGACCACAGCGTCCACCCAACATCCCTGCTGCTGCACTGTCAACCGCAGCTGTTTCGCAGACCAGCCTGCCCGCTATGGCAGCTTATGAGAAGATCGTTGATATTCCCAATAGCTCTGAAAGGACAACTGCTGCTGCAGTCGCTGAGCCTTTTTCTCCACCAGCAGAGCGGCCCTTGCTGTATGATGACAGCAGCAGCAGGCAACCACTGGTGGGAGGGGTGACCACAGGTAAGACCACTGGCATGCAACAGCAAGCTATGTCTGCACCTCTATCGGCTGTGGTTGCTGATTTGTGATCAGCCTCACTTGTTTGTGCGCTTAATGACATCTAGACACTTGCAGAGAGCTTCAGGCTGACAGGACTGGGTGCCAATCAACATACTGCGCGCAAGCACATGCCCTCTGAGAAGCGCTTCAGTTTCACCTGCAAGTTTCTTGCCTGCACTGTTGCTGTCAGGTGAGGTGCCTTCCCTGCCATCTGCACACCTGCTACATGCTATCAACAGCAGTGACATCAAGTGGGGCAGCCAGGTGTTGGACATTCTGGAGCACCCCTCTGTGCTGATAGCAGGACTGGTTGTGGTCATCATTATTGCCCTACAGGTGATCCTGATGCGAATGGTGGCAAGGGCAGGTGATGCCAGTAGCCAGGGGCCATGGGGTGGGCTGCTGGCATGCCCATCTGCAGTGGTCGCAGGCAACACTCAGACTGGTTAGTAATGTCACGACCAGAGCAGGCAATGACAAGGAGCTGTACACGTTTGCACCAAGAGAGCTAAATGCTAAACGCAGACTGCACCCGGCACGTTGCAGTGCAGCTGAACTTACCCAGCTACCTGATGTGTCTTGCTGCTTCAGCAGCCACTTTGCTGAGCTCGCACAACTCTTAATTGAACAGCAGCCCTTGTTGCTGCTTTCTGCCGCTGCTGCCTGCAGGATGTGTCGCTTATTGTTGGCCTGCTGACTGCCAGTGTGCTGAGCGTACTTGATCTGCTGAGTACACTGGTGTGGCGCGTGCAGCACAAGCTGCGGCACTGGCCATATGCCATCACACACTGCTTCATGTGGCCCCTCGTTACCTGGACAATACTCACCCTCTTCTTCCAGCAGAGCCAGGTAAAACCGCCTTGCCTACACATCCACGATACAGTGTGCTGTAAATCAGCCTCACACCATGCAGCAAAGGCTTCTAATTGGCTATACATTGACCCAGCATCAGGCATCACATGCCAAGTCTCTGTGCAGTTGAACCGAGCATCATCGATGCTGCACACCAGCTCATGTGATGGTGTTTATTGTGGATGCTGCGTCAAGGTCCTCCACAAGTGATTTGATATACACTGTTGCTTGTGCCAATGGCATTGCAGAATACTACAACAAACTGTCCCGTTGCTGCAAGAGCTTGATGAGCGTCACTGAGGTCTCTCTTGCTGCTGCATGTTTGCAGTACCACCTGTGGCTGAATGTGTTTTTGTGGGGGAGTGTGGCCGCACTCATGAGCTTGACTGTGCTGTACGGGTACCCCTTCACTCGAGACATCATGAAGGAGAAAAGTCCTGAGGTGAGCATGCAACTGCCCCAGTCCCTTGGCAGCCTCCACCCTGTGAACTGTGCCAAGCGACACATGTCAAGGACAGAATGCACCAGGTGCAGGACATAGAAAGTATGTCGGCCATTACAAGATCACAGCTGCTGCAGTTGCTATGCTTTGTTTTGCCATGCTTATGCCTATCGTAACTGGCCATGTCAGCAGGCTCACATTGCAGTTCCTGTTGTTGCTGTGGGTTACATCTCGCTGTGCTTCACCTGCAGGGTCTGTGGGATGAGCCCTGGTGGACAGACCTGGCCAACTCCCTGGCAAACACGTGGATCATTATCTTTGCAGCAATGTGTGCGCTCTCACTCATACCTACACTGGTCTCCCGCATGGCTGGCAGGCAAATGGATCACGCCCTCAACCTGATGTTCAACTACCTGGCACCACTGTTCCTGGCAGCAATGGGTCTGGCGGCCACGCGGACCATGCAGGACAAGGCCAGGGTTAGGTGGCTGCTTGCTCCCGGTGCCACGGCTACTGTGGGTGCTGGGGCTGCTGTGTTTGGTGGCAGTGCTGCTGTTAGCGGGTATGAACCTTTAGCGGGAGTTGTGTGAGAGTATGGAGGGCATGAGCCTCCACAGTTGAGCCAATCTTGAAGATAGTGTCGTGGCATACCTGTGGCTAACATCTAATGCACCATTAGGCTGTCAAGGTGGACCTGCATGTGACCAAGGGATACTGTCAGAAGTGAGGGGCCTGCAAGCTGTTGCATCTGATCGTCACGATTGGCCAGTCACCTCCTGTTGTTGTTTGACAAGTCACTTGTTGGTGTGGTCATGTGGTCATCTTGACCTCCAATGCAGGTCTCCAGTACTGCACAAAGTGCCAGAAGACTTGTGCATGCGTAGGAAGAGACTGGCGTTTGTTGTATGCAGCGGGTCTGCTTGCGCTGCAAATGCAACAGCTGCACGTTGGATTATAGGTCCATTCTTTAGAGCCTCTTTTGAAACTTGCAGTAGACCCATCCGTTCCAGCCTCTGTCCAATTGTTGATTGTGATGCAAATATTGTCTCAGTATGTCTCGGACATTCCTAACTTGGAGACATACTAGCATAGTATTTGCAACACTAACAAAAAATTATACAGAGGCTGGAACGGATGGCGGCGCCTGAGTAAGCAGTGCTGAGCATTGCATTGCTAATCGCCTAATAGTTCACAGTGTATCGGCGAGCTGTTTCTGTTGGTGACCGATACTTTGCCTGTAATCACATGCATATTATAATACATGCCTCTACTCATCCTGACACCACTCTCAACATGCGTGGCAGTCCTTTTGAATACCAATTCCACACTGTTGGCTCCATTGACAGGCTGACAGCCTGCACAGAGTGCACCCAGTGCCACTATACAGTCATTGTTGAGCTCAACTAGCTCAGTTACACTTATGAGCACCCTTTCAGGCTTGCCTTAAGTGCCTTGCAGTGGCTGAAGTCATTGTCACGCTGTAGTATAGGCGATACAACTTTCAGGTGCCTCTCACTTGCGCCTCTCTCTTGCAATTCTATGCCATTGTGCTGTGACAGTGAAGCCTTCACTGTTTATTCAAAAGGAAGTATGCTGCCCGTGGCGTTGCTGCAATGCACTGACTCGCTGAGTATGGTTTTGATATGTTTTGGCAGCTCTGTGCGTGGTGCTGTGTGCTGAAACAGTAACACTGCTGCCTACCCAAGCTCAGGTAGTAGCAGTTCTACAGTTCTAGTCTGGCTGGCTTATGCAACGAAAATAGGTGTGGAGTTGGGATCGGGCCAGTCAGGCTAGTCTACTGCTCCCTGTGCATCAGCAGTTGTTGTGAGTGGCTGAATGCTGCTTCTGTATTGTGTTCATTGTTTGGAGGGTTCGTTGCTTGTAGCAACAAGTGGTGCAAGCACGCAGCATGCTGATTTCTAAATTCATTGAGACGTCCGTTTTGTGAATGGTACAATCTTGACAGCCATACATGTGGCATTGTGTCTCAGCAGCAGTGTCGCTGCCTGTTGCTGGCAGCCTCCGGCAGTAGCAGTTATGCAGGTCAAGCGTGGTGGATTCCGAGCGTGCTTTGTTGGATATTTATATATACGGTAATTACGGTCAAGTAAAAAGGAGGTCGAGGCTAGGCCATGAATCCACCTATTAGAACCCTGGTCCCTGTATGTATGCACTGGCAGGTTGTTTGTTCATTGATGCAGGTTGTCCCTTGGTGGGAAATTGCTGCTGGTTGTTGATTGCTGTGGTATGCCTTATACGGTATTTCTGCCATATTGCATCTGAGCTTTACACGATTGTGCTTGAGGACATCTTGCATGTTTTGCATCATATTTCTGAGCTTGACATCGAGTCGGATGATAGTCAGCAGGTTGACCTGCAGACGAAATGCCTGGGCTGTCCTGGCTGCCATCCAGCTGCCACCCATGTCTTACACCAAGTATTACCTGTAAAAAAGAGGAGTTGCAACAATTGTAACATCCAATTGTAACATCCACTGACGACAACAGCGAGACCAGGCTGAGGGTAACATAATCCTTGACATTCCGAAAGTTGATTGATACTGTATATGTTTGGACCTGCAACTTTAAAGACTCAGTTCAGCTTACAGCTGACTGTCTCATTGAGTTTGAGCCATGCAACATTGGATGAGCTGGCAAATGACTTGATACGAGGGGGGCACCATTCAGGGATGACGAAGCCCCATGCTTTTCTAAAAACTTGTCATTCCCAGCGGCAATGTTACAGAAGTTCATACAGGACACTGATGTAATGCTAGAAGCCTCTTTCAGCCCGCCTGCTGCTATACTCGGCGGACAGGAGTGAAGGGCTTGAAAGAAGGTACAAGGCATGTACATTTTGAGTACATGCAGTACCAAAAGTAAAAGCCACGAGAGCAGCTGCTGTAGTATCAAAACTATTCTTGGGAGGTAAAAGCACTTGAAGCCAGTTACTGTCGGCCGCCGCGGCTGCATGCAAAGAAACAGCCTTCCAAGAGGATGTCATGAAGTTGGAACATCTGGACCTGAAGCGATTGTAGCTGTTGCATCACAGGCGGACAACATCCGCCTGTTCCTGGGCACAAGCAGTGAACACTTGTGCGCAATGACTCCCTCAGGTCTCCTTGCTTCCACGCAGCACATCTCCTGCCACTGGCAAGGCTTCTGCTTGTGATGCCAGATACCTCCTGTACCTTTCACGGGTTCTCACCAGGTGCTGGTACTTTTCAGAGTCAAAGCCCTTTTCATACATTTTCTTGGTCTGCATGAGCAAGCAGGAGCAACAAGCCATTCACCACAGGATGCTGCTGGTGGCACTGGGCTCTGTGTGTTCAGTGCTGGACCGCATGCATGAAGCATGGATGCACCAGCTGTGATTGTCCTGGGCATTTTTATGCATGGCTGTGGTTTCTGGTGTGTGACACCATTCATAACAGCCCCAACAAGACCACCATCAAACAGCCTCTCAAAGCTGGGCAACAAAAGGCAGCAAGCAGCAGTCAGTGCCGTACCAGCTGTTGCTGCGTCCAGTATTCTTCAAAAGGGCCATAATCCAAGCTGTTCCCCCGTGTCAACAAGAAGTACAAGTAAGCCAAGCAGCTGTAGGTCAGGCTGAGGATGTAGCCAAACGGCTCCATCACATCCCAGCTCAGCTCCCACCAGGTCAAATATGTGAACGCAACCAGCTGCACAAAGGCAGGGGGATTGCAGGGTAGATACTTGATCAGGCATGTGGAGCGATAGCATGACACAAGCAGCCTATGAATAAGGGGCGTGGGGAACCTCTGGAAGCTGCCAGACCACCAACCATGCAGATTGGCTGGGTTGCACTCCAGCACACTACAGCCTAAGACAGCCAATAAAGCAAGCCTGCCACAATCCCAGTGCTTGCTGCTGACAACAATTATTGTGGATGACTATTCCAAATAGTTGCAGCACTACACACACAAGATGCTGGACACCATCAGGGCTGACCTGAAAAGTCAATATTGCACACCCCGTCCACAGCCAAAACCTTGGCCAGCGCTTGGCAGTCTTCCTGATTTGTTGATGCTGGTTGTCCATCTGCGCCAACTCATTCTCTATTTGTGCTAGGTTGCGTTTGGCATGCTCAGGATTGGTTGGCAGAGTCTGTACATGAAGATGAAGCAGCGTTGAAGCTGAGCTGGCATGTTGCGCAGATGGAGGTGCAGATGACATGTCAGCATGTCAAACTCATAACGGGTAGATGCCGCCATGTTGCTACATCCACCCACACACTGTCTTGTGCCACAGATGCCAACACTACACAGCTCGCAACAAAGCAACTGAAGCGGGATACTCACTCTGTACACAAGTTCCGATACCTCCTGCGGCCGCAAATACACAATGCCATTGAAGCGGAGCACAACGCCAGCATCTACTAAAGTGTCTGCCCGCCTGTGTGCCTCCTCTTCTGTGTCTGCTGCACCCCTGTGGCAGTGAGCACCAAGTTGTGTCAGACACGACACTGCAGCCCAGGGCAGCTCTTGATGCAGCCAGCCCTGGAGGCACCTGGAAGCTGTCACTGCTGTTCAAACCTGACAGATCACCAGAAAGTGTTACTAAGTCCTGTCCATATCCAGTCTCTGTGCCCAGTGTTCTCCACAGTTCTGCGCTGATGCTGGCTGTACTGCCCAGTGCCTTGACTGATGCAAATTGAAGTGCTACAACATGAGACATACCATGAGAATGAGGTGGCAAGCCACAAAACATAGGGACTCCCAGGCTACTGCTACGACGTCGGACACAACCCATATGCTAACCCACATACCCAACACTCTGCACTGCAAGTACACCAAACAGGACTGATCTGCTGTCCAGATGGATTTTTTGCTCACTGTTGGATTATAAAGTTTGTGAACTCTTTGTAGGTGAGGAATGGCTTAGTATCAGACAAGACGTCCAAGCTGTCTCGCAACTTCACAGCTTGCATGCTCTGCAGAATAAAGCGATTACAGAGGTTTTTGTCTAGACACAGCACGATGAGAGTCGAAGCATGCTGCCTGAAGCTGCCAGGCACAACAGGTGAGCAGCTCAGGATGTATGACGTACAACTGCAGTTGAAGCAGTTTAATGAAGTAGGCCGACACAGTTGCTGCACAGTTTCCAGCTGAGCATTGGTCAAATCATGTCAACCCAGAGTTCAAAGCCACCACCAATGGACGCACATTCAGCAGGTTTTGCACGTTGTTTGCGCTGCTGAACGCTCGGGACGTCCAACATGACTGGTTTTGCCCTGGTACAGTCAATTCAGCTCCTGCAACCCTTGAAGTCCGATTCAGCGCATAGCTGCTGCCTGATGGCGACCTAGCTGGGCTGCTGTATGCATACTGAAGTGCGTTTTGTGAACGCGCCAGTAGAAGGGCTGTGTTCAGTGCTTGCCTCCGAGCAGTGGTCATGCTTTGCAAGCTGCGTCCAACTCAGAAGCGTCTACGCTCGTTACTTGATCATGATTCTTGTTTAACGATCAGAAAAGTCAAGAGGAACAGTTTACACAATCTCTACACCATGCCAGGAGGCAGACAGTGTTCAGCACCAGTTGGTCACTATGGCTGCCTCAACACGCAAAGAACAAAATGTAATCACACTGGCAACCATGAAGGAGTCTAATAAGTATTGCAATCTCTTACAAGGCGTGGTGTCTCTCACAGCAGGCTTCTTCTTAGAAGCGGTTGGTGCCAGGGTATAATTGTAGTAGACCCTACATGACCAGTCACAGACTACTCAACCAAAACAGTCAGGCACCATGGGCCCCTGTCTATGCAGACAACCACCTTGTCTGAGAGTGACTGCAGCTCACTTGACAACGAGAGTTTGCATGCCTCAACGGTTGAGGCAGCAACCCACAACCCAGGCAGATCACCTGATACAGCACTACTGTGGTTGGACCCCCTCTACAGCGTGGCGTTTCATGAGTATCAAAGACCTCCCAGGTGACATCCAAGCGTCACATGCCTTGTGTGGTGCCTCACCCTGCCCTACTGTACCAAAGGTCACTGTGCGTTCAATATCAGTGTGGTCTTCATGACAAGACGTGAATTGCTGCTGAGGTGATATGCGCTGCAGGCTGCAGCAGTAGTAGCCACACAGATGCTGTCGCTCGTGGTGTTCATTGTACGCACAATGGATGCTGCAGCTCCAGAAGTCTAGCTGTCAAATGCACAACCATCTGCAGTGTGCAACACAACCGTGTGGATCAAACAACTTCAAGCTGCAGCACACCACCGTGACTGAGCATGGTTTTAACACAATAACCTGCTGCTGTGCTCCCTGTATCAGCAGTTGCTGGTGCTGCCCATTTCAAAAGTTCTTGCAGGAAGCCTTGCTGCAGCGGAGGCTCCGCTGCCAGTTGTCCGCCTGTGTAGAGTTCCTCTGGAATGCTGCTCATGTGACTGGCTGCACATATGATGGGCTTCACAGCTGTTGTCGGGTGCGAATTATATGCATGGCATCTGGCATAGCAGCAAATGCCTGTGTGACTCTAATTCCCTGCGTGTTTGCAGCACGCGCTGCAATGCCACAACCCACTGTTGGCTGTGGCTCCATTCACACTGGTAATGATGGTGACTGGCTGTTGCTGAGCTGCATGGCTGCGCTGGCAGCAAGTCAGCGGCTGCTTTGGCATTGTCTTGACGACACACGTTTTGCTGCACCAGTAACTGTAGCAAACAAGCCTTGCCTGGATCGATGCTATCCGACACTCGAAGGGAGGATATGAAGAACCACTGCCGTAATCCTTTACTTCGGGTCAGGCATGCTTGTTCCATGTTGTGTATTGTGTATTTTACCACTGCAGAAGCACCATAACGTCCTTGGCATGAGTACACAAATCCACAACCATGCCGTGAGTGCCAAAACAATGCTAGCAGCACACAATAATCAGTTGTGTGGTTTTCCTGGTCATTGTCACATTAAGTGAGCTCTCTGCAAAGAAGTTCCGCGTAGTGTTACTCACTCAAGCAAGCTTCTGTAACGAGCTTGATCGCTGCCAGACTGTATATCCAACAGCATGGCTTTCAGCTGTTCTCTGTTCTTCCTGGCCACCAACTGCAATTACAGCCAGAGGGTGGATTGGAGAGGTCAGGGTAACCTGCAAAGAGCCTATCTCTTTGGAATTTCGCGATTTCAACCAGAGACATCACCTGGGAATGCATTGGGAGTTTGGCAAGCTCTTCGTTCTTGGACTTGTAGCCGTCCTCCTCATAGTTCCGGTTTGTGATGTTGGCAGCAGTGGTGGCAGCAACCCATCCTACGCCGCCCAGCAATAATCCAGCACCCCAAAGCAGCCAATGATTCGTTTTTGAGGCCTCGACAAACCTTCTGTAAGCCGGACTGTTTATGTAAATCCAGTGCTGGCTCATTGGATGGCAGGTTATGGCATAGATGCTCTGCTAAATGCAGGTGCACTGCGCATCCGGCAACTTCTCTTAAGAGTTTAGCTCACACTGCAGAGGCATTTGTGTGGCGCAGTGCATGCGGATTGTGCTTTGTTGGGGCACTACATGTCGGTGACATGGTTTCAGGCGCAATGGGCGCAACAGGCAAAAGCGGCTTGGCGGTCTTTTGAAACATACCATGATTAACTTCAATGTCCTTCATGAGTGTCAAGGTGAAGATGTTCGTTCATTGCAATCACAGCGCTTGGTGCTGACACACTTAAATCAAGAAGCAAGGCCCGACCGATTATATGATGACCTGAACAACTATGTAATGAACTCATCAGTGATTTTGGTATATTTGATGTGCCTGATTGGTGCTAGTACGGTTTTAGTCTCATTGGAAGGGTAGTCAAACGAAGCTGTCAAACTGCAGTGATGGACATAGACACCCAGCACCAGGTATACATTGAATTTTCGGCTGTGATAATGATGCTGTTGCAGATGCAGCAGTACTTCAGGTATCACACTGCCTGCATTTGTATCGCACAGTTGAGGCAGCTGCAGCAGCAGCTTGCTGCACGGGAGCAGGAAGTTGCTGCTCTGAGAGAGATAGCAGAAGCTGCTGCACAACTACAGTCTCAAGATGTGCAGGCAGCAAAAGTGCTGGAGTTGTCCAAGAAGGTATGGCCTGTGGTGGTACCAAACAGCCGGGCTGTTCAGTTGTCAAACAGAGACAGTACCTCAAACCAGCCTGGCATTGATACCAGGTGTGAAGATGCAGAAACCAGAAGACAACAACCTTCCTATGTACTCATGCAGAACCGTTCACTAAACCTTAGCCTGGAGAAGGAGAAACAGAAAGTGGCAAAGTTGCAGCAAGCACTATCCGAGGCAACCTCAGGCCAAGCAGCGACCACCGTAGGTGCTTGGTGCTGGTGTGCAAGGTGCAGGGAGTGTGCGGCAAAGACCAAGTTTATACTTCCTTGGTTGCGAAAATTCTCGGTCTATCATCCAATAGCTGGTGTGCTGTCCTGCAGAAGCAGCAGCCAGAGAGTGGGGGTACTGATAAAAACGATGCCACAGCTAAAGAGCTTGCAGTAGCAAAGGAGCGCTTCACACAAATGACCAACAAGATGGGCCAGTTTGAGCAGAAAGTGAGCTGCTCTGCTGCCTGATGATAGTGTTGCTGATCATCACTGCTGGCATCAAGAGTGTACTAGCGTATCAAGGGCACAAGTATGTGCCTGCAGCTGCTATACAGGCGAGTTGCTGTGGGTGCTCTGCCCAATCTCCTGGGCAATGCTTTGTTTCCTCGCATTGGCAATGTGTTTGCTCCCTGTATGTTGTGTTGCGCTGCATCCACAGCACTGGCAATTACCTGCAGGTGTTCATGCTGGAATCAGAGAACAAGAAGCTTGCTCGTGCTCTGGTTCGTGAAGTAGGTGATGATGTTCCTCTGTCAAAGGTCCTAGAGGAGGGCACAGACTGGAAAGGGAGGAGGGAGCAGATAGTTCATCTCAAAGACACCATCAAGCAGCTGAAGGAGGCTGGAGGAGCAGCAACAACAGCACCCAGCAGCCTAGCTAAGCATGAGACACAGCACCGCTGTGTTATTGGCAAGCTGAACAAGGAGCGCGGTGCAGAAATGGAGCGCATGCAGGTGGAGATGGAACAAGCCAAGAAAGCAGCTGAGCAACTGAGATTGCAGTATGCAGGGGCCAGTAGCAGGAGGAAAGTCTTGGAGGAAGAGGTCAGTCGACAAGCCTTGGTGCCAGCAGCCCAGATTCATGCAGCCAATCAATCACATGCCTGCTTGCTCGTATTTTATGTTTAATCCTGCACCCTGTGCATGCAGGTGGTTAGCCTGAAAGACAAGCTAGCAGTGGTGTTGAACAAGACCAGAAATGACGACAAGCTTATTGCTGCCCTGCGTAACGAGCTATCGCTTGCTGCTGCGTGCAGAACAGGAACAGGGTCTGGGTAAGCAGCTGTTACATCAAAACATGTATGGCATACATACTTGATGAATAACAGTGCTCACAGCCAGCAACTATTATATACCACACAATATTATGCAGAATCGGAGCACCTACTGATGACATGCTGAGTCCATTACTGCTACTAAATGGAAAGATACCAGCACAAGGCTTGACTGGCACATGCAGTGTTATTCTCTTCCCCTGAATGCATCCGTTTGCGCTTCACCAGGCCTGGTTCTGATGGTGCCAATGATGGCCTGAATGAGCTGTACGAGCTGCGCAGCCGCTGCAGCCAGCTTGAGGAGCAGGTTGAGCAGCAGCAGAAAGTCATCAGGTATTTGCAAGCCAATGGTGGTAACTCAACTGACCGGCGCCTGCAGCAACTGCAGGATGAGAATGAAGACTTGAAGCAGAAAGTGGCGGTGCTGCAGGCTGATTTAGAGGCTGCAAGCACCCAGCGGCCAGGGACCAGTGGGATGAGCTCAGCACTGAGGCAACAGGTGTTAGCATTGCAGGTAATAACTCAGGGTCTGCAGGTGGCATGCAGCACAGAAAACACAACTTGTGCGCACTGAGTGCAGCTGGACTGTTGCAATGATGCAGCCTGAGATTTGGCAAGAACGGCACCATCTAGGTTGTCAGGTTCTCTTGACCTGTTGAGAACGATGGCACAACATGGATCAGAGCACTTCGTGCCTTCCTGCTGTTCTGTATCCAGGAGGAAAACGATGAGTTGAGGGCAGATGTATTGAGACGAGCTGAATCAGCCGCTGCCAAGTCTCCAAAGCTGCTGCTGACCGACTCGCAACAGCAGATCCTGCAGGAAGCACAAGAGGCACTCTCACATGGGGATGGGTTGGAGGGAATTGCCGAAGGTGCTGAAAAAGAAGACGGGGACCAGTAATGCAGCAGCCGAGGGGAGAGCCACAATGCAACACAAAGTTTGCCCGGCAAGCCTTGGATATTAAATGTGCCTGGTGCAAGCACTGCAAACGAGGCACCCTCCAGCCATACAATGACCTGGTCGCAGAACGGCTCACAACTACCACAGACATGTGACTATATGCGACCATTTGGCCTCAGAATCACTGTTGTGGTCGCAGGCGCTGAGCGTGGTTGAAGCCTTCAGTGACTCAGTCATGCTTGACTGCCAACTCATGACTGTGTACGGCTGGCAGTTGTACCAGTTCAACTGCATAATTTTATGATAGCGCAAGTTATACATCTTTTTAGTTGATTCAGCAGCGCATATCGTATCACAGGCAGCCCAAGGGACAAGCTCCTAAGCCCCTTCTGAAACTTTGTACTGCCCTGCACTGCTAGCGCATAGGCTGGCACGAGCACATGTCAGAAAATTTACATCAAATGCACTTCTACATTTAGACTGCTTTGCGGTTACAAGCACGCCAAGATGGCCCTGATTCAGAAGCAAACGCCCACGCAGTGCGCTGCCGGGGCAAGGCGTGCACCATTTAGCATTCATAGGCCGGCAGTCAGGCATACACGCCAAATGGCAGTGTATGCAGCAGATGCGGAAGCTGCTGCACCTGGTGTGGAGCTTGCGAAGAGCATGACATATCTCAAGCCTGTTCTTGACATCGAGGCCATCAAGGGCGTGCTTCCCCACAGGTACATCCGGCGCATACGGCACTTACTCCTTTACTCTTCAATGTACATAAATCAGCAGGTACACAAGCAGCTCAGAGATGTAACGGAACACTTGCACATGGACACGGCTTACCACCTTGGCAACTCACATCAATTGGCTCACCTTCCAGACGTATCACTTGCTGCAGTTGCTGGCAAGATAGCATAGGCTTCTGGTGCGATCGAGGGCAGTTTACCTCTCAGGTGAATTTATGATCTACTGCCTACTGCTGCTGTTGCTACATCAGGTACCCTTTCTTGTTGGTGGACCGCGTGGTTGAGATTGAGTACGGCAAGTACGCAGTAGGATACAAGAATATCACTGTCAACGACCAATTCTTCAATGGTCACTTCCCAGAGCGCGCCATCATGCCAGGTATGTAGGAATAATGCTCATCTGCCTTCACACTGCGTCTGACCACAATATTGCAGGAAATCAGGTTCGCACACAACAACCATCAGTGATCAGTTCACTGTAGTTGTTACAGTGCCACGTTTGCCCACACAGCCGATCTCTCAGCCCATCCCAGCTTTGTGTACCTCAACCTGTGCCGTAAGGCTGTTATCCTGCACGGTTGCAAATACCGTAGCAGCAGCCAATGGTGACAGCACCAGCAATATAGAATAGTTTTTTGGTTGAATCGAGCCATTCAGGCCAGGGAGAGCACAGGCACTAGTCCTTGCAATAAACCTCTGTGTTGCAGGGCAGCTACCTGCATTGCAGCTTTCAGATGACCCTTTCATGTTGTAAGCTTTGCAGCATACTTCAATCGTCATTAGAGTGGCAGGTGATAGCAGTACTTGCATGCGGATCTCCCAGCTCTGAATGCCCGAAGTCACAGTAATCAAGGACCATGAGGATGATAGGCATGTGACCTTTGGACTTTGGCTACAGGGTGACACACGTTGGTCTAGCTCTGTGACTTCAGGTGTCCTTCAGATAGAAGCCATGGCACAGTTGGGCGGCATTGTGATGCTTGATCCAAAGGATCAGGAGGCCAAAGAACAGTTCTTCTTTGGCGGCATTGAGGGCTGCAGGTTCAGGCGCCCTGTGGTGCCAGGAGACACACTGGTGAGCCACACACTCCTACACAACAACAAACAACAACACCTGCCAGTGGCCGCTCCAGCAGCTCTACTTGAATGAGCCATAGCCAATGTGGTGGGCGATGTACAGCTCGTCAGATGTTCCACCCTTGTGTTGATTGATTGATCAATTGATTGATTGAATAATTGAGTGAGTGAGTGAGTGATTGACCCTGGGTTTCCCGGTGGCCTTCTTACGCCGGGTTTCTGCAGTCTGATGTGGATGACAGCTCTGCACGAGTCACTGGTCACCGCCACAGTGACAGAAGCTTCGAGCATTGGGATCGCAACTTGGGAGCTTATGCATTGCTGTTTCCTGTATGTTATTGGTCTGCAGATGATGCGTGTTGAAGTCACCAAATATAACAAGCGCTTTGGTATTGTGAAGATAGCAGCCAAGGGTTATGTGGGCACTGATCTGGCAGTAGAAGCAGAGCTGACACTAGCCATGGGCAAGGCTAGCTGAGGCCAATGCAAAACACAGCAGCATACAGCACCAGCACCAGCATCAACAGTAGCAGGAACAGGTTTACACCTGGCATGAAGGCCAGCCAGATTGCTTATTGTGACACCCCCGGGGTTAAAGTTTGACATTTATGGACACCAAAGCATGTCATTGCATTGTTTGCAAGTGTGAGGCATGTCAGCAGCTTGCAGCAGTTTTGCAACTTAGGGTCAACAAGCAAGGCAGCCAGTACTGTCATGCAGGTACAGTTTTGAGGTGCTATCGAAGATGCTTCACAGTGGACTAATCTGATATGCAACAGCCTCCTTATGACCCCGCTGCTTAGAACCACTGCCATAGGACGAACCCTGGTAATCTTCCATCCTTACGAAGGAAACAAGTTACTGACTTCCCGGACTTCCCGGGGAAAGTTTCCCGGGCACTCTGCCACAATTGCATGTCAAGTGAGATGGTTTATTGTGTCTAGTAGAAGATGCATTTACTTCTGTCTGAAAACATCTTACAATTATGTATAATGATCATTGCACACGGAGCAAACTCAAGTGAGTCATTTCTTGTATGTTTTTTCTGTCTGAAAACCCCTAACAAGGAGGCTCCTTGTGGCGTCAATGGCCACTGAAAGGTCGAGGCTCCAATAGACGTAAGATTGTCTGTATATTGTTGATTTGGCATGCAACAACATGTTGGTTAGTTTTGGTACAGGAGATTTATTGGTACTAATAATGGTACTGATAATAGTAATCGATACCATCATCCATAGCATTTACTGCCATCGGCCTCGCTGATGATGATTTTGTTACACGGGAGGTGGTCTCCAATCATTGACTGGAATCACCCAGCCTCAAGTACCGCGAGTACAACCAACGTACGCTAGCAGCCGCTAGGACATTGCTGTCCTGCGCTCCACCGACTGAGCCATGCAACTGCAATGGCCAGTGAGTATTGACCTGCTCCAGTTCCTCACACCCGTGAAACGGTCCACCATGAACACAGCATGCATGCAATATTAGAACAAGCAGAAGCTGCCCATGCAGAGCAAAATCACTGCCGGCATGCACAAGCTGTGGCTGCCACATGCACAAGCTTAATAGCCTACTTGCCTGTCCATGACGCGCCCGATGTTTCGCAGGCGGATCAATTACTACCATCCTCATTTGTGCTGCATTGATACCTTTATTTACATGATGGCAGATGGCAGCAATGGCAGCTTAAGAAAGAAGAAGAAGAAGAAGAAGAAGAAGAACCCTTTCCGGCTGCAAGGCCTTTGCAAATATGTACTTGGTGGCTCAGCCACACTGGCACACCAACATTAAACCACCCTCAGGGGCGCCTTCAAGGCAGAAAAGCCCACTCAGTGGGGGTGGTAATGGCAGCTTAGTACATAGTCGTCCAACGGCGAGACCAAGGCAAGGTTGACATGTTGCTGGTTGCTTATACATGCCTGTGCATGCATTGATCACCTTGCATTGCATGCATGCGACCCTGGGCGATGGACACCCCTGCTGGAGGAGCTGGTGACTGGCAGCGCTCAAGTAAACTCAAGTAATACCTGGTGACAGCTAAATGCAGCATATGGCAGCCGGGACAGCCAGGCAGGCACACAGGGTGGAGCCCTCAACGCATGTCAGCGCATTTGCCGTTGCATTTCAACTTGCTGCATGGCTAAATTTCTGCTGCTGCTGCTGCTGCTGCTGCTGCTGCTGCTGCTGCTACTGCTACTTACCTCAAGGGTTTCCACCCATAAGGAGCCAGCTAATGGCTCATGGGGGCACACACACAGAAAAAACACAGGCCAGATTCAATCCGGCAGAATGTCTGCAGGTTCAACCTGCTGACTATCATCCGACTCAATCTCAAGCTCAGAAATATGATGCGAAACATGCAAGATGTCCTCAAGCACAATTGTGTAAAGCTCCGATGCAAAATGGCAGAAATACCGTTTTGCATGTGCTAATGCAAATGCTGATCATGCTGTCACCTTGCCGGTGCTGCAACCGCTGGTCATGGAGTGGGACCAAAGTGCTGCTGCTCATTCTGAGGCAGACAATAATTGAGATCACTTGCTTATTGCTGGGCAACCGTGCCTGCCTTTGAGGTCAATGCTTCGCTCTAAACGTTGCTCTGAGCAATGCAAGGTGTACAGTAAACGAAAGTGAGCCATGCAGCAAGTTGAAATGCTATGACAAATGCGCTGACACGCGTCAGCTAGCTGAGTCAGACTCCGGGACCATTCTTGCAGATTGCACATGGATGAGGGCGTGACATGGTGATTCAAATTAATTTGTTTGCTTAGCACTCATAGGCCATCACCTCCCAACACCTCCGCCATGGAGAGCCTTCAAAACAAGCTGGCCCAGGAGAAGCTCGTCAGTCTTATCGAACAGCAACAGGAGATAGTAGTACTTGAACACAATCACACAGTTGCTGATGCCCTCCGAGTGCGTTGAGAGGCTAGCGCACTACTGCTGATCAGGACAGCGTGCACTTCCGGAATCCGAACGTCTAGACATCAGAGCAGTTGATCTGCTAATCTCTGTCTTCACTGGTAGATTACTTATATTATTACAGGATTTGTCAATCTAAACTGTGCGGAACAACAGCTGCTCCACCTGCTGCTGCTACGCAGTTGCTGGCAAAGCACAACATCCTATCAGCTCCAATAGTCGTGAGTCCTGGCCTAGAAGATATAGAAAGCTTGACACCGGGGGAATCGGTGCCTCAGATGCTGGGATGGCTAGACGTCAAAGACATCATGGGTGCCTTCCTCAGCTGTAGGTATCTATCCTGCCGTAGCAGCACATGCGCTACCCAGTAGGAATGCTGATGCTCCTGACATGCGCATTCACAGCGGAAACAGGTTCTCAAGGACAACGTGTTATGTGCCATGACTGCAATAAACACCGTCCTGACGTGCATCTGATCAGTGTCTGCATGCTCCAGCCTAAGCAAGCTTGCCACATCTTGACCTGCCGATGCAGAGAATATCAGCTGCTTTCATGCAGATCTTCATGAGCACAAAGCCAAGCTGTCGTCCAATATGCTGGCCCTGATGACAGAGCTAGAGAAGCAGGGGCCCCACTTTGCCTCCAAAATGCTTATCACTGTGCTAGGTGTGTCGCAGCACATTGCCAGCACATGTTGATGTTCATGTTCACCAAATGCATGTTGCTATCAGGCTTTTGCAGCCCAGCTTACTGGATTGACATCTGTGGCGTGTGTTGTTGCAGTCTAAAGCCTTTTGGCGCGGTGTCAAACGAGATCAAGTCCTGGCATGCAGAGTGATATGTCCTGGCAGGCTTGAGAGTGTCTGCACTGGCCAACAAGTCTGTACACCTGTTGCCGGCAACTGTCTGCATGCTGTCCTCTATGGCTGTGATCAATTGTAGGTAGCGATGATCGTGGACTGGTCTATCAAACAGATGTAGAAACGTCGGTGCTAGCAGCAATCAGGTAACACTCAGCAAGACAGCAGCACCACAGACACAGCGCGGCCTCTGACCAAGGTCCAGCAACACCAGCAGTGCTGCACTGACAGCAGAACACCTGTACTTGCTGGCATGTGGCCTGCAAGCAACAGTGTGCAGCAGCAACCTGGCCCGCTGCAATGAACAGCACAAGTCTTCTCAAAGTGTTGGTGTAGCAGGTGACTACATGCTGCTGTACAGCGTATCTGCTTGCACTTCACAGGTGCAGCGGGTGGTGATGGTGATGGTGATGTTGGTGGTGGGGTGTGTGCTTTCAGGGACCTGTTCCTGGGGCAGCATGAGGGCGGCAAGCTGGTTCATCGGCTGGCACTGTTTGATGCTCATGGCGACATCACGCACATTGTCAGTCATACAGACGTGCTCAGGTTGGCTCCACAGCCACAAGCGGGTCCGCAGCACCTGTCTGCCAACAGCTGGTGATGAGTGGAACAGCTGTATTTGGAGGAGGGCTCAGTCCAGCAGTGGAGTTGCAAAGCAGTAGTACAGCCTTATACAGGCTGCTTGATACAAGTTGATGTTGCCGCTGATGGATGTGTTCATTCAAACACAATTGTTTGGTGATAATGATGTGCACTCACTTTGATGGTGAAGCGATAGGTGTTCACTCCTTGCAGGTTTCTGCTGCGGCACCAAGAAGATCTGGGTGACACTGCCACTCAAAGCATCAAGGACCTTGGCCTGGTAAACCCTGACAAGGCTGACCAACTAGTGGTGCTTGAACCCCACATCCCCACGCTGCTGGCGTATGAGAAGCTATCTGCTGCTGGTGTGACTGGCGCTCCAATCATCAGTCAACAGGGGGAACTGATTGCAAACCTCAGCATATCAGACATCAGGTGAGCGAGCAAGGCAGCAAGGGCTGAAGGAGTTGTACAGCTGCATGCACAAGAGAAGCCCAGGCTTGCTGTAGGTTCTCACAGAAACGGGGCTGTGCAGCCCCTCTGAATTCAACCGTAAAATGGCTGGGCCATGGTATGGCCTGGTTGTGAGAACCTCAATGCCTTCTGCCAAGGCCGGCCCCCAAATGTCCGTTGCCCGCAGGGGAATCCAACCTGATCACTTTGGTGTCCTGGCCCTGCCGGTTGCTGAGTTTCTTGCTGTGCGCCACGGCACCAGCTACCTGGGCTACTCCCAGCAGAGCAGCAAAGAGGCGGCTCACCCTTTCTTCGCATCACGGGCACGCCACACGCGGATGAGAGCAGCAGGTGAGCAGGGAAGGGTGATTCGGTGGCTAGTGGTATGTTCACCTGCAAGGAGGGCAGAATGGGTGTAGGGGTTGAGTGATAGCCAACATTGCAGGTCAGCACGTAATGTACTGACCATCATGATCAATGAATGCAGGCTGTATTCATACCAGTGATGCTAAGGCTGTGGTGATGGAAGGTGGTGTCATGATGCAGTTGCTGTTGAGGTGCATGCAAGCCATGACTCACACAGCCATATGGATGTCACAAAAGTCATGAAAAGCACACATGACAGCGACAGTGCCACACTGTTGAGGTGGACCATTGAATGCTTGAAGATGGAGAGACTATCTGTGCAACACCTCTGCTATCACTTGAAGCAGGTCCTGATGCAGCAGATGTAGAGGCTGCTGGTGCTGCTGGTGCTGGTGAGGGTGAAATGGCAGGTGATGAAAGCAGCAAGAAGATGCACTCTCCCCACCCCCGTCACCACCACACAAAGGACCTGGCAAACAGTGAAGACGTGCCGCTGATCACCTGCAGCAGCAATGCAACACTGCTCAAGGTGAGAGTGCAGAACCCCTCATCAAAAAGGAGCCCAACAGCAGATGCCTGCTAGGAGTTCTGTGCAGCAATTGCCCAAATGGCTCACACAGGAAGCAGTACCGACCACTGTAAGCTGGCATCCACCCACAAAAAGTCATATGCACACAGTGCTTGTTTCATGCCTCACTGCTTTTACTGGTGCATGCAGAATCTGGAAATTTGTTTTATGCATACTGCACTGTTAACAACTTGTCAATGCTGCAGACTATTAAATTTGTCAAGTGGACCGAGTGGCCCACTATAGTCAGTGACTATTGGTGGCCTGCAGGTACTACAAATCATGTGTGAGAATGTGGTTCATCGAGTGTATGTGTGCGAAAAAGGAGCTGCACCTCATGAGGTTGTGGGTGTGGTGACTCCAACGGACATACTGGCACTGGTGGCTGGTGTGGGACCCTGGGGGGCTGGGAAGGAAACCAGCACTAAGCGCGGAACAGGAGAAGGCGAGGAGAAAAGGGTGTCAGCAGCTCAGGACCCCAACAAGAAGCCCAAGATTGGGACACAGCAAGAGCAGGAGGCCCCCCAGCGAGCTCGGAGCTGCAGTAACACTGTGGATGACAAGGAGTGCTAACAGTAGGAATGTCGGTATGACCTCATAATGCATACTATGCATTGCCCTCACAGTGAGGCCTTGCACAAGACATGCATATGTGTATATATAGCCGCATTCAATTGATAGCATTCATCAAGATTGGGTACGATACCAAGAACTTACAGAACCCCATAAGCAACTTCGTTGGTTCGCTGGTCGACCATGACGTCATGGTCCAGGGCGCCAGCCACCGGGAGGGTGCAACTTTCTAATTAGGCTGTATTGTGTTGTAAATGCAAAAGCTGACCTAGCAAGGCGATAATTCATCTGTTGAGTGGCTCTACTTCTGGTCAGTGCAGTTGCATACAGGCAAGCTGTATTCTTCCACCAGCATAGTGGTATAGTGCAGTACTGCGTGCAAATGTGTGTGGTGTCTGTTGTTTTGTGTCTATCAAAAATGTTTTTTTGTCAGTGGCCTGCAGCTCTTTGGTCTATAAGAATGCTTCTTGAATGGGATGGCCCATCCACTCCGAGTCCGACGGTCGAACTTCACCGTCGGGAGGCAGTGGGTATTGGTAGGGATAGGCTTCTTCATCGGTCGGGCTCGTCATCTCATGCATGACGAGCCAGGCTGACTGCCTCACCACAGGTATTATAACAGGTCGCTATTTGAATGATTTTTACTCAAGTGGCAAGTTATTGGACCGTCCAAACCCATTACGATAATGAGTATCACCGGCCGTGGCCGCCCGGCTAATGATTAGCAACGGCTGCGTCGTTGATTGCTGATATATGTTATACTCCGTGAGTCGTGTGCGGTAGTACCGGTACGTACCGCGGTACCGACTTGTATTCAGGTGATACTGTACCGCCGCATGACTCATAGCGGCACCGTGCAACGATCGTTTAACTTCCGCAGAAACTTGTTTCAAGGCGAGCCCTCAGCAGTCACCGCAGATCGGATCTGTTGTCCCCCAGGAACTGTACATGTTAGGGAGTGTACATAGTCGTCTGCAGCCTGCCTATGTTATTGTCTACAATCGTAACAATTCAATTAATTCTTATGTGACATGCGCCACAGAAGACTGAGACAACACCCCCTTCTCTGCTTTTCTTTTCTTCTTTTCCAACTTCAGCAGCCACTGCTTGCTATTACTTCTATGTTGTTCAACAACTTGTATTATACTGCATTACAGTTTAAATTGACGGGGAACACATTTGTGTCCGTCTAATACATTTGTCATATATAATTGTATGGGATGCTGCCGTATGTACTAGTGAAAGACATTTACTATCTATCATCTATCTATTATACATAAATGATCTAATCATTGCCATGGCCGATAAACTTGCTGCACAGCTCCATTTCTTTTACCATCACCAACCACTGTTTGCTCGCCTCCTTGCCATTAACAACCTGCACATTTAGCACACCCCCGCAACTAGTCGACCAACTGAGTGGGTTGACCAGGCTTGAATGCCAGATGAAGCGATGCA
>JABEVS010000149.1:0-12665 GCA_018290735.1 Coelastrella sp. MACC-549
ATAGCTTGGGATGGGCCTAGCGTGTTTGTTGGCTTGGTTGGGGTGGCGTTAGCAGCAGATCTGACCTTGCTGCATGTGTCATACCACATGCACTGCCGCATGTCTGACATATGTGTTTGTGCTGCCTTTGGTGTTGCCTGCTGTAGGGGGAGGTTTTTGCCTGTTGTAAGTGAGCAGGAGAAACATATTGATGCAACAGCAGCAGCACCTGATCAGAAGCGCAAGCGCAAGCTTGATAGCATGGAGGATGAGGAGGACAGCAAAATGCACATTGCTAAGCAAGGGAAGCAGGCTGAAGTAGTACCAGCAACAAACTGGGGCTTCTCTGAGGGGTGTTGATGGCTGTAACATCGTTCCTTGTCCAAGATCGTGACTGTCCCAGTCTTCTTTTGGAACGGCACGGATGATGGTACTTTTTTCTACAAGGGTCATGCATGAGTCATGGATTTTGTATGAAAGTACTCACTTTTCTACAACAACGGTCCTGCGGGAGTCAGCTGACTCATGAGCTTTGATCAAGGCCCAGCCAAGTGTACTATCGCTGCCAGGGCTACTAGCAGCATGACTTAAAAGAAGAGTAGAAAATTCTACTCTTCTTCAGATGAGATTGTGGTGTAATCACACTCTTATAAGAGGACTCGAAGCTCGAGCAGCAGCACAAGCATGAAATATCATCCATGGGTGGCGCCCCCCTTGCATCTGGAAGGAAGGAATGAAAGGGCTATTCCGGCCGTAAGGCCCTGCCCATGCATACCAACTGAGCTATCAGGATCGCACAGCACTCCAAGGGCAAAACCCCTCTACCCCTTGCATCTGAGCTGTGAGCCTCAAAGCTCGCCAGCTTAACCAGTGTTCCATGGGCTCAATCTCTTTTGCGTAATATGCACAGTTTTTTAACTGAAGGGCATATTATGTAAAAGAAATTTAGCCATGCAGCAAGTTGACATGCTATGGCAAATGCGCTGACATGCGCTGTAGTACTGAATGCTGAGGCAGTCAGATCTACAGCCTGTAACAGTTGATCATGTGAGTGAGCCAGCAGTCTGCCACCAGCTCATGACGATGATCAGTGCTATTCTTCCACCGGCATATTGCGTGCAGATGTGTGTTGTGTCTGTTGTTTTGTGTCTATCAAGCATGATCCTTTGTCAGTGCTATCTTCTTTTTTGGTGTGCCCCCATGAGCCATCTACGGGTGGAAACCCTTGAGGTAACTTTTAGTAGTAGTAGCTATCATGCACTGGTGAACCTAGGTGCACCGGCCTTGCCCTCCTTACTTTTACTTGCTTTCTGAATGCCGCTGCCGCCTCTGCGTAGACAACAGTACGATTACCCTTCTCAGCAGTGCATACCTGCCCTAGAGTTGAGAAGGCCCCAGGGCGGAAACCCTCTGCCGCCCCGGGAGTCCACAACCCTGCCAAGTAGCGAGCTGCTACAAAAATTTTACAGAGTTCTTCCTTCTCTTTGTTTGAAACATCCAGAAGAGTATAAAGCTGTACGGAAGTTCCACGTCGCCTGAAGCCCTAGACAGAGTGCAAATGAGGTTCGCGATCAGGGTTGTTCTTCTCATTTGAGTCTTGTTGAAAAGAAATAGTATTTGAGTCTGTACTGCCGCAGGTTAGCCAGTCGGAACGGATATCATCATCAGCCTGCAGGCGTAGCATCAAGTTCGCTCGAGGTCCTATTAGTTTACGCAAGGTGCGACAGGTTTTGTTGCAGCAGCAGCAGGAGGACCCGGAGTGGCCTCAATCTGCTGCATCAAACTTTGATGCTTGAAGTCACGTTTTGGGCTGTTGCACTGCAGTTCACCTTCACAAGCCACTTGCCCATGTTATGCCTTGGATAGTTGCAATTTTTACCATCCACACTATTGTGGCTGCAGAATCTGCAGCATCACCGAAGTTATTATTCCATCCTGGTTCCCATCGTGTCACCTTGCCCGCAGGCGATAAGCAGCTCCTCCTGCAACATATATGACCTTATGTCAATCAGTCAGTCCCGGATGCAAACATAGTCAGCGTCTTTGATCAGTGACCCCAACATTCCTAGCAGTACAGCCAGTACACCAGCAGCAGTAGCGCAGCTGTGGCTACTGCTGGCGAGCACGAATTGAGAAATTTGGCGGTGATTGACGCCACCATGGCGACCATCTGAGGGTGGTAGCGGTGCTTTGAGCTCCCTGTGCGGTCAGCACTGTCAGAAACAGATCTAGCATTCAATTCCCATGGGTGCCTGCCTCAGTGCACCGAAGGAAAGTTATTCTACAGCAGCTCACTTGCAAAAGGGGCCAGGACCCTATGACTCCGTGTGGTCTGTAGCAGAACGCCACCAGCAGGAACAGCAGCAGCAGCATAAGCATAAGCATGAGAAGAAGCGCAAAAGCAGAGCCAAAGAAGCAGCAGGACATGGACAACAGCAGCAGCAGAAGAAGAAGCAGCGGGCGAAGCGCATGCCACAGATAGATATCGCGACGGGCGAAGTGATTCCTGATTTTGGAGTACATGGTGTACTGGATGTCCTTCATGAGCTTGGCAGCGGTGGTAGTGGGCAAACCTATTTATGCAGGTTGGTTCCTGGCAGCAAGAACAATGCAATGACAACGCAAGAACAATGCAATGACAACGCAATGACAACGCAATAACAATGCAATAACAACGCAATAACAATGCAATGACAGTAAGAAGTATTATTAAAACTGATGTTTTTATATCAGTAAATAGTCTTCAGATAGAAAGCAGCATGTACCTCCAGAGAGGATTTATTATAAAAAAAATATTATATATAAAACTTTTATTATATCAACAAAAGTGAAGAATGACAGGGCGCTGACGTGATGTAGTCTCTGGTTGTCGGCAGCAAGCAGCAACATATGGCTGGATGCATCTAGTATGTGTGACTGTTTCAACGTTTCATACATCATCCCCAAATACATGAGGATATGCTGCATGCCACTGGTACATACTGCGAGCAACTGTTGCCAGTTGACACATAATAGATTTCAGTGGCAGCAGCGGCTGCGGCAACAGCAGCAAAATCAACACCAGCACCATTACCAACAGGGCAAGCACAATATTCATAGGCCAAGTCGTAGTAGTAGTACTGCTAAATGGGCAGACACATCACAGCAGTATTTGCAGCAGCAAGTAGAGCCAAGGGTGCAGCTGTCTTTTAACCCAGCAAGCTAGTGAATGCATGACACCGGCCAGAGTAAGGCTGACAGCAGAGCAGCAACATTAACAGTATAGACAGCAGCAGTAACAGCAGTATTGACAGCGGCAATAACAGCAGTACCAGCAATTATCCCACTGAAATCCGCCCTGTACATAGATCTGAATGGTATCCAGGGGCCCTCCAACATTGATCTCGATTATATTTCATATATCTCTTTCTAGGTGACATGTTATACTGTCAGCTGCAGTGTTTTTATTGTTGTATTTGCACAGTATCTCAAACGCACTGTTTTTTCATTCAGATCTCTCTGCATGACACATCCCTACAATTTTCTGTGTGTGTTGCAGAGACCTTCACAGTGGGAAAGTTGTAGCGGTGAAGTTCATTCCCCGTCCACTGACAAAGGCAGCGATTCCTTTCATGATGGCAGAGGTAGAGATCCAGGCAGAGTTAGGTGAAGGCAGTTTGAATCTTGTGTCCATGTATGAGATATTATTGACAAGGACTCACCTGGCCCTGGTGTTGGAGTATGCATCAGGTGGGAGTAGCATGAATTAATTAAATAAAAAAAAACTTGATAAGAAATGAAAATTGTATGTATGTGTGTTTTTCTTATCTTGCATTGATAATGTAGAAAAGTCTGTATATAATTGGTTACAATGCAGTGCTTTTTGAAGTTGAGTTATAAATAAGTTCTGCTGGGGGCGGCAGTTGTGACACAGCAAATGATCACAATGCATAGTTGACTGACATGGTATATACACGATTGACTGACAGAATATATACAAAATCAACAAGTAGGCCCTCCGCAGTGGCCAGAACCTAACACCACAAACCAGGGCAGCTGCAACTGGGGAATACCGTCACAATACTTTTTGAAATATATTCTCACATCCTGCTATCTTACCAAACATATAATTGCAATGCTGGATTCGCTTCATAATTCAGAATGTTCCATAAATCAAATGCCTCATGACTCCACCCTGTACTGTTCTATATTCTGAACTCTATGAACGGTTACACACCTCAAAAGCCTCATAACTCAACACTATACTGTTTTTTAATCAAAAAAACATACTGGTTAAAAATCTTTTGAATGTGAGACACCTCAAATTGCTCATAAGTCAACCCTGTAGTGCCACCCAACCCAAATCTTCCACACCTCAATGCTTGGTTTACAACTCAACCCTGTAGTGGTCCATAATCCATTTACATACATAATCCAATTACATAATTCAATTACTTCATGCAAACACTTATCAGGCGGCTCACTGACTGAGAAGGTGGCCAGCCTGTGGGAGTCAGCCCTGCAGCGTGGAGGTCTGTTCATGGGGGAACAGGAGTCATCTTACTACATGAGGCAGTTTGTCGACTGCTTGCACTTCTGTCACAATCACAGAGTGGCACATAGGTGGGTCCATGGATTTACAGCAGCAGCAGCAGCAGCAGTAGAATTGTGTTGTTGCTTTTTGAGATCTTTTTCTGTCACAAGCGGAGAGTAGCACATAGGTGGGTCCATGGATTTAAAGCAGCAGCAGCAGCAGCAGCAGCAGTGGCAGCAGCAGTACCACTGCATTGTAGCTGCGTGAGATCCCTCTCTGTCACAAGCGGGGACTGGCATATGGGTGGGTGGATATATTGCAGCAGCAGCAGCAGCAGCAGCAGTGGCAGCAGCAGTTGTTGCCGCAGTGTGTGCTGCATTGCTGCCTTAGATGATTTGTGTACTGCACCAACAACTGCCATGAGTGGAAAGTAGCACAAAAGTAGGTAGATGTATCACAGCAGTTGTTGTTGCAGCAGCAGCAGCAGCAGCAGCAGTGAGGCTGCGGCAGTGGCAGCAGCAGCAAGGCTGCAGGCACGACTGCATTCTGCTGTTGGTTCAGGCCAGCTTAAAAAATATAAATAATTGAAAAAAAACCTTTCTAAACTATTACATTTATAGACCAAAAGCTAAAAGTTTCAGACTTGGGAATAGTCCTCGAGTCAAAGGCAGCAGCAGATTACCAGCAACTGGTGATCTTCCTGGCTGCCAGCTCACCTTTCCCGTTTATGTGTCATATATTTGTCATGTATTGGACATTATTTGTTATTTTGCCCCCCAGGGACCTCAAGTTGGACAACACATTGTTAGAGGAGTGCATCGTTGGCCCCCCTCGTTTGAAGATTTGTGACTTTGGTTTTGCACGCCGCTGGACCGGCAGCAAGGACACAATGCATGATGCTATTGGGACACCGGTCTACATGTCACCACAGGTATGGTGTGTGTTGTTAACGTGTTATTTGTTATATTTGACATGTCATCAAACACTATGACTGCAGAATGACATATTTGCAAAGTGTTTGTGTGTTTCAGGGGTCCGTGCATGCCAGGAAGGGCTTTACTAAGTGACTATAGCCTCAATTTTATCTGCAGTGATTTCACCAATGCCATTGTTCAGCAAGTTCAGTATGCTGCTGCTACATCAGAGCCAATGGTGCTGACATGAAACAGCCAGATGATAAATGCAAAAGCCCTTTCTGGGTGTGGCCGCATTCATCATCTGGCTGTGATTTCAGTAAAGTGCCAGGGTATGCACTGGCAAATGAATATGAATATGAGGCATTTGCATGGCACTTTTAGTCTTTTTACTGAGCACGCTGCCAGCTCAGAGAGGGCAACGAATGCAGCTGTTCAAACATGACTGCTGCTGCTGCTGCTGCTGCAGCTGCTGCTGGAACTGTTGCTGCTGCTGGAACTGCTGCTGCTGCTGCCAGCCCGGCAAATGCACCAGCGCTTGCCCCAATGTCACTCACAACACTGCTGCTGCTGCTGTTCCTCTGCCTTCTCTTCCTCCTTCTTCTCCTGCTGCTGCTGTCATCACTCACACTGCTGCTGCTGCTGCTGCTGCTGCTGCTGCTGCTGTTTCTTATAGATGCTGGCAGCCAGGCAATGCAGCAGCGGGTACTCCGCCATCAAAGCTGACATGTGGGCAGTCGGAGTCCTCCTGTTTGTGATGCTGCTGGGGTCATTCCCCTTTGATCACGATGCAAGCTCCGACCCAAACAGCAGCGCTGCTGCCAATGAGGTTTGGTTGAAGCAGCAGCAGCAGGGGTGGAGGCAGAACCCCAGGGCAGCTGAGGTTTTGAGGAATGGGGTTTTGTCTGAGGATTGCTGTGACCTGTTGGATAAGCTGCTGACTTTGGATGAGGTGAGGGCTTGGAGGCTTGGCGGCTTAAGAATGTTTTCTGCAGCTTGTTTCTTTGGGGATCTTGCTCCTTTATTTGACTTGCTTTGGCGTGTGAGTATACTACGTAGTCCTGCATATAATGCAGGATTCTGTGTCATTGGGCTCGATGTTTTGCAGTGTTGGTTTGCAGAAGGTGACTGAAGTGTATGTAGTTGCTTGTGTGACAGTACCTTTGCATTCTGTCCACCAGTTTAGTGCTGCATCAGGTGTCGTGCCTGAAACATATAACCTTATACTGTCATCCAATTCATGGTGACAACAACCAGATATACCAACTATCTCTATATACATTTCTATATACATTTCTATATACATTTCTATATATTTCACTTTTGTATCTATTTATTTTCATCACCCATCAACCATGGCAAAATTCTGCCGAAGAAATAAATAAGTAAGCTTGAAATAAGATAAAAAATAAAATAAATCAAAAATAAAAATTAAATAGACCAACTCACTCACTTGCAGGACAAGCGTGTCAGCAGCGGTGATGTCCTGAATCACCCCTGGCTGCACATCTCGCTGACCCAGCAGCAGCAAGAGGCCTGGCAGCGGCTGCAGCAGGAGCAGACTGAATTGGACCAGCAACTGCGGGAGGAGGGAAATCCACGGCTGGTGAGTGCAAGTGTTTGTAAAATTCCACACCCCAAGAACCGTACTGCAGGTCACCTCAACTGGAGGTCTTTTGAAAAGACCTGCAGGGCAGTAGTAACTACTTCATCAATAATATAATCAAAATAATCAATCTTGAGAGCACAACTAAACAGGTACACGTTGCTTGGTTTTGCTTCTGTTACAAGGGGGCGGTCTCCTGCGGACCAGCCAGCTCCGCTGCTCAGGTCTCAGTACTGTACGTCAGCGCGTTTGCTGTAGCATTTCATCTTGCTGCATGGCTCAATATTTTTTACTGTACACCTACCTGAGAAATATGCCAGTACTTCAAGCAGAACATCATGCTCAATGCACAGCTGTCGATCGTCGACTTCAAGGCCTGAAGGTGTTGTGCTTTGTGTCTACTGCAAGGGGGTGAGTTCTTGAGGACCAGCCAGCCGCTCTGCTCAGGTCTCTGTGCTGATTCTGCAAGTTTTGTTTTGTGTCTGTTACAAGGGGGTAGTCTCCTGATGACCAGCCAGCTCTGCTGCTCAGGTCTCACTACTGTCAGGCCAGTACTGCTGTGACAAATGGTTTCTGTTTACGGGTGATTCTGGCTCGTTAATGGCCATGCAATCGAGTTCAAAGCAGTAGCAGTTGAATTCCTCTGTGGTGTAGGCGGTCAGCATACGAGGTTCTCACCCTCGCGACCCGGGTTCGAGTCCCGGCAGGGGAATAGGCGTGGATGTCTTCTTTTGTTGGTGGACATAAAAGTTATAGACCAGCTTTTGTTTGTTTTGCGTGTGCGCGGGGTCCTTCCGGACTTACTTCCGGACCGCGCTGCGTGACGTTTCCGCGTCGCGTACAGAAAAAGCAAAAAACACCAGAGTGTGTTGGGGTGCGAAGGGGGGATGCCACCACATGTCTGTCGATCCATGCAAAAACAGCAAGACTCTCGGCATGATTTACATCAGAATTCTCAAATCTTAAATACATCAAAGATTAACTCATATGTTTGTGTTCTCATTTGCATGTAGGCAAAGCTCCGAAGCGAAGCCATGTTTGCCATGATGGCCATCGCTGCAAAGCCGCCCACTAAGGGCCTATTCCCAACAGCCACAGCTGTCAGCAGCAGCTTAAGTAGTGCACACAGTGCAGGCAGTACAGATCAAACTGGGCCCAGTAGCACTGCTGCTCTAATTTGTGTGTCGGACCAGGCAGCAGCAGCAGCAGCAGCGGCAGCAGCAACAACAGCAGCAGCATCTCAGGAGGTTGAAGGACTAGATGATCTTGCAGTCCATGATGATGCAATGCATATGTCCTTTAGGGCAGGAGAAGGTGTGCGTACCAGCTCATTAGAGCAGAAGCTGGACGACTGCCGGCAGCAGCAGCAGCAGCAGCACCAGCTGAACACGATGCATATGAAGAATGCTCACCCAGCAGCAGCAAAAGTAGAAGTCAGAGAAGATGGTAACAAAGTTACAATTGACCAGCAGCTGCAGGAGATGGCAAGTACATCTGGTCAGCAAGGCAGCAGCGGCATCAGCAGCAACGACACAGCAGCAGCAGATGGCGAGCGGGTGTCGACAATAGCAGCAGTTGCAAAACAGGATCAGTCAGGTAGGCAGAGTTCAGCAAAGCAGAATGTGTCCTCTAAGGACACAAAGGAGCGCAGCAAGAGACCCGCAAAGTCACCATTTGCAGCACTTGCTGCAGTTGCCGACAGCAGCAGCCACGGCAGCAGCAGAGCGGCAGCAGCAGCAGTGGTACCGCCGGTAGACAGTGACGATTCGGCTCATGAAGCAGATGCTCCAGATGATGTGTGGCGATTGCCGCTGTCGTCCATTGTAGATCCTTCTGTGTACAAACTGACACCTGAGCTGTCTGTAGCTGCTGGAGCTCTTATTCGGCAGCTACAGAAGACTGGGGAGAAAGTGCCTGGCAGAGGTCGGTCAGCCAGGTCAAGCTGTCCAATGTACTGAGGTACTGGCCTCGCATTAGCGGGAATCAGGTGATGCTGCGACGGCTGCTACTCAGCATTTATCCTGGCCACATGGGTCTGCAGCCTTCCTGTCTATACAATACAATACAATTTAGTTTAAACATGCATGAATATGCATGTGCGTGGCGTGTTGCATGGCTACTATTTGAGAATTTGCATGGCTACTAACTGAGAACCCAAGGCAGTGTCTGCAACACTCACATTTGAGATCTTTGGTTATTTTCTGGCATGGCAAGCAGCAAGCACTTTGTAAAAGTTTTGCTGGTGTGTGGATAATTGTTATATCTGCTCTCATCAGGGTTATGTTTGCAAACCTACGCAAGTGAGGTTGTTGGTCAGCAGTGTTCAACCAACTGTGTCAGCACTTGAGGGGTGCTTGAATGCTTTAGGGGGGCAATCACAAAACAAACAACAAAAAAACAACCCTCAACTTGAAATGCTGAAGAGTCTCTAGCTGTCTTATGCTGTCATGAGGGTTGATCAACCTGCTTCATGAAGCAAAGCTGCATGTAGCTCAGAGAGTCCACGCCTGCATTTAGGCCCACTGCGTAGTTGGTACATGCTTGTGGTGTACCCTTGGACAGCATGATCAGCATCTGCTTTTACATGTCGTACAACAACATTCATGGCATGATCATTGAGCTGCATCAATCTTCTCTTGTGTGTCTGTACATGACAAACAACTGGCTAGCTGAAGGGTTATGAGTTGCTGGGTGGAGCTTTGCGAATGTTGCCTACTGTTTGCAGCACAAGCACTTGAGAGTGCTTTCTGAAAGCTGATGGAGTCTTCACGCTCTCGTTGCTAGCAGCGCTGCCCAATTTGCTGACTGCTTTTTTACAACTGTGACCCGGTTATGCTGCATTCCCCGCACTATATGCTGAGTAATCAGCATCTCTTGTTTCCGAGTCAACTGAGTTGTGTGATAACATATATTGCAACTAGGCCAGTTCAATCTGATGTGTGAGACCCGCCATACACACAGTATGTGTCCCGGCAGCGTTCGGAGTTTGCGCGAAGAGAAATACTGCTCTATAGTTCATGAACCACTGCGTCGCTGATAACAGCGCTGCAAGAGTGACTGGTGTACACGTTCCTAGGTTCCTGTACAGCAGCACGTATTGTCGCCATGCTGTGTTGTCTCTTCACATAACGGTGAATGTAAGATTGTTATGGTTTCTCGTTAATCGGTTTAAGGACACCGCTGTCAACGAGGTCGTCAAAATGCAGTCCAAAGCGGTTGTGTAGTCCAGATGACATACGATCACAAGGGATAAATGCCGACGTGTTGACACCTTGGTTGTTCCACAGAGCGTGATCAGCGTTCCCTTGGCTCACTCGTACGGCAGTGATAATGGCCCACGACAGTCGCTCTGGCTTGCAATTTATAGAGCTGCCCATACTCGCTTTGAATCATCTAGTTCACCTCCTTGACCCTGGTGGCCGACTGGCACTGAGAGAAACTTGTGGCAAACTTAGGGAGGTCACTGATGCTTATGGTGCCCCCACCATCTACATGGGAACGGATACGGCAGCGTTATCCACCAAATCCGACTTCCTGCGCTTATCCAAGATGTCCGAGGGTGTGCAGCAGCTCGATGTAGCGTGCAGCAACTTTGACCTACGGGCTGAAACAGCTGAAGCCCTGCAGCAGCATGTCGCCGCGGGCAACAGCGCCTGGCAGGGCCTACGTCAGCTGCGCTGCCACTACCAGTAAGATTTATATCAGTCTGCATATCTCATTGCTTATAAGCGGCATCTGGCCGCAGATGTTGGTAGGCATCATCTTGACAGCAGCAGCCACGCTGTGCTCTGTCACATACTAGCAGTGACAGTCCACTGCCCTTGTCGTGTACAAGACAGTTGCTCACATACCCAACAACTTGTTTCTTTCAGCAGACTGCACTTTGTGACACCATGCATTGCATAATCAGGGTGGTGAATGCAGCACAAACACAACCAGCATAAAGCAGCACCACATTTCTGCTGCAGGCAAATGGTATTGGTCAAGGCCCTGGTCGAGTGCAAACCGCAGCACCTTACGAGCATCAGCATCAGCGGCAGACGTGGCAACTGGCAGCATGCAGGACTGCTCCTGCAGCAGCTTGTTCAACTTCCCAGCCTCTCTAACCTGGACTTAGCTCTGCCAGCACAGCACAAATTGGAGGACTACATAGCGCAGCTGACTCAACTGAAGTCTCTGAAGCTAGTCCAGGCTCCTAGGAGTCATGCCCCTTGGCCCTTGCACCCCTTGGGCCAAAACAATCAGGCAAAAGTCGACCCAGAGTTCTGGAAGCATGTCATCTGTTCACTAACACAGCTGGAGAGCTTACAGCTGCGGCTGCCTCTCACAGGCATCAGCCAACTAGAAATGGCCCCCCTACATCGGCTGCAGCAGCTGGAGGTGTGCCTAGGCAAGGACAATGTAGCAGAGTTGCTAGAGGAAGTAACGGCACTGACGGCATTGACGCGCCTAGCAATTGACGGGAAAGTCGGACGGCGGCTAAGCTTCAGCCAGCAACAGGCCTTGATGAGTCAACAGCATCAGATCTTGGACCTGCACTCCATCGGGCACCTCATAGCCCTGCGAGAGCTGCAGCTCAACCTTCACAGTGTGCAGGATTTGGCGAGCCTGATCCCTCTGAAGGCTTGCAAGCAGCTGACTCAGCTTGGCTGCGCCAAGCTCTCATTACAGCTACCCTGGAGAGCAGCTGACCTCAGCCCTGGAAGCGCAGCAGCAGCAGATATCGCTGAAGGAAGGCTGCTAACAGGAATACTGGCAGGTCAGCAGGACCTGCCTGTTCCATCAGTGCTGTTGGCTCGTCCAGCAGGTGCCAGAGCAGGCCCTTTGAGTGTTGAGGGCCTGAGTGACGTTACTTTTCCGTTACTTCCAAATCTGCGGCAGATCCGGGTCATGACACTGGCTGGTAAACTTCCCCTGCCGGTGCTGGCACCCGGAGTCACCTCCCTCTGCCTACAAGGCAAAGAGCGGCTGTGGTCTCACAGGAAAGGCACTGGTGATGACATGGACGCGTTGTTTGCAGGGATGCAACTCATCCAAGCAGAAGATGTACAGCAGCAGGTCGCTGCTGCGGTAGGTGCCGCAGCCGCCGCTGCAGCATGGAATCCTCCTCCGGCGGCTGCTGCTGCTGCACCAGCAGGGGCAGCTCCAGCAGCTGGACCGCAGCAGCCAGCAGCAGCAGCAGCAGCAGCACCGCCGCCGCCACCACCTCCTCCACCCCCAGGGCCCCTGCATCTTCACGGGGGACCTATTGCATCCAGAGCTCGAGCAGCAGTAGCACAGGCTGAGCGGCTGCTTGGGCTGAAGCAGTTGGCGGCGTTGGATGTGAGTTTTACTCAGATATGTGGCATATGTGGTGCGGCTGGCGGTCGGGCGCTGCTGCAGAATGTTGTCAGCCTGACGGTGCTCATGAGGGGGTCTGGCCGGGTGAGTTGGATTGGGAGAGTATCTACTCACTTCTATTTATACCATAGACGATACTGCTAAATCTGGATTTGTCAATTTACATAATCTATTATCCGCAAATCCTCGCATTTCCATCATTGCATGAAGCACACTGCCTTGCATCATTCAGTCAATAACATATACTAATTTGATACAAACTTTATCAAATTCATACAACAAAACCTGGTGCAAACTCAAGTGCCCCCCCCCC
>JABEVS010000149.1:12675-68627 GCA_018290735.1 Coelastrella sp. MACC-549
AAAAAAGCCACACAGTCATCTGAGATGTTGGAAAGAACAGCATCAAAGGGCAGAGTTGAATCTGTTCACAATCAGCTGATTTTGATATGATCTTTTTTCATCAGGTGACATGACATCTGCTCAGCACTACACATCTGACAGCACAATATTCGCACGCGCTGTTGCGTGTGTAGTGACTGACATGGTGTCTGCTTATGCGCTAAAGGTTCGTGGTGGAGTTCCAGAGATGCCTGCCTTAAGGAGGTTGGAGTTTTACGATGACGGGGACCTCAAGCTGCCAGGTGAGTCAGCTCAACTCGGCCGCTGAAAATAGGATGTCCTTATAAATCCTAGCACATGCTGCGGGTCAAACCCACACAGAGGCACTGGGAATCTGTTGGGGTTTGACCCAGCATATGCTAGGGTTTAGGACGACCTATTCTGGATGCTGTTGCCACCTGCTGCTGCTGTAATACAAAGAGCTTCCTGCAGCACACCTTTGTATACCAATGTGGATTGGAGTTGGAGCACATGCGTGAGTGATATGCAGCTCTGAACCAGTATAGTTGGTCAAGTGCTGCTGATGATGCTGCTGCTGCTGCAGGTCGTTTCTCTGCCAGCTATGACCAGAAAGAGGATCATCAGCTGTGGATCAATCAGACCAGCCTGACCGAATTGGCGCTGTCAGGCTCATTCATGCTGGGAGGTTTCTTTGATGGATCAGCGCTCCTAAAAGCCAGGAAGCTGTTCAAGAACCTCAAGAGATGGTGAGCAACTCGCTGTAGGCACAGACATGCTGCTGTGCTTGTCTTCTTCTCAAGGATGTTGACAAAAATGTATTGTTCTTTGTTCCTAAGTGCTGTCTGTTGTGAAAGAAGCGTGAATGTGACAACAATAACTCAGCTGGGCTCCAGGTAGTGAGGGAGCATGGCTTAAGGTGGACTGAGGGATGAGCATGATGCCTTGTGACTCTACTAGAATGCTGCCATGAGATTGACAGCTGTATTCTCAACCAAGGCCATGTCAGCAGCAGCCTGACAACAACAAACACTCAACCTTCAAAAGGAATAGCCACATATCTACCTGTACCCTCCTCTCGTCTGTGTTTGGTTCGCCGTCAGCTGTTTGGTTCGCTGCTCAACTTTCTCAGGGGTTATTCTACAGCCCCGTTCTGCTGATTCCTGGTTGTGATGCACTGCACGATGCAGTCTGCATTTCACGGGTGGGGTTCTCTAGGTTTTGTAGGTAGCCCAGCAGAAACTACCCAATGTTGGCTGGGCTGTGAACAGCCACACACAAATGAGTCTTTATCACTGCGTATACAAAACAGTGTATGCTGTGAACGCCATGCATCACTGCGCTCAGCACAGCATCTGCAACTCACAGCTGCTGCTGCTGCCATCACTGCTGCTGCTGCTGGCTCAGGGTGTTCAAGGACTGTCTGGATCTGAGTATTGGCCACCTGGCATCACTCCTGACCATCAAGGTGGCACCCACCATCGTCATAGAGGGTGTCACAGTGCTAAACCCCACAGAAGTCAGAACATTAATTTCCCTAAACCCCAACATGAGTAACACAGATTTGATCTGGTCGGCACACGTACCGCCAAACATCTATGCTCATTACAGGGATAGATATGGATCTGGGTATGGTATAGGCAGTTGGTGGGAAGATGATCTCATGGCTGGCGGGCCAGGAGAACCAGGAAATGAGGTTGTGATAGGGGATGATGCACCTGGCTTGGGTGGTGGTGGTGGTGGTGGTGGTGCTGCTGCTGCTGGGGCTCCAGTGGCAGCTGCAGGGGGTGCAGCAGCAGGAGGGGGTGGTGATGGTGGGAATGTTGTTGCTGTTTGGCCGCCATGGTTTGCGGGTTTTCCCGATCCTGGCCTGGGTGATGAGGTTTTTCCTGATCCTGAGCTGGAATTTGACCTTCCTGCTGTTGCTGCTGCTGGTGGTGGTGGTGGCGGTGGTGGTGGTGGCGGAAATGGCGAGGGAGGTCCGCAGCAGCAGGGAGGCGCACCAGGTAATGCAGCACAGCAGGGTCCAGCAGCAGCAGCAGGTGCCGGGAATCATGTGGCTCATGTGGGGCAGCTGCAGCCCATGTTCAATGAGGCCATGGTGCAGATCAACCAGGCAGTACAAGCCGTGAATCAAGCCATGGCAGCAGCAGGAGGAGCAGCAGCAGCAGCGGGCTTGCAAGCTTTTGGCAACCCCCCAGTGATCAACCAACAACAGCAGCAGCAGCAGCAGCAACAGCAGCAGCAGCAGATGTTGGGGCAGTTGGGCGGTAATGGTGGGTTGATGCCGTTAGCCATGCCTCCTGGGCTACAAGCAATAGCAGACCAGATGGCAGCAGCCTTGGCTGCTGCTGGTGCCGGTGCAGCGCTACCCGGGGTCCAACTTGGCAATATTCAAGCCTGGCAGTGGCCATTCCCACCAAACCAGCAGCAGGGCCAGCAAGCAGCGGCAAACCCTGCTGCACAGCCGGCTGCTGCTGCTGCTGTCGGAGGTGATGCAGCAGCAGCAGCAGGCGGTGGTGCAGCAGGTGTTTTTGCTGGTGGGCCAGCAGCTGGTATACAATTTCAGATGGGGGCTCCTGTGTTTGAGTTGGTGGATGATGATGAGCATGATTTTACAGAGGAGGAAGATGATATGGACTTTGATGTTTAGGATTTCTAGGCATTCCCAGAGCCTCAGGTTTGAGTCAAGTACAGGTTATAATCACACAGTGTGTAGTTCTAGTATGGCATAGTGTTCCAGACACTTGATGGCCGTCACTGCAAACTTGGGTACACCGACTATTTGTACTTATAGTACAGACTGTCTCAAGCTGACATGCACCTATGGAGGGAGCGAGCAACAGCCTATTGCGTGAAGGCCTCACTATGCTGATGATAGTGTTTTCAGCCATATGGCCACATCATAGCAGTACATGACACATCAGCGGACGTATGTAAAAGAGATTGAGGATGTATGTATCAACTTGAAAGGTGGCTTGGTGACCCATAGAGGATTTGAGCAGGCAGTGTAGCTATACTATAGTTGTGAAACTGCTATGGCCTGTCATGGTGTAGGCCCTCTATGAGATTTCGTGAGCCATGCTTGGTTTGTGGGCGATTGTTATCTGATCGTGAGACGTTGTCTGTTTGGATGTGTGTACGTATTTTGCAACATGAACAGTTACATATGTCACGTTACACATGCCGGCTAAATTGCTTTTACATGCCGGGCCTTGCAAGGGATGCATGAGCCTGTTTCAGATACCCTCTGATACTGTATATAGCCTATACATATGCATACGATATGCATAATTTGTTGAAGTCGTTGAAGGGCGCGCGTTTCTTGCCGCCAGTATGATAGTTGAATTGTGTAAGTAGTAGTGGAAGGAAGGAGAATGGGCTATTGCGGTCGTTAGGCCCTGCCCGTGCAAACCGCAGTGGACCTTAGCAAACGTTCAAAGGCGTTTCTGTACACAAGGCGCTACATTAATATTCCTTTCTAAGTTTGTTATCATATTGGATAGGTTCAGCGCACTATGCATAGCAAAGGGCAACGCTGGGTTCACTGTTCCACTGGAGGTGAGGGATTCAAACCTTGTGTCGACGCTTGGCAACACATGCAGCGCGGTCGCGGCAGGCCAAGCAGCAACTTATCCAACGTAATTTGATTGTTGAAAACTATTTTGCGCGCTTGCATGCAATGAGCTTGCTTGTACAATGCGAAGCCGGAAATGTTCCATTTCAGGGCGGTTCAAATTCAGGGCTACCCCGAGTCAGTATAGACAGACACTCTGCAGTCTGTGGCTTGGCAGCTCAAGAGACACCCCCTGGGGAATCAGATAGACACAAAACAAGAGACACATTTGCACGCAGTGCAACGCCTGTGAATCCAGAGCAGGATTAATTAAATACTGCCACATATTGTAACTGTGTTATTCTAAGGAAGAGAGGTACGCAGCAGGTTGCTGCAGGTTGAGACGGCACTAGTGGCACCGGTTTCTGATCAACATTCAACTAGATAAACACAAAGCAACAGACACATTTGCACGCAGTATGCTGGTGGACGCAAACAGCTGTGGAATCGGCCTTACAAAGATATCCAGAGTTGACTCACAACTCTCCTCAGATTGCTCACTGGCACACAAACAGGCCATGTCACAACAGTGATTGCTACCACAGCAGTGCTTGTCCGCCTGCCACCTGGACCTCATAATCTCCTGTCACATACCCCTGATCTGACAGCCCAACATCCCTGCTGCTGCTGCCACCGTTTGCTGCTGCTGCTGCTGGAGCAACTTGCAGTGTTTGAAACACTTCAACTTCTGCTCCTTCTTGCATCGCTGCAGCTATGAGCGCAGCCTCCCTGCAATGCAGCAAAGTTAACAGGTTCAGCAAGCTGCATGGGCTCCAGCTGCTACCAGGATTTCCACCACAACCGCAGATTGAAGGTGCTGAATGTCGGAGGTAACAGCTTTGTAACAGTTGTTAGCAAATCAGCACACTCCAAGGCCCAGATGGCTTCAGAACTCTGGCTGTAAACCCTCAAAAGAAAAAGGTCCTGACTGTATTGTCATGACTGTGAGTATGAATACCACTGCCTGCAGTGCAGTAGTGTTAGTACCCCACCTAGTCATGAGCTCAGCTGCCACCTTTAGTAAGGTCAAATCAATGGATATTTTCAACTTTACTAACTGTAAACCTTATTTATTTATCAACACACAACATTTTATTGAATTCCCGGTGCATCATCTGGACAGGGTGCCCTGGGGTTTGCTTTTCCTGATGGTGCTAGGCCAGCAAAAAGCCGAGTAACTGTGGTCAAGCCAAGCCGTGAACAAAAACTACATCAATACGATACTAGACCATGCTGGCATGTCCATCAGCAGCAACACAGTTGTGCCATCAGCAAAAATCATGAGGTACAAACTGAAATGATCTAGCACATGGCCGAGAAACTCACTGTCCTGAGCCACATATGGAACTATTTAACTTGGCACTAGATGGGCTCAGTGCAGAGGACAGTCCAGCAACTCACCTAGGGTTCAGCATCCTCCAGTAGGGATGGTTACTGCTGTGTGGCAGGTTTTTGAACATGCTAAACCCTGCAGCAGCCCTCTTCAGCTCCCCATCACTCAGAAGTGGCAAAACCACAGGTTTCACCGGTTGAAGCTGCTGCTGCTGCTGCTGTTGCTGCTGTTGCTGCTGCTGTTGTGCTGCCAAGTTGTTATACTTGTCACTGTCGTCATCAGCGTCTGTCCCCCCACACCCAAAACATGCAAATAGTCCCCCACTACTTTTCTTCTTTTGTACTGGCACCGGCTGTGGTTTAGGTGCTGCTGCTGCTGCTGCTGCTGCTGCTGGGTTCCTGGCCAACTGTTCTTCATATATTTGCTGCTGTATCTGGTTTATCAGATTTGGGTTCTGCAGAAATAACAAATATAACGCATGTGCTCCGGCTCTCCAACTTCCGTGAGTGGCTTTCCCTGCTGCTGCTGCTGCTGTTACTGCCGGTTGATCCTCAAACAGTGTGAGTAACTGAGGATTGATGAGTGTCTCTGCTGGGTGGGGACTATCAAGAGGCACATAGCCTGATCCTGGTACAAAGAAGGGCTCTGCAGCAGCAGCAGCAGCAGCAGCAGCAGCAGTGCCACAAAGTTTCAGATCTCCAGGGGCTGTACATAATCACTTCAGATACTGACTAGCAAACAATGCACGCTGCCTCACTACTCATGCTTTTGTACACGATCTTGCGCATACAGGCAGCATTTCTGACTGTTCACAAGTTTACTACAAGCAGGATCATTGAGGCACACAAAAATAGAAATAAAATGAATCTTTAGTATGCACGTATATAACAACTCAGTACCATGAAATTCATCTTCCCAGGCTCTTTGAGTGTCTTTGAAGTGAAATCTCCAAGGGCCGCTCACATCACGCTCCAGCCATGGACTGGCACCAGCACCTGGCAGCAGCAGGGGGAGGAGCACAAATCAGCTATGATCACTCAATCACAGTGCTTGTAGGAACCAATTATGGCCTTATTAATGGGCAGAGATCATAGTGTCACTTTATTCACAGATGCAATCATAAAACCTGTGGAATCATTTTCATCTTTTAAAAGTAATAACACTGTTGTGATACCAACCAAAAGGACAGTAGACATCACTGTTTAGATTACACTCCTTTAACAAGATGAAAATGGTGAGATCATGGTCTTTACAAAGCATAACACTGATACAAAGAGATTGCAGAATAAAAAACTGCTGATTGATGATTTGTGAGGAAAAAACAGTTGCCAGCTAATTCTTCTTAGAGAGGAGGAGTGTTACACATGGATACTTATACTGGAGCCTTGCTGCATTGATTCAAAGGTTACATTTGGGAGAAGCGCCCAAAAACCCAAACCCAAAGGCCCAGCGGGCCAGAAAACAACACATTATACCGACTGAGACGGTGCTCTCCACATCCTCATGAAACTGGGTAGCCAACTTTATAAGTAGCTGATAGGTACACAATGATCCCCGTTCATAACATTACCAAAAACACATGCGATGCAGATTCCTGCAGCAATGTCCCAACTGGCTGCAGGCAAAGTGCAAACTCATAGCTCTTATATAGTAAATAAGTAGGAGCTCAATCTCTGTAAGTTATCAACAGCAATATCAATGTACTTCAAGTGAAAGGATAAATGATATCTCATGAGCTTGCAGGCCCAGTGGGCTTCTGAGAGCATCACCTGGCAGGTCCAAAAACGTTCTTGCGAGCAGTTGATCGCAGTCAGCAGCATAAGCCCCGCTGCAGCTCATGTGAGTGACCCACATCAGGGTGATGTCCAGAGGAGCTATGGGGTGTTGGAGCTCAAGATGGTGCTTTTTCAGCAACAGAAACTTCGCATACCTGCGGCACATGCCACGTCAGCATGTTGAGGTCAGCATGTTACAACACAGATCTTTGAACATTATTTCAAGTTCTTCTCGGTACGTAAGTGATTTAGATAGCTGTCAATGATTCTAACTCACATCCACCAAATTCCCAACCCCAAATTCCCAACCTAATCGCCCACCCACCTGTCCACTGCTCGCCCTAGGAATGACTTCTGCAAGTAACACGCTCGCAGCAGCTGATGCAGGAACACAGGCATACGAACAGCCACAGCAGCCAAATCTGCTGTTAGATGACTCCTGAAGTTGGCTGCTGAGCTGCCGGGCACTGCTGGGGGGTAGAAGGGTTCTTGAGGATAGACCCCGGCCCACAGAGCCGCTGTTTGAGCCCCAGCAGCATCTGTCCCGTCTGTAAATGCAAACGCCTGTGGAACAAAGGACCAAAATGGCAAAGTGCATAAGGACACAATGATGAGTTAATAAAAAACCATAGCACCTACAAGCTGCTGATGCTGCCTACAAGCTGCCGCCTACACGCTACCGCAAGCAGCTGCTGCTACTGCTGCTGCCTACAAGCTGCTGCCTACAAGCTGCATCGGCTGCATGTGAAAGTCTCTGTGGTTTGCCAAGCGACCTGGTTGTATGATGAAGCTGCAGCAGGAGGCAGGGGTAGGTGAACACTTCACAAGGGTTATCTCATATCTCACAGATAAAAAATAAAAATAAAATATCACCACAAGAGCTGCTTGGGCCATAGAGCATTGATAATTGCCATCACAGCTACCACCACAGTTGCTTTCAATGTCCACATGTGAGTCAAATGAAGCACTGAATCAAAATATTCTGCCTAGAAAGAAATAATTCTGGTGCTATCAAGCAAAACAGCCTTGGTGGATGATGTCTAGTGCTGTAAATCGATCAAGGTACCTGAGCCAGCAGACAATTGCACTTACCTGCTGCTGGGTTACATGCAGTGGGCCAGGAACCCGTCTACCATCTCTGCTGCTGACCAACTCAGAGCAGTCTGCTGCATAAGCCTGCGGCTGCAGTCTGTGCAAGTGCCACAGGAAAGCGATGTCCAGGGGCGGCACCAGGTGGCTGTAGTTGTTGGTGCTGTTTAAGGAGTTCGATTGCTGCTGTGGCAGCTGCTGTGAAGCCAGAAGCGGGAGCCATAGCTTCTCATAGCGGCGGAGGGACTCTTTGAGGTTTAATCCCTGGCATAAACCACCTGCAAGGCCGATCACAACTCAGGCGAGATATTAGCAATGCACATAGTGCATAGAGTGGGCAGCTTAGCAGGAGAGATCGCACTTGCACGACAGCTGACAAGCGAAGTTGAGTGATTCAGTTGTGCTGGGTCTGGCATAGCACAACTGGCTAGCATGGTTTTACTGGTTTGTGTGGCGATGTGTCCATTCTGGATCTGCTAAACACGATCACATGACATGCGTGCTGTATCTGTGCATATATGTTGGGCTGTAGGCTAGTATGGCAGCGGTATGACTTTAACAAGGATGTCAGCTGCAGGCACTTGCTTGCATGAGAAGGGCCAAGCAAGGAGATGCATCTGCTGGCCTTCGGCTGCACATCACTAAGATGTGGTGAAGGAGACTGGAAATCCGTACCTCTTGGGAACGTGTCGACTGCATGAAGAAGCCGCATGTGATTCACTGCTAAGCCTAGTAAGGACTTCATGGTCTTCATGCCTTTGATCTCGCCCCAGGTTTTGGCGAAGCGCATGGTAGGCGCGCTTTCTGCTGGCATAGTCTCATAACCATACTCTCTCAGAAGTCGCTGGCCCACAGGGGCCCAACCATAGCTCGTCATATCCTGGCCCGTTGCCATCTGTTTCACCAACAACTCTTTATGCGCCTCGACAGCTGATGGCAGTGCCGATCCCAGTGCAATTACTGGCTGTATATGCGCACAGCACTTGGAATGCAGAGAATAGTAAATTACGAGACCCTCGGCTGAGGGGTACGCTGCCTGTTTGGAGCTACTCAGAGAAGACGATGCGCGCTATTGAAGTTCAGTATCCCTATATGAGGCGGTACAGGGCTGGAAGTGGCCGTCTCTTGCATGTATCCTCAAGTCCCATCAAGCGTCACCAGGTACAAGTGACAACACGTTCTTGACAACAGCTCTGGACCGTCCAGACCTTGTAAGCTGGTACCACAGTTATAGTCATAATTATGCCATCATCTCAGGAGGTTTGCCACGAAGCCGCCTGTTGCCTTCTGATCATCGCTGGTCAGCAGGTCAGCGTAGTAGTAGGAACGGTGCTCCTTACAAGGTGAGTGTGTGAGACAAAATAATTTGTGTGTAAGCTGCTGTGGCTCAACAGCCCCTTTCCACTCCAAAGAGCTTAGGATTGACCACAGATAACACCCAGTGCTGCAGTCACAACTCAGTTAGGACCACTGGTGTAGTGGCACTGGCTGTGCACAGCCCAAATGGCTTGCCTTCTCAGAAGCAAAACGAGACTTCATAGCCACAGCAACAGAATCAGCCGGAGAAATTGGCATCAAATGCCAGGCAAACAAAAGCTATTACTCAACAGCAAGTGGTAACATCTGCCACACGTGCTGGGCCAGGGATATCGATACTGATGCAGTGCATGGCATCCACAAGGTCGCTGGAACTTGCCATTATGGCTGACTAATCCCCACACTCATCATGGCCACCAGGTCAGTTCAGTGGCCACCAGTGTATGCAGCATCACTTTCAGTGAGATTGCAAGCACTGTGGACAAATACATTACATAGACATCAGCAGAAATGTCACAAGGGAAAGGTACATCACAGGGTGCAACACTGATTTGGCCGTCTTAAATCACAAATTAAATGCAAACCCAGGTCGTCTCTCCCAGGTCACATAGTCAAACTCAAGCAAGGCTTGGCGGCTGCCAAGTTCAACAACACACCAGCGCTGGGCCAATGTCAAAGCTCAGATCTGCCCCACAAATCACTCGGTAAGTCATCAACTGCAACGTGCAGTTTGTGTCACATTCCTTGTTATCAAAGCTCAGATCTGCCCCACACAAAAAGGCTCAATTCAGCCTTCAATATATTAGCAGCATTATGTGCACAACCTGCCTGACAAGCGCAAATGAACCCAGCATTCGTAGCAACAAAAACGTTGCCACTATGGACAGCACTTTCTGTGTCCCACAGTCATAAACCCATGATAACTTGTTCTGGATTCTGCAAAAGGCTTGCAAAGTGTCGCTTTGTCAGTTCACAAGTATAACGTTTGAGGGAAGTGGCCACTGATGGCTGATGAGGTGCTTGCAGTGACAAACCAACCAGTACTTGTAGTTCATCGAACATTGAGTTGGGCCAACTCAACTTACTCCTAGTATCAGTGGGTTGTAGGTCATCGTGCAGCCGATCCTGACTTGCCTGTGGCTACCAATCTGCAAGAAGGGAGATCAGCAGAACCTCAGACTCTAAGTGGTTGCCTCGACATGTCTGGACTGATTTCATCAGTGAGGGGGTTGTCGGTGCCCTTGCATGAAGGCGGCCAGTGACAGTGCGCATGAAGGGCCCTTGCCAGCTGACAAGCAGTAATGAACTCCAATCCACATCAGTTGACCTACCCTGTAATACTCTCCACGCTCATCCTGCTCTGCAGCATCACACTTTCAGCTACGCTCAAGTTGGAAGGAAAGCTGGACAGCTGGATATCCGACAACATGGACAGACTCAGCAACTGACTCGCAGCAACATCCACACTGCTGGGCATGCTGCTGGGCACAGCACTCAAACCACCACCAGCAGCCCCTGCAGTTGCAGGAGCACCGGCAGGGTTGCTGGAGGCAGCATCCGTAGCCTGCTGGGGCCCGCTGTTGGCTAGACTGCGCAAGTGGCCCGGTGAAAACTGATCACTGCTCAAGGGGCTCACATTGTTGCTGGATGGGTTGCTGGCAAACCCTGCTGCTGCTGCTGCTGCTGTTGTGTTCCCAGAGCCTGATGATCTGATGGCTGGTAAATGATGATGCCTGCTGGCTGTGTTGCTGTTCCGGCTGCTGGTAGGCGGCACAGGGCTGATGCTGCGGCAAGGGCTTTCAAGAGTGCCTGCAAGTGCCAATTGCAATTTCAGATCCTGTGAGCCAGCTGACTAGAGTTGCAGATCAATGGCTCATCTAGGCCTGAAGATTGATGAATTGCCTAGCCAGCAGTAGCCTAAGAGACCTTGGCCCTTGATGGATATGAGGCACACTCACATGGTGCAACAAACTTCGTGGAAAGCCACTTTTGAACAGGTCAATATCAGATGCTCAGTGGATTTTACTGCAACAAACCCTACACTGCACTCGAATCAGAAGCCTTACCTGTAAGTACAACAGTATCCTGCTGCTCTTGTTGCTGGTTTCCTGACAGACCGGCCAGCTCTTCTGTCAGATTGCTTGGAGTAGGACTGGCGATGCTCGTTCGCTCCTTCTGCCTGCCAACACACAGCTGACTGCTACCCTCCTGGATCAACTGACTACTGCTCGCAGCGCTGCTAGATCGAGACTTGTCACAGTGAGTGTCATCAGGACAGGCAGTGATTGGCAGGGCCATCATCAGGATCGCTGACTGCTGCTGCTGTTGTGCAGCTGCTGCCCTCATTTCTGGCAGCTGGATCTGCACTTTCTTGCCTCTGCTGCCAGCCGCCACATTCGTCACTGCACCAGCACCATCCTTGTATATCCCCAAGTCCCTGTTTCCCTCACCACAAATCCCCTTGTCGCCTTGCTGTCCGCCTTTCTTCAGCAGCTGAGGGCTGCTGACCACGCGACCCAGCTTGCTCTTTGCTGTGCTAGCGCCCAGCGTGATCCCAACTGAACTGGAGGCACCCCCTAGGCCGCCCAACAGTCGTGCTCTGAGCTGACTGCGGGGTGTAACAGGGCTGCCACTGTTGGCCAGCAGCCCCTCCAAGGAATCTGCGCTGCCTGATGCACTGCCTGAGCTGCCAGCGACGGCGGGCTGACTGTGTGACTTCTTGATGCCCTGCTCACGTGTGGCTTGCAGCAGTTGACTGCAAGATGGAAATAATATTAAAACAATAGATGTGGGGTCAGGCATGTACCATGCGATAGTCACGACTTACATAATGACAACTGCAGGAGGCCAGCAGCATTGCCAGTCGCGGCTGCTAGATAAGTGATCAAGCACAGACAGCAGCATTTGATACAATGTCACATATTATAAATGATTAAAGTTTACTTGCTTATAAGGTTGCGTACTTGATTATAAAGTCATTATTAGTGACTATCAATGTGATTATCAACGTTAATAATATTATTTATTATTCATTGTAACTTACTTATGATTATGTAATGCAATACTTTTTGTAGCTGCTGGGTAGGTGGCAAAGTACAAACAGCAGCATTTCATGCTACAAAAATCGATCACACAACTCACTTGGCGGACTGCACCAGCCACATAACCCACCTGTAACCAACATCATCCAGCATCAAATATTGCAGGAAACTCTGCACCGCATCCAGAGCGTCAGTACAAGCCACTGCCAATGGCCCCAGCAGCCACGATGCCATGACCTTGCACAGTGCAACCATAGCAGTGTTGACCTCAGCATCCACCACTTGCTGCTGCTGGGACATGCTTGCCAGTTGGACTGCTGCATCTGCAGGAGGCCTACCGCTTGCCAGATCAGGCTGGGCAGTGGCTGTTTCACCGCTGCTTTCGCTGTCGGCGTTGGTCACGGGTTGCAGGCGGGAGTCATCTACGCTCGCTAGCCGGACATGCCGCAGCACCGCCGCCAGCAGCAGAAAGAGGTCCTGCTCAGGCGCTGACAAAGCGCAGCACACAGCACGAGCAGATGCTCTGCGTGCCAGCATAACATCATCTGCTTGCTCAGCACTGTTTGCTGCACCTTTGCTCATGCTGCCCTGCTGCTGTTTATCATCAGCGGCAGCGGCATCTGAAAGTCTCTTGAGGACTGTGGTTCTGGCTTCTGCTGATGCCAGAGCTTCAGCCAGCAGCATGTCAGCATCATCCATTAACAGCTCCAGTGTGGGTTCTGTCAGTGCTTCTGAAGTGAAACTCTCGAACCAGTCCCCCAAAACCACAACTGCTACTGCAGCACTTGCTGTTTCCAAAGGTTTGTAGTCTCCAGCATTCAACGCTAGCTTCACCGTCTGCAGTTGAGAACATATGCTCGGGCCTTCTGCAAATCCCAAGGAGTGCAGCCTAGGGCACAGGCCCCACTGCAGCTTGTGTTCATCCGGATAACGGCCCTTGTACAGCAGCGCCGCCAGCAGCCCGGCTGCAAAACTAGGAGCACAGCAGCCAGCCAAGCAGCTGCTGCTGCCGGACCTGCTGCCTGTAATACTGCCAGCACTACAGCTGCATCCAGGGGCTCCGAAGTGAATCCCAGCGGGCAACAGCGACCCAGAACCCCCACTGCTGCTGTTGTTGGAGCCAATCGCATTGCCAAATGCTGCAGCTGCAGCTGGTACCCCGGGTGACATGAGCCCGCTGCCCTTGGCAGGTGATGCTGGCTGACTGCCACCTCCACTGCTGCTGGAGCGAGCACTGGCACCACCGCTGGAGCTTGTCCCAATGTTTGCTGTCAGAGCCAGCAGCTCCGCTGCTGCACTGCTTCTGCTGCGGCTGTGGCACTTCCTAAAGGTGCCTGTGGCACTGCCTGCATTGGACGCTGGTGACATTGTGTCCCAGTGAACTGGCACTGTGTTGTAGTCCTGTCCTGCCTTTGCCAGTGCCTTGGCGGCAACCTTCAACACCTGATCGATTGTCAGCAAGGCCAGATGCAGCCAGATTGGATACCAGCAATCAAAGCCTTCTGGTTGTTGGTACTATATGTGGAGGCCCTTTGAAACACCCGACATCTATTTCCATGGTTCTCAACAATGCAACGCCAGTCAGTCACAAAGGCAAGGCACGGCGGCATACCTTATGCAGCCGCAGTGACTGGCGTCTCTCAATCCCATGCAGCAACCGCTGCTGCCTTCTCAAGGCTTCCAGATAACTGGCAGGGGCCTCTGGAAGCCACCCCTCAGCAACATATGCCTCAGGTTTCACATGGAATTTCTCACTCCAGGGCTGCTCGCAATCCAGCCCCAGGTCTGTTGCTGTGGGTAGCCGGTCCATCACCAGTTGCTCAGTAGTAGGTCGAGGAGCGGCAGCTTGCAGCTGTAGCAGCACACAAAGGACCACAGAAGAAAAGAAGAAGGGAAGAGGTTCAGACCTGCGGTTTCTGTTGGTGTGAGGCATAAGAATGCTTCCTAGGTTGGTAGATGCCAATGAATCAAAATAAGGTGGATATTAACAGCACTTCAATGGCTGTTGTGGGTCTACAAGCTGTTATCAGCAGGCCTGATCACTTCAAGGGATTGGTTTGACATGCACTGCAGGAGTCTGATGTGTCAGGAGGGTGGCACCCATTCCAACACAGCAATACTGGCTGCAGCAAGAGTGTTCCCTCTCTGCACTACTGCCAGATCAAGAGGATCGGACTCTGAGCTCACCCTCTTTGCGCTTTGGGCAGAACGTATGATGGTCAATCCATGGCCATAGACCTCTGTTACTGCACTATCTGTCTGAATCACATGCACTGGCTTGTCTGAATCCTCCTTGATTGCCTTCAGGTTGGATACCAGCTTCATGTGGCCGCCCCCAGCACTCAACCGCTTTGCATGTTGCACCAGGACGCCATCAGCAGCACAGCCGCCAATGCTCAGTGCAACATTGGCAGCTGCTTCAGCAGCAGAAGGCACTTTCGCCGCCTCTTCGGCTGTCATTGGCTCAAAGCTTGCAGTGGTCCAGTCAGACGCTGCCTGGCCATCTGCCAGCGCTGCTGGATGTTTGGTAGGGCTACTGCCTGCAGTGCTTGGAGCGTTGATGACTCCAAACATACCGAATGCTGCTGTTGCTGCTGCCACAGGGTCACTCATGTTCAGTTTCTGGCCTGACAAGCTCCTGGTGATCTTACGACTGACTCTGGTCAAGATGTAGTTTTCATTGCCAAGGCTTAGCTGCCGCAGGTCAGCAACCTTGAACAGACACCTGCACAAAGGGGATTGGGTGCTGAATGGATCAGCGGGGACTCAATTCATGTGCTTTCCACGATGTACAATGCGCAGCTCGGACAGCCAGGCTGGCACTATGGCAGCACAGGACCACAATGATAGCATGCAATGTCGCCAAGCTTGGCAGCAAACTCTGCTGTGTGATGGCTGACACTGCAGACAGGCCCACTCTGCTGTGTGGTAGCTGACACTGCAGACAGGCCCGCAGCAGCGCAGCAAGCAAACCCACCTGAGGTGCTGTAAGTACTGCTCAAAGATGGATACGAAGATCAGCTGCGCCTTGGTCTGCAGAGAACCTGGTCTGTGCTGCCGCACAACCTCAACCGCCTGTGCAGCTGAAGCATGGCTGTTGGCCACCAGGAAGCAGGCGACAGCTAGCCCAGTACGCCCCAAGCCAGCATGGCAGTGTACTGCAACTTTTTTCTTCTCCACTGCGGTGGTGTAGTGCATTATCTACATCAGAGAGGCAGGGTATGGAGTTTGTCAAGTGTGATAATCAGCTGAACAGCCATGGAAACGCAAACCAAGAGCTGAGTTTTACATGTCAAGGACTCTTCGCGTGCATATAGCTGCAGTAGTACTGGCAGGTATATTTGAAGGGATTGAAAAAAGTGCATGCGCAGGAGTTCTGACCTGTACAATGTCCATCATTTTATCCAGTGTGGGTACCCCCATGTCCCTCCAACTCATGTTACAAAAGGCAATGCCAGCATTTGTGAAGAGCTCGTAGTTGTAGGTGAATCCAGTGCTCAACAGATTGCCAGGGCCACAGCTGTCATGCTCTCCAACCTGATGCAGCACAATTGAAGAAGCACTTAGCACTGGTGCAGTTGGGGCTGCAGCTCATGGAAGGTCAAACCAGCACTGGCACCAGGCCTGGCACCAGACCCTTCAAGGTAACTGAACGGCGTTTAAAGTCACACCTGCTGATGTGTGCAATCTATGGTCTCGGTGTAAGAAACAAGGATAGTCTACTGTTGCTACTACTGACTGATAGGAGGACGGAGGGAGGGACTACTTGCACCACAGAACGACTGCTGCAGACTGCACAACAGAGGACCCTGCAATGCAAGTTGCGTATAGTCCCACTGATACAATGCGTGTCATGCGTGCTGTTGATCGTCTTTTCAGTAACCATGCGCTGTTGCTGCAGCGGACGCACCTCCTGCAAGTTGAGAACCATTCCAATATCCAGCTCCTTGAACTTGCTGACCAAATCATACTTGGTGATATTGTCTTGCCATGGGCGTGCCATAGCAAGTATATCTTCACCAATCCAATTGCTGTGCAGGCCAAGTACTGCATTGCTGTCCTTTTGTCGAGCTGGATTCTCCTTGGTGCAGTTCTTCCCTCCCTGCAGATAGGTTGATGAGACTGGACATCGGCTGCAGCAATTGCACCCGGATCGTTTCAGAGTCTTATACTACAGCATGATGTCTCTTCGTACTCCTCTGGAACGGCTGCACATGGCTGCACATGCATCTTGCACATTACCTCGCACAGGCACTGCACATGTTCCTTGACGATGAAGCTCCAAGGTCCTGAGATGGTATGGTCCTGCAAATAAACATGCGTGAGTGATGATCCTATTGAGAAGTAGCGACATGCTTGCTGCGTGATTTATGCCAGCTGTGCGGGACAGCAATACATGGCCTGTGAGGCTTTCAAAGGTGAATTGAGCGACTGCTTAAATAATATGCTTCTACTTACTGTGGTTGCCCAAGATTTGGAGCCCTGCTTCCTAGCGAAATCCTGCACTCCCGAACGCTGCTGCAGGACAGCCCCTGTTGACGAGCTGTTGCCCATTTCACAGGCAGCGTGCAGCTCCACTGACTAATTCAAAAGCCTAATCATGCTAGTTGCGTCGCCAGTGAAGCGATATAGCTGGCAACAGCTATAAAAAAGGGCCTATAGTATACTTTGCAGGGCCTTATCAACTTCCCAACAATCTTTGAAATGAGAAAATTATCATCCGTATACTTGTGAAGCTGCTGCTTCGTTGGGCCAGCTGTGAGCATGTTCTGTTGACTGCTGTTTTCCTGCCATTGTTATTGCAGGTGCTGGTTCCGTGACCCATTTATTCTCGTGTTGATGGGCATGCATGGGCGTCTTAACACAGATATGTGTGCAAACGGCAACTTTCACTGATACCGGGCAATGGGACACAGCTGTATAAGCAACTGCTCGAAGGTGGTTTGCGTGGTTCCGCAGAGATCATTTACCTACTTGTATAAGGACAGCCGGCTGCACCTGCTAGCTTTTGCTCTTCTCCAGCTGAAAGAGGCGCACGAAGCATCTATGCAGCTGCAGCAGCCGAAGCAGTCAGCAGTTGAACTGCCTCTGAATTTTGACACTACTTTTTGCACTGCTAGCAAGTACTACACCATATACCTCTCAGATACCTACACGTGATGCAGCTTGGCACTCCCAAAACCTGCAAACCGGACACATCTCTGCCTCAGCTGAGACAGGCAAGCTGGCTGCCAGATGGTCCGCCGAAGCTATGGTGCGACCTTTTCGTTTGTTCCTGTTGTCTGACTTCATTGTATCGTATGCGTATGGTATCGTGAGAGTAAATCCTTGGGATACACACAGTGTGCAGCAATTGTGCAAATGTGCAGCAAGGCAAGATTCGTGTTTCATTGTGAAGCAACAACTTCATGCATATGTTCACACCCTAGCCTGCTGCAGGTCCTGCACAGTTTTTGGCTGAATGGGGCAGTTGACTAGATACATCGAGATGCACAAGGGAGCCTGCTGGACTGATTGTGTAGATCGTATATACCTGGCACACACACCATCTGGTGGATGGCCAACTGTGTTTTGGGGCATCAGCAGTGAGCGATCTGGTGCTGCTGGTGTCAGCAATCTGGAGCTGTTGGAAATCGGCGTAGTTGCTGCAGGAAGGCTGCAGAGGAACCCACACCAGCAACAGCAGCTGCACCAGAGCTGACCGCAGGTGTGGCTACAGCTGTCAGCTGTTATCTGGGTGAAGTCCTTGCCAACCTCGTCAGCAGAGATGCATCTGCTGTCACAGCCGGCAGATGCACTGCAAGTTGTTGCCGCTGCAGCAGCTGGAGCTGGAGCCAGTGTGCTTTACACTACCAACGCAAGCTGTTGCAACAGCTGCAGCTGGTTCCATCCTGGTGCAGCTGCTGCTACCAACATTGTCAACTGCCAATGCTGCAGCCAATGCAGCTGCCGTCCGTTGTACTTGCCTTACAACTTGCTGCACCAGCTGCCAGCACTGCTGCAGCAAGTGGGCAAACTGCTCCCACGACTGCTGCTGATGGCAGTACAGGCAGCTGGGTTGACACAGCGGCCCTCTCCTCATCAGGTGCAATAGCAATCGCTGCAGCAGCTGGGTTGACATGTGGTTGCAGGGATAAACCTGCAGTGCTGTAGATGCTGCTGACGCTTTGGTGCTCCTTGCTGATGCAGCCGCTGACCTGGCAGCAGATGGTGGAAAGATTTGAGGCGCGGGGCCAATGGCAGAATTGCAATGGCTGCCAAGTACCGATTATTGCCAGCTGATGCTGTGCCGACACTTATTCAATCAGCAATATTTGGAGCGCTGCTTCTGTCACCAGGCTGTTCTGAGCACCAGCTGTAACCACAGCCGCCCCTCCAGCTATGGGCAGTGCTGCTGATGCCTGCCCCTTCCAAAGTAAGTTACTGTGGCTTATCTGCTGCTGCTGCTGGCTTCACAGGTGTAGAGAGGCCATCATTGCCATTGATGAACTCACTGCACCTGTGAAGCCAGCAGCATCCGATGAGTTGACTGCAAGGGGCCGAAGGCAGGACGCCAAGCACAGGCCAGCAAGTCATTAACTGACACCATTAAGATGCAGCAAAAGTGGCATCACCTGATTATGAGTCTTGGTCATAGCTGTTTTCAGACAGTCCGACTGTGAGTCACAGCTGATATGGGCTGATAATTGCACTTGTTTGCAATGCTTGATCTACAATTTGTTGTTTGAAACCCCATGTACTGCCTGCAAGCCTTTCAACTGCGAGACCACTTGGCCAATAGTGTGTCTTGTTCGCACAGCAATTGCTGCCAGCATTTAATGGTGCAGACCAAATTGACAACTGGACGTGGCCACACAACCTCCTAGGACAACAAACAACACTGTTACGGTAATTCAGGCTCTGGAAATGGCGCTCAGCGGTGCCATCTGCATATTGTTGAACAGCACTTGCCCGAGGCACTTGTAAAAGAGGTAGAGCAATACAACATCAGATGAGCTGGCAAATGAGCTAACATGCGAGGGGGCCGTCATCCAGGGAGAATGTAATGCCATGCTGGTGCTGCTGAACCCGAGCCAGAAAGTCTTCTTGCATAACCCATTGGTAGAGCACCTTCAGGCGTTGTTGACTGCCACCTCGCAATTTGAGGCAACTAATCATCGAGGGGCTCTTATGGCCATCATGGCCGGGTCCTCTTTGTTACTGACAACTCAGTAAGAGTGTGTGAGGCTCAATTGTGTGACAAAAGCTAGGGACGAGATCCACCTGCTGCTGCCAGCTCAACTAGCAGACCAAGACAGCACCCGCTCCTACGAGCTTGAGAAAGCATGCCCAGTGACTGGATGATGCGCACGCAGTGGGCCTCTGCCACTTGCACTCAGTGAGTGACTTAGGATACTGGTGTACAACTGGATAAATTTGTCAGTATCTTTCAAGGCACTAGGTGCGGCACTACTAGTAGCAGGTGCGGCACTACTGGTAGCAGGTGCGGCACTACTGGTAGCATACACAAGCATTCACATCAACCACCCACTGGGCATGGCATCCAGCGCCACCTACCCTCAGAACCTTGCCGTGGCTCCCATCCCCCAAAGGCTCCCGGAGAACAATTGAGTCAAACTCACTTGGCTGAAGTCCAGCATGAACATCTTCACTTGCAAGCACTTACGGCATGGTGCTTTCATTGCTGGTGTCCACTGGTTGGGTGTCACATATAATTGCAATGAGTGTTGAACCATACTATACAGTAACTGTAACCCGCTCAGTGCCAAGGCAGCTGATGTTGCTATTGCTGGTGCTGTCATTATCTGTAGAATGGTACATTATCCCAAGGGCCTTGCGGCTGGAAAGGGTAACTTCCTTCCTTCCTGTAGAATGGTACGCTGGGGTGGTCTGAGTTCACCAATTGTTGTGTTGACGTTTTCATTGGAGACAGCACTGTCGCTAGTCACTGAGTGTTGATGCAGCCATGAGAGACTTTCAGTTGAACTAAGACCCAAGCAACCAGTTTGGTTGCCGTTGCCGCTTAGCTGCAAAATGTTTACTAAACATGGGTGGCGCTGGGTATATATACCCAGCGCCATACCCCATACGTATGGGGGATTGCGCTGCAGCAGCTGGCAATTCGCACGGGCATTGGCCAAACACTGTACAGTGGTCAACAGTGGTCAACAGTGTTCACATGTTCACAGACAGTCCTACTACTGCCGATGGGCTGATGCGCACTATTAGCCCACTGGGCTGTTATGGTCGGCTAGCGTCGAAAAGCATTCTGAGTTCATGAGGGTGCACGTTGTGAAGTGAGCTGGTGCATGACTCATGATCAATGACTGGTTTTCAGTGTGTGTGCTGGTCTGGCCTGCCGCAGGTGCACGGTGCCTGCAAGTGTGTATAAGCCACATACGTGGGTAGCCTGAGCATTCTTGGGAGAGTGTCTGGAGTGACTCACTCTGCTCTGGAGCAGAAGCATGACTCGGGAGAAGTCTTGCCAAGGCTTGGTTTATCGAGAGTTCACATTTCAGAATGAAGTGTGGGCCTGGGGGTTGCTGCTGGGAGCTCCCGAGAGGCCTCTAGGGAGAATTCAAGATTCAATGAAACCCAGTGAGTGAGGTGGGGCAAGAGTGAAAACAGGCTTTCAGCCTCGATTGCCGCACATCGTGGAAATGCCGGCTTGCTATTTGATGACGCAGGCTGGATTTAACCTTTGAAAGGTGGTGGTGCCACCAGTGCACATCAGGGCAGGCACATAATGTACAACAATTCTACACATGCCATGTAAAAGAGATAGAACCAACAATGCAACATTAGATGAGCACATGCCATGTGTGCAGTGCACAGGAAGGACAATGACCTTTGCAATTGAAGAACGATTCATTGATCAATTCATGAATTGCATTCAGCCAACAATGGCACACCCTCAGCGCCATTGTTCAGACATCCATACCATTTGGAGCATATGCTTAATGGGGCATGGCATGCCACAGTGGGACACATGCCACAGATGCTTCCTTGCCTTCATTTGCGGTATAAGCCTTGGTCATCAACTATAAGACAGTATACTATACTAATGTAGGCCAGCAATGCTTCATCAGATGGCATACAGCAAATGCATACAACTGCACACATGACAATGTGTATCAAGGCCCAAAGAAAGAAACACGTGCAAGCAGCGTCACAACACATTGAACAACCACCAGAAAAAACAAACAATAAAAGGAAACCATCCAACATGCCATACTTTCTGAGAAAACTGCAGCTGTTCTGCACATCAAGCAAACCACCACTGCACCTTCACCACATGATTATGTACATAGAATATACACAGCTACCTGCACAACTGAACAGCCCTTGTCTGCAAACTGAGTCCGCATCTGGGCAGAAGCATCATCCTCATCCCTGCTACTAGCGGTAACAAACACTCTGCACATCCTACCCACTATCGGTACAACCGATCACAAGCTGGACTCCAAAGACGGCATTGTCCATGTGACCAGGGACACACAAACAGTCTCAACAACCCGTGTCCAAATGTAAAACAAGCCTGTCATGGCTGAAAACCCTACAGCAGTGCAGCAAGCTTCAGCTGCCCAGCCACTCCACCATCATATCATAACTGACCACCCAACACGTAACGGCGCGCCAGAGATTCACTAGGAAGTATGAGTTCAGCATACCATTGGTAAACTGTTTGGTCTGGCGCTTTGTTTTCGGCAAAAGAAACTTAAGGAACACTGCAAAAAGTATCGCACTTTTATGCCAGCAAATTCTCCCTAAGTACCTGGGATGTGCTGCCAACTTGGTAGACTGCTTGAGTACTTACTGGGCTTTCAATTGTGGCCAGCACCACCCAGGCACCTGCTCAAGTGCCTGCCGCTTCTTTTCTGCCATGTACTTCTTCCTCCAGCGCTCTCTTTGGACCCAGTTGCCCAGTTGAAGGCCATTGTAGACCTCTCCAGCTGCTGGTAACTGCCCCTGTTCTTCAACATACTGCTGCAGGGCAGGGTAAAACTGCTTAAACATCATGACGGGGCTTGCCGCTGCTTTCCCTGATGCTGATTGCTGCCGCCGCCCTTTCGGCAAGGCTGCTGGAGCTGTTGCTAACCAGCCAGGTGCTATTGTCTCAAATGCGGCTGATATGTTGGGAGGCAGCTGTCCCTTGATGTGTCTTTTCAGCACATTGTCACAATACTGACCAACTTTGATGCCATCTACTGTGAAATTGCCACTTGGCACGACACCTCGTAGGGAGTACACAATGTGCACTGCCCACAGATGCCTTCGCGCTGCGCCGGCACACCTTTTGATAGCAGCTGCAACTGCTGGAGGCAGCTCTTCATAGCTGCATGCACCACTCAATGCTTCTGCGACTGCAGCTTCTGCTTCCTCATCCCTGCTGCTGCTGCTGCTATGGCCAGTGCTAGCCTGTGCTGCGACCTGCAACTTCTTCAAAGCTTCTATTTTGATCTGTTGAACCCTCGATCCAGTCAACCCCACCTGCTTACCCACAGCAGCATTCGACACATGACCCGCCCACTTGCCATCACAACCGCTGGTGCTGTCGCTGCTGGGCATGTCTTGCAAGCCGTAAGACAGCAGCATGACTCGTTTCTCATTGAAATTCAACACCGATAGCCAGTCTACCACTAGGAGATCATCATTTGATTTGCTGTGGGACAGCTGTTGCTGCCGATCTGAGAGCCAAGATGGTAACTGACCTGCTGCTGCTGTGAAGGACGCCTGCACAACAGTCAGTCATCACAACCGCGAGCCATCAGGGGTACTACACCACACAACCACACCAACATAATAACACCGATATGTAACAGCGTGAGATGATTGTGGCTGCCAGGTGAGGTGCTGGCTGCATCTCAACCCCTGAACAGTAAACATCAATTGCACAGCGACCAACCTACAAGACAGCACTCAAGGTTTGCTTGACATACCGCAGGTCGCGGCTGGAACCACTGGATGCCCACCTCAGTAGCCAGACCAAGACTGCCATCTGAGTCCCCTTCGTCGTCGTCTAGGTCCTCAGATGTCACCATAGCTGACCACGGCAAAACTGACTCCTCCCCTTTAGACCTAGCAGGCCCCTGGTAAGATGGGGCATCGAGGCTTCCAGCCAGATATGAACTAGAGGCTGATTTGAGCACTCGTAGAACTGTTTTGGGCCGCATCTTAAACGTGGCAGAGACCTGCAGCAGAAAAGTGCAGAATGACTGAATCATTGCAACTAGAGGGTGATTGAATTCACAAAAAACTGAACTCACGGTGTAGCTGAGGAGAGATGCAGATGCTGCTGGTGATCATGTGGAACCTGCCTGTCGGCTGGACTGGCTGAAAGCAGTTGTCCTTTGTCAGGAGCAAGTCGACTGAGCACATGAACAGACTGTTACACAATGTTAATAACATGCTGTTCGGAAGAAACAGACAGCAGTTGTGGAATGCATACAGCGCACCCAGGGTGGCGAACACTGGCACCTACAGCAGTCCATGCACCACACCGCATGCACAGCCTCGCTTGCGCTTACTAGATCCAAACATTGTTATTCTTGGATCGACTATCTATCTTAATACCTGTAAAGCGCATCACACTGCTTCCTACCTTCAGCAGCACATCAGGCCGATGATCAATGTTTGCTACCGCCTGCGAGCCAAATGTCTGTAGCACGTGTGTGAATATGTTCATGTACCGGTCAGGTAACAACATACTGCCTGTCTGCTTGCTCAGGGATCTGTTCAGTGCTTGCAAGATCCAAAGTCCAGCAACAGTACTGAAGCGAGTCTTGCGACTTGGGTCATACTTCTGAGCAGCAACCTTCAGGCCAGCTAGGCCGGCTTGCAGGACATCCTGCAAGGGGGTATCCCGGTGGTTAAACGCAAACTTGCGCATGTGCAGGACCAGCCTGCAGGACAGAAACGGCGGCAACAGATGCCACCTCGTGAGCCTACACTCTTGGAATCTTGGAGACTGCTTGCAGGAATGGCAGCTGTATGCTGCTAGGATGATCCTCAAGCATTGCTTGCAGGACGGGCAGCTGCGCCCTGATTGCAGGCTGAAGTACGCTGGAAATGCTGCGGCCACATGTCACTGTGCACGATGAGTCTGAACTCAGCAATAGCACGAGGTATAGACAAACAATTGGCACCTTGAATCTGCATGTCTCTGTCTTGGTTAGCCGCCCCTGTGCTGCATCAGAAAGCCCGGTTGCACCAGCAACAAACCAGCTAGCTAGAACTAGAGCAGCACTTACTTGACATTGTAACCAACAAGCAGCTGCTGCGCCATCTCTGAAAGCTCTGGCAACATAGCCCGCCAAGCCAGACTTAAACCACAAACCTCTGCTATGTCACCTTCCGTCAGAGCAGGCGGTCGTGCTATGTTGCCATGTTGCTTTTTGCTGCTGCTGCTGCTGTTGCTGCTGTTGCTCTTGGAACTGGTGCTGCTACTTCTGCTGCTCTCATCACTGCTGCTGTTGCTGCTGAAGTTGTTGGAGTTGGGCCTGCTGCCGAGCAAACTGCTGCTATTTGCTGACAAAGGGGCCACTGGGAGAGGTAGCTTTGCTGCTACACCTGGATGCTGTTCATACAATTGCTCCAGTCGCCGATGCTGTTGTATTACAGTGCCTAGTATGCATTCTTCATCTGCTGTCAAAAGGCGTGGTGGATTGTCTTCCCACCAGTTGAGGCCTCTGCAGTAAATATAAGCACATAACCAGCTCTGTTTGGACATGTAAGAGGTTTCTTGTACATGCACAGATTTGAATTGCCTGCACAGGCAATGTTGAATGCTCGAAGACGATTACACGGAGCCAGGGGACAGGAAAATATGATAACGTCATCCGCATCAAGATCTTGTTCGCACGAAGTGAAATCTCAACACAGCATGCTTTGTCATTTGCTGCTGTACTTCTGAGACCATAAGTGCGGCTAGGGGCGATGAGGCCAAGCAACACTCATTTGTTGCACTTCTGTGAGGTGCAATCATTCTCAGTCACAACAACACTCCTGAATAACAGACTTGAGCTGTGCTTGTGGTACGACTTGCTGGGTTTGCTGAGCATCCCTGTACGAAGGAGCATCGCTGCTACAAACCATCTAATGTTAAAACCGCCTGCAGTGAGTAAGGGCTGCCAGGGGACTAGATCACAATGCGGACACCATGCACTGCCAATGCCATGTACTCTCAACACAGGCATGGACCCAGCTCCGGCCACACCCAGCACTGTGACACATGTATTCCAGTATACACATGATATGTATTACCTGCTGGATGTCGCATGCTGCTGTACATTCTCCTGATGCTTTTGCTGGAGCTTGTGCCACAACTCCATGATTGTCCTGAGAGCCTCAGCACTGTCAGCTCCTATACTGGCTTGATCCACGATTGCTGCTTGGTCTGCTGTACTGTTGGCTTCTAGAATCGGTGCACCTGTGACTGCAGCTGACCATGACGACCTGCGTGCTCTCCTAAGATGCCTGGCATGTGCATGATGGGGTCTTACTAACTGCAGTGGCTTAGGAACAGTAGGAAGCTGGGAAAGGTTGCGCTGTACAGGGCTTCGCTGATATGATGCCTCTAACTGTTCTATGCTGTGACGAAGTACATCTACGTTGGCTTGCATGGTGGGCTCGTGAGCTTCATCAGCATGAAATGTATCTTTTCGCTCCAACGTAGCCACTCGAGCTCGCACGGGTGCATGCCTCATGCGGCGACCTAGTGAGCCTTGGTGTGCTGACTCCAGGCTGCGGGAGGACATTCTGGCCCTCGAAGCCTGCATGGTGACCTGTCGAGGCTGTGCGATAAGGCAGGTTTGCTAGCCAGCTTTGCAGAGATCAGATCTTCACATGCGTGATGCTTTTATAGATAGGTACGACACAATGAGTGTCTCCAGAGAGGGAAGAAGGCCATATGAGCAAGAAATCCATGAGAGGGTTCACTGCTGGTCACAGAACAACCAAGTTCTGCATGGAACCTTGTGCCAAGACGATTTCTATACAAAAGTATACAAAGGTTGATGAGATGTATGGGTTGTCCGATGGCCCTACTAGGCTGATCATCAGAGTGGGTCGCTCTACGGTTAGGAAGCTCCCTAGGCGCTTCAGCTGTTGATGGTTCATGATGGAGGCCTTTATGTTTCATAGGCGATTTGCTGGTGCTGGTTTCGGGCAACAGTCCGTCTTGTAGGGGGTTAGGTGTCCATCAGCTGTGAGCAGCGAGTCGTTGCTGCCGTGCAGCTGCAGTATCGCTCAAGGCATCATGATATCCTTGAGAAAATACTTTATGCTATCAGCCCTGGCAGCAGGCGCTGTCATCTACCATGCCTTTGCAACCAGGAGGCAATTCTTTCCTGCAGCAGTGGCCCTGTCGACCAGCAAGCTTGCTGTGGCCACCGTGGGCAACTTGTCATTCGCAATGGCTCTCTGCATGTACAACCTGGTCATCAAGGTAATGTGTGATGTTTTCCATGAGTCAACCTGCAACTCCTGCACTATCCCATGCCCATGGCAACAGTAGCTGACAGTCTGATTCAATCTAAGGACTGTGCTGCGCCATTATGCATTCAGCAGTTGCCACTCCAACCAGAACCTATCACGTCGTCAGCGCAGCCAGTACGCCTCGTTTGCTAAAGTGACAGGCCGGCTCAACAGAACATATTAGTCAACCACCGCACCGCTCTTCTGAAATCAAACTACTCCACTTGCTATACACAGGGGGTTTCAAAGTGCTGCTATACCTGCTGCTTGCAGGTGTTTCTGGGTACTCTACGGGAAATAGAGCTCGAAAGGGTCAAAGAGAAGCTCAGCAGCGCCATCATGGAGACCTGTTTGGCCCTGACAATCTTCAAGGACCAGTTTAACATGAGCTTTGTGGGCATGTTCACAGTGCTCACATTCGTCAAGGTGTTTCATTGGCTGGTGCAAGACAGGGTGGATTACATTGAAGTGACTCCTAGTGTGTCAAGGCTGGCGCACACACGCATTGTCACATTCCTACTGGTGCTTTTGGTAAGCAAACTCTTGCTGCTGCTGCTGAGTCTGACCAGTACTTTCAGATAAGATCTCTGCAATGCTAACAAGTAGGTTGTTGATCTCTGTGCAATAGCCCCTGTTTTCTTGTTGCTGTGCTTGCTGGCAAGAAAGGAAACAGCAGCTGCACAGCTTGTCTGGTTAACCATTCCAACTGCAGCCACCAGCACATTCAATTGTCTACCAGCTGGTTGCCAACCTTGGGGTTTCATGGTCATGGAACTCAGCATCTGCTGCCTGTGCCCTGCAGACGCTGGATGTGCTGTTCCTGCACCACACAATAGCAGCAGCACTTGCCCACAAAGACCACTCAGTGCAGATACTGTTTGCATTTGAGTACATCATCTTGGCCTCAGCCGCAGCAGCAACCATCTTGAAGTATTTCCTCAGCATGCTAGATACGGCCATGGAAGGGCGCTGGGATGGAAAGGGCACTTATGTGTTCTATCTGGAGCTGCTGACGGACATGCTACACCTGTTCGTGTACTGCATTTTCTTTGTCATTGTTTTCACATACCACGGCCTTCCATTACATTTGGTGAGTGTGGGTGTGAGAGCGCTGCTACAGCAGGTACTCTTATCACGATATCAATGTAGATACTCAGTCCTTCAGCAAGAGCATCATATGCATGTTGGGGTCTGGCATGGGCATTGTATGTGCCTGCAGCCCCTGTTCTGCAGCCTGTTGTATATCAGTTGCTGAGTTTTCTGTCACAGGGCAACCACCTCAGCCCTACAGTGTAATTTGGCTACCACCATAAGTGGGTTCCTGCTGCCCATTGTCACTGCTTGTGCTGCAGATACGTGATCTGTACATGACCTTCAGAAACTTCCGCAACCGCATAACGGACTTCCTGCGTTTCCGGCAAGTCACAGCGCGCATGGACCGGTTTCCAGATGCCACAGCAGCTGATTTGGCGCGCTGTGATGGAATTTGCATCATCTGCAGAGAGGAAATGGTGCCGGCAGGGCTTAACAAGAAACTCCATTGTGGCCATGTGTTCCACTTGCACTGCTTGAGGTAAACCCTGGGTCCTACTCTGGTTAGCTATAGCCTGAAGCTCATAACTTGAGCCGCATGCATGTGATGCAAGTACATGACTTGCTGCTGCCTGCTGCAGCTGCTACTTCGTATCAAGCTGGGCAATTTGGATTATAGTGCATATGCGTGTGTATCAAAGCATATCTGTCCTGACGTGTGTAGCCACAAGAGATCTGCAGCCTGTGTTTGAACATTGTGTGCAATAACAGTGTCTGCCGTTATCCCCGCAGGTCCTGGCTCGAGCGTCAGCAGAACTGTCCAACTTGCCGGACGTCAGTTTTCAGGGCCCCAGCTCCTGTTGATGAAGCACCAGCACCAGCTGCAGGTGCAGCCCCAGAAGCACCAGAGGGTGTTGCAGCAGCTGCTGCTGCTGGTGATGCCGCAGCGGTGCCTGCACCAGTTGCTGCTGCAGGCAACCCCGCACCACCTGCTGCTGGTGCAGGGGCAGCAGCTACCGGGGCACCTGCACATAGCAGCAGGGCGGGACTTCGCCACAGACCAGCAGCAGCACAGCATCGCTCCAGGAGCCCTAGAGTGCAGCCCCAGAGTTCTCCAGGCAGCAGTGCAGCAGCAGCAGCAGCAGGCACCGATCGTCCTGCAGATGCAATTCCAGCAGTAGGAGCTCCAGGGATTCCAGGCTTCTGGCCCAATGGTGGCACCATGGTGTGGCAGATGCCACAATGGTACCCTGTCACATCTATGGCTGCCTTCAGCAACGCACCTCTGCAGTATGCTGGGCAACAGTCGGCGATTGAGCAGGCGCAAGCGCAAGCTATTGCAGCAGCCAGCATGGTCCCCATGGTGCCTGCTATAATACCTGCGATATCTGCACCTTTTCCAACTATCATACCGCCTGTATCAGCCGCAACGACTCCAGAACAGGCACAAGCAGCAGCCGCAGCGGCGGCAATGGCTGCTGCTGCGGCTGCTATCTACATGCCGCCTATGATGCCGGGCCTGGCAATGATGCCTCCAGCAATGTTACCTGGTGCAGGAGCAGGATCTGCAGGCGAGCAAATGGCTGCTGCTGCTGCTGCAAATGCAGCGGCCGCAGCTGCAGCTGCAGCTGTCATGGGTGGTGCGGCGCCACCAGAGGTCATGCAGGCCTCATTTGAGGCCACGCAGCAGATGCTGCAGCGGCAGTTGGAATATTTGCAGTCACAGATGAACCGGATTAGGAGCAGTGAACCAGCTTCAGGTGCTCAGGGGGCAGGGCAGCAACAGCAGGCCACAGAGCACACAGCATCTGCTGATGGTGCTAGAGCCAGCTCAAGCACTGCTGCACAGGCAGCACCAAATGCTGCCAACGGAAGTACTGCACCATCAAGCCGAGCAGCATTGGAAAATCAGGCAGCAGGAAAAGTAGCCACGCCAACAGATGGGGCTCCTGTAGTACCCCGGCAGCCAGCAGACAAGATAAAAGCAGCAGGTGATGCTGCAGCAAATGCATCAGCATGCCCTCCGGACGCAGCAGATGCCAGCAGCAGCCAGCAGTCTGAACTTCAGGCTGCTGCATCGCCAGCAACCCCACCAGCAGCAAACACGGGCGCTACAGAAGAGGTCACCTCGGAAGAGGAGCTGCGGCGTAGGCGTTTGATGCACTTTGAGAGCAGCTAGCTTGTCAGGCATTGCCAATTCAACACAGTCTAGGGCACCGTTTGCAGCAGTCAATATGTCATGTGTTGGTGTAGGCAGTGTATGATGCCGGTGTCTGATGGTGTTTGTTTGCTGGTGTCAATGGGCAGCATTATCAGAAGCCGAAAGCTGACAGCTGATGACGGTCACTGACAGCACTTCTGCAAGACAACTTGAAGGGCTGCAAGCGAGCATGCAGCACAGGCATCATGAAGAGAGGTTTCTGCATACAAACCATCTTGTTTGCCTTATTGAAGCAGCATTACGTGGATGTGTTTTTGTTGTGCATACCGGTAGTCTGCTTGTGTCACGGCAGGCCCAGCACAGGCAGTACACTCACGCAACCTGCTGCATGCACTCATGTTGCTTGGTATTGATCGTAGACCCTCCCATTTGCAATCTCCCATATCCAAGACATAAATTAGAGCTTCGGTGGCTTGTACGCTCTTCAGAGCTTGAAACGTGGATCTAACATCACTGGAACGGCAAGCATGAGAACAGTGAGAGCGGTTACTCGGATGAGGCAACGGGACCTAGGACATGCTTTACGTAGGACATAACAAAGAATCGCAGGACTAGCGCATTGACAAGCTGGTGCGCGTACGGGGAGTCACGTGGGATTTTCGGTTAGCCATCAATGGCTACAACTTCAAGTGCGAGAGCTCCAGGGGGGTTGCATGCTTCGACAACACCGCCAACAACAGCCTATGCACAGACACAGCTCCCCGCGGCGATGCACTCCAGTAGTACAGCAGCAGTCTACTGGCTGCGTGGGGAAGTCTGACTAGGCTGCCGTGTGGTTGAATTACTTCAAGGCAATGGGTCAGATGCCTCTTGAAAGCACATCAGACAACAGCTCGAGTGTAGACAGAAATAGCGGGTGGAGGGACTGGGGACACTTGCCAGCAGTAGCTGTCCAGGTGGGTGCACTTGTGCATCTGCGCCTTGCATAATGATAGACAGAATCTTGCATTTGCCTGCCATGTCCCCTGAACAATTACTCTTGTCGACACTACCAGTACAACGATGGCTGTATCCAGGTAAGCCACCAACATCTGTTGTTGCATGTGGCCGCAGTGCCTTGGAAGACATTGCTGCTTAGCCAGCAGAGCCAAACTTCGTGCAGTGTGCCGTACGTGGCATGACGCATTAGCAATCCACTTCACGGAGCTGTTTCTTGGCCCGGGCAACCCTTGGCCATGCACAGAGCAACGCATACAGCCAATAGGGACAACTGCTGGGTGCGATGTGCTGCTCAAGTCCTTTCCTGCAGCCCATACGCTGCATGTTGCATCATCAAGCACACGAGACTATCCTGCAGCATATACTCAGGTGCGTCATGTGGTATAAGCACGAATGGGAGGTTTTATGATTCGGTTGCTGCTTACATGGCCTTCCAGAGCACCAAGTAACCACAAGGTCTCATAAGAGACGGGGGATACAGGAGAAAAAAGCTTTTCCTGTGCTTCTCAATTCGAGTAGAGCCCTGGTTGCGCTTCTTGTGCTCTTCTTAAAGCACAGATGGCAGCGCAGCTCCATCCACGCCTCCATTCTGTGCGTATAACACATTGAAAGCCCCCTCACATGTTGGTTCATTTGCCAGCTCATCAATTGTTGCATGGCTCTATCTCTTTTACATTGAAAGCACGCAACCAGCTGGTGTTTCAGCACCACTGTCCAGCAGTGACCAGTACAAGCAGTACAGCTGTCTTGTACTGCCTCTGCTGCAAAGCATGAATCCAGCCCACATGCTCTGCATCACTGTCTTTCCACCACTAGTAAGAGCAGTATCCTGCTGCGTCTGCTTGCAGGATCTGGCCAAACTGTTCTGTAGTATACCTGGACTCATGCACCTCACTCTTCAAGAGCTCCATGAACTTGAAGACTTTGATAATCTAGATTCAGCAAGCTTATGGGATGCTCTGTATGCAGCTGCTGCAGCACCAGGAGGGCTTGTGAATCGCTTGGTGGGACTGAGTGTTAGTGACTGCTTCTGGAACACACCAGGGCTGTTTGGAGTGCTGAAGCAACTGACAGGGCTCACCCAGCTCAGGTAAGCCACAGCAGTCATACAGTCACAAACTATCTTGTTGACTAGTTGTTTATCATCTTGTACATATATCTCAATCCTTCATTGACAGGTATTATCAAACCATCTCAATCATGGCATTTGCCGATGACATCAGCACGGCATGCAAGCACATCATCTTCAGTTACTCGCCTGCAGCTCAACTCCAGAAGGGCAGTCAACCAGAAACCAGCGGGTCTCAATATTCAGACCTGGTACTGGATGAAGCAGCATTAGAGGTGGTACTTTCAACATTGCATTGAGCAGCCGCCAGAGCTGGCAATGAGAGTACCATGTGTAGTGGCCATAGACAGGGTTAACGTGTGCGTACCACTTTTTGAATGTTTCCTTGTCTATGATGACAAGAGAAAAACCTTCATAAAGTGGTACGCTCACGTCAACCCTATTCATGGCCAGTACGTGTGGTACCCTCATGAAGCACAAGGTGACTTCAGCATCATTAACTGCTGCTGGGTGGGGGTGATCAGGACTATACACTCTTGAAACCATCATCAATTTGATACCCTGTGACAGACTGTTTGCACCTTGCAGAGAAGGTTGGCAGCCTTCTAAGTACTTCCTGAGCGATTTCAGTTCTCACAGTAGCGTGTTGAACTGCAGCAGCAGCAGCAACAGCCAGCAGCAGTTGCTGCGCTCCTGGTTGCTGGCCCCCAGCCTCTCTCCGGCTGCAGTAGGAAACACACAAGCCTGTGAAAGTATAACTGATATTCAAGGTCCCTAAATGTCAGTGGTGTGTCTAGAACATGCTCTGCAAGCCTCTGTCACCAGTCCTAGCTCATGCACCAGTGCATGCTGCATGCCTGCAGGTTGTCCAACAACCCCCTAGAAACTGCGTGTGAAGTTGGCATCATTGCCAGCTTGACCCAGTTGAAAGTGTTGGAGCTGGGACTTATATTCGATGGAAGCAGTCAGCACCATGACATGCCCAGAGCTTTGGAGCAATTCAGCAATCTTACTAGACTTCAGGTGGGTATGGGACTAGGAGTGACTCTTGTGTTTAAGTACTTTAGAATGATTGATTTTTCGGTTTGCTTTCCGTTGAAACGTTTCGGAAGTTTCTTTCAAAGGCTCCAGAAATATTTTCTTACATTATGATATTATTTCGCTTTTAATCATCCAATCTGTGAAAGTCACTTGGAAAGGAGGCTTGCTGAGTGGTGACCCGGCAGCGTCTATTCACAGTTGGCAGGCCACTGTTTACATCTGTGTTTGCCTGCTTTTGTACCCCAAACGCAGTTTGGAGTACGTCAGATCGGGCATCATCTGTCGACTTGCATCCTCAACAACTTTGCTCTTGGTGAACTGCCTGCTTTTGCTCAGAAAGTACTCTGCACATGAAAGTCTGTTGCCAATGCACTGTCACACAATCTGGGTGGTGTGCAGACCACCACATGTGAACAAACAACTACGTGCATCCTTGTCAATACAGCACACGTGGTTGCTACCTTGTTTTGACATCATAAACTTTTACTACTAGATGACTTCATTCCCAAAGTTGTGGACCAAGTATTTCATAGAGAATCGACTCAACAAAGCATCAAATGGTCGCAGGAATTGTCCATTCCTATGTGGCGAAGGTCTCTAGGCGGTCGAGCCCATCCACTCGCCCCCTCACTTGCTGTAGTGCTCAGTAAGCTCACAGGACTCACCAGCCTGGCTGTAGATGGGAAGTTTGGACATCTGGCCGTCGTCAGCTGCTTGACAAACCTTCGGGCTCTTGCGAGTGCGGCGCCCATGAGCGCTGAAGGGTGGCAGGTAGGTGGACACTGGCTTGGAATTATATTTATATATCATGTCATATTCTCTTATAATTTATCATGTCATATTATATCATATTCTCTTATAGTTTATTATGTCGTATTATATCATATTCTCTTATAATATATTATGTCATATTTTATTGTTTTGTATTATATATCATCCCGTAGCATATCATATGTCAATATCATATCAAACCCCAATTGGGGTGGGGGTTGAGTGTGAGGGTTTGGGTTGCCTCTGTAGCTGAAGGCAGCACACCACACCTTGACAATGTATTGGTATTCTGCATTGCAATGGAAGTAGAATCCCTTTCAATTTAGCAGTAGGGGGCTGTACATTATGCAGGGCACTTATTAGCACACAACTGCTGAGTGTGTATGTCTATGCAATAGCAGGTTGAGATTTGGCTGTCATGAGGCTGGTTGAGCTGATCAGCCTTTAACAGGCAGCACAGAGTCTACAAGATCATCAGCTGCAGTCTGAATGCATTGCAGAGAGGCTGACAAAGTTTGAAACTGGGGGGAAAAGCGCCAGAACAACATAAATTTTCAAGTTTTAAATACAGCGGCATCAATAGCGCACTGCAACTATCAACGATTCTAACTGCTTGTTACAGGGGTACAGGCGATCCATTGATCTGTTGCAGTACCCCAACTAGCTGCAGTTGTGTGCAGCACTCAGAGCACGCCTGCACCTTATGCAGGGTGAGGGTTTGGGCTTTTGGGCAAAATGCTCACATGCTTTTATCACCAGACTCTTTGACCGTATGAAGTTTTTATTTTGTTTTGTTCTTTGATCTGTGGCATTCTGCAGGCGATCTCCCATCTGCCGCAGCTAACTCTGTTGACGTCCCTGACACCTCCAGCTGAGCCACTGCGACTCAACCCCACACGTCCTCATGGCGGTTTAGACCTGGGCCTGCTCTCTAACAAAGGCTGCCTGCAAGGACTTGATGTGGCTGTAATGCAACCAGAGCACTTGGCAACTCTAGGGCAGTTTGCTGCACTGCAGCGCCTGAACTTGAGGTAGGATGTTGTGTCTGCTACCAGTGCAGCAACAGGAGCTCCTAGTGGCACAGCACCTGTGCCATTTTGGACCGAGCACACACACAATTGGGGTCATACATATATTAAGGAGTGAATGTTGTGCAGTCAAGTGCAGATGTGGAAAGGGAAGGTCTTGATGCCGCTCACTGTTGCTCATCCTGAAACCATCTGTGGTCTGAATGCACACTGCAACCACACTGCGGTACCGCAGGCGATACTCTTTCTGAATATGCTTTGCGATTGTTGGTCACTCTGGTGACCGGTCAGCAGACTGACCCACAATCGCAAAGCATATTCAGAAAGAGTATCGCCCACTCTCAGCCCTATTAGGCTCACAGCGTTTAAGCCCTGTCAGCGCCTGCTGCTGGGGCAAATAGCTGTGTATGGAAATGCAGAAGACAGAAAGAAGATCCACAACCACAAAGCACTGCTGGTGTGTCTGGTATCATCATTTAGAGTTATCGCTCAACGGTAAGTAATCATGTTGTGCAGGTGTGCCGAAACATTCCAGCAACCACAGCAGCAAGCACAGCTACTGACAGCGCTGTCCTGCCTCCCAGGAGGATTGACCAGCCTCACACTTGGCCCCTTGCTGCCTTTATCAGCTAAGCTGCTCAACACTATAGCTAAGAGCTGCCCCTTGCTGCAGACACTGTCAGCAAGGTTTAGTTATGTGTCAGGGGCGGGCACGCAGAGGCGTGCCTCTCTGCCTGGTACAGCAGCAGCAGCAGCAGTTGAAGATGCTTCAGGGGCGGACTCTCCTGACAACAGCAGCATAACAGAAGGATCTGACAGCATGCAGGTGGATTCTGATGCAGTAGAAGTAGTAAGAGGAATCTACAATAGTCCCGCAGCAGCAGCAGCAGTCACTGAGGACCGCAGAGAGAGTGCTGATATTGTCAGCAGCAGCAGCAGTGGTAGTGTTAGCACTGCACTGCGCCGCCTGCAAGGGCTAACCAGCCTCGAACTTGTCCTTCTGACAGAAGAAAATGTTGCTGATGATGTCTACGGTACCAGTGGGGGTGGTGGTGGCCCTGGCAGCAGGCCGCCCAGCAGCGCTGGCATTGCTGCTGCTGGTTCAGCTGCTGCTGCTGCTGTCATGGCAGCGCATGCTGATCATTGGGGTGACGATGCCAGTGCGGTATTGTGCAGCCCGCTGGTGCATCTGGCTTTGGAAGATCTTCCCAGGCATCTCAAGCGACTGAGGCTGATTGGGCCGTGGCAGTTGGGATTTGCATACACAGAGTCCAGAAGGGTTAGCGCTGCTGCTGCTGCTGCTGATGGTGCTGATGGTACTGCACAGCAGCAGCAGAAGGAAGGCCGATCCTGCGCACGGTGTGGGCGCAGTAAGGCAGCAGCAGCAGCAGCATCAACAGAGGTAGGGGACACTGCATTGTTATCGTTGTGCCACTGCATGAATGCATTAGGTTTTGATCGTGGCTTGAATCCAGTATTGGAGGTTGGTGATACAGAGGTGCCAGGTTCTCCAACCCTACAAGGACGTCTTACATTGAGTCACAAACGGCCTGGCACCTATTCCTCAAAACCACCATCTGCAGCAGCAGCAGCAGCAGCAGGGCTTGCTGAGGCTGCTGCTGCTGCAGTACCATCAGGAGATGCTGCAGTTGAGTCTCAGGCAACAGACGTGTTTCTGCTAGATGGATCAGGTGTGCTTGAAAAGAAAAGCAGAAGCTTCAGCAGCTTGCAGCCAGCTGCTGCTGCTGTTTCCAGAGGTGCTCTGAACAGCAAGCAGGAGCTGCTGGGGAAAGTGGCACAGCCCACTGCTCAGGGCATCAAGCAGCAGCAGAAGTTGCCAGTGCTGTCAGAGCTGTGTGTTTTCAGGTGCCACATATCATGGCCTGCTCTCATGCAGTTGGTGTCAGCTGCTGCGCTTCATTTGCAGAAGTTGCAGTTGTTGCATTTGCACACAAATCCACTTGCACAGCAGCCAGCATCACCAGCTGCAGCAGCTGCAGGACTGCTGTCACCCAGGGCGGCAGCAGTAGCTGCTGCTGCTGCCTGGGCAGGTAGGTTGTCGCAGATCGGCAGCAGTGGTGATGTTGTTGTTCAGGATCCAACTCAATTAACAGTCGAGCAGCTCCTGCAGCTGCCAGTAGAATGGGCCAGCCTGGAAGAATGGCACTTGCATCCTCACCACCTATGGGGTTTGATCAGGGCAGGCTGCTTTTCCGGCAGCAGCAGCAGCAGCAATGGGCCTGGTGAGCAGCAGCAGAATTGGGACAGGCGATCAGGGAGAACTCTGCAGCATATGAGTCAGCTGTTGAATCTGAGGCATCTGTATGTGACAGATCGACCCTGCAGCTTTGCAGGAGGACCTGCCTCGGGTGAGGAATGCAGGGTTGGTGAGGGAGTAACACCCTTGCCCCTGCATGATAGAGCAGCAGTAGGGCAGCTGCTGCAGCAGCTACAGCAGGGGCTGAAGCAGATGCCGGCGCTCCGGCAGCTTCTACTGCATTTGGGCATGATAGCAAAGCAGCAGCCTGATCTACCTGACAACTGTGATGATGTGTGGACAGAGGCGGGTGAAAGGCTGTTGGAAAGCATGCCGGCATGCAAAGTGAAGCATTACTCTCCTTGGCTTTGCAGTGCTAGCACTGAAGCACGTCCCTTCCTGTAGTTCCCTGTCAACAGTGGCGGGGCTGGGATCTTTGTGATATCAGGGTTTATGCTTCATGTCCCTACAGACATCCGTGTAACCTACCACGGGAGCAAGTATCACTCAGTCAGCATATCTCTCATGGCTGCCAAATGAATGCGTGGCAAGGCTTTGTCTCGTCAAGGATTCGGGCACCGAGTCCAGCAAGTACTGAGTCTAGGCAGATCTGTTGCCAACAGATGTTGAACAGGCTCCGAGGTGAAGTAGCCATCGCCATCCCGATGTTCGTTGGCAGGTTGCTCACCGTTAGGAGGCTTCTTGGTTTGCTTAAATTGCCGATTTAAGACGATCTTATGTCTTTCTGGCTACTGGCACTAGCACTAGGCCAAATTGGACTTTTCCTTGGGGAAGCTGTACACTGTACAGCTGGGAAGGCTTCCCCGAGTTGCCATACCTTCCCCCTGGAGGTCAGTGTACAGTCTGACTTCACTGGGGAACCTACAGGAGGCGGTGAATGTTCACGCGCCAGGCGGAGGCTCTGCTTGGCATCGTCCGAGACTACTACGGCCTTTGCAATCCTTTCAAACTATTGCACAATGCTTCACATGCGATGTATTCCAACTACCAAAGGAATGCCTGCATAGTCAGGGTTTTGTCTCCAGCTTGGTACGTGTTGGCATTCACCAACAACCCATGTGCCAGTGCATTCCTGCCATGCATACATATGCATGGTGTATACAGTGAACAGCAGGCTCATGCCAGACGAGCTTGTGCTGCCAGCTTGTATGATAAGAAAAATCAACCACATCTGGATTGCTGACGACGTTTGTCATTCCTTCAAGTTATTGAGCACTTAGTAAGCGCATGCTGCTGCTGCAGGCCATAGCATAATGTGCTTCAACAGAATATCGGCTGTAGCGGCTGTCACCACGCAGCAGAGCAACTGTTGATGGATCATCTGTATGTACGCTCTTAGCATGGCATGTAGAAACCATAAAAGCAGCACAGAGTCAACCTGAAAAGCGCATGAACATTGGCAAACAGCAATCGCATCATCAAGAGCTTATTGCAGAATTATTGACCACATGTATTGATCATCAGATTGCAGCCATCTACCCACTGGCTGCTTGGCTAAAAAGCTAGATTACTCAGTAGGCTACTTGCAGCCATCAGCCGGCAGACAAATCCTGGCGCAGTACTGTCGCAGATCATGAAACAAACAGTGCACCTTCAAACACAGGCATTGTCCTACAGCGATCTCTATCACCATGAAAGTCCGTGTGAAAGCTCACCAATTGCAGCGGACTGCCAATCAGCATGTAAACTTATTTCCACGGCGAATCGCGGCATATACAATACTTGATGTGCAGTATTGATGAGTCACTTGTAGCAGCAGATCCAAGAGAACGCCACAAGTTGTGCAACCGAGATAAGAAGTCTGGCATGGAGTAAAGATCAGGCAGACACATAACTGATGAATCCAGGCTTGGATGTTGTTGGGCCCCTGGCTTGCTTCAGATATCCACAGTCCTGACTCTCCATATCAAAAGCCACACAGATTGGTATCTGGTTGCACTTGGTTTGAACTGCAACCTGACCTCCACACACTTTGCAGAATTGCAGGCCTGCCTCGCACTCAATGTCATGTTCTGCAGCAGGAAAGCAGAGGCAGAACATATGTTTGGCGCCAAAATCGCTCAAACAGCACAGCCTGCAAGGCTCACAGCAGCCTATCCTAGAGATGACTGCAGTGGAATGCCTGACTCAAAACCGTGGCACCACCCGCGACAGCAACTCTGCCGCAGCATTGTGTCCAGTAACTCACTGCTGTGATGTGACTAGGGCCAGGAATAGCCAGAGATGTTGTAGAGAAATGGATGACTTTGCCAACCACATGCTTGTTGCTGCCTTCTTAGCCTTACATAACACTTCACTGATCAATTGGTCAGCAGTTGTGTACTGAACAGAGAGAACTGCCTTGAAAGTACATGCCATGCCGCTTGGATTGCTGTCAATTTGTCTATCAGCAGGTGCAGCTGCACCGTGCTTGAGCAGAGTCACTTATATAAAAGGCCAGCAAGCCAGGCGGCATTGCATGTGGATGGTACCCCTCACTGACCGTGTTTCTGTAAAGCAGCCAACCGCCCAAGTAGATTGATTCCATGCCTTGCTGAGACACTTCAGAATATCTGAGCAGCAACCACTCCAACTGCATCAGCCCCCTAGGAAACAGATCTTCACCAAAGGTTGAGCTTGTGCATCAGCAAGTCTGCAGAGGCACCCCTGGCAACAAATTCAGCTGCACTGAATGCAGTTTTGTGAACTGTGGTGACCCACCTGGAATGGCCTTGTCCTTGTTGGCAGTGTATTTCTTTGGCCATCCATTCTTGCTGTCAGCGCCAAGAGGGCGATACAGGCTGCTGTCGGAAGCATCCAGTGTCATGTCGTCATATGCAATACGGTTATTGAAGTCCCTGGTAAAGCTGAGCTTGGGATTTCCCCCAGAGGCATTGTAGGCAACTGCATATATGGTGATGCCACCACCAAATTTGTTCATAGGGGATGTGAATGGGCTGCGGCAGAAATGGGGTCGAGCACACAAAAACGCGTCAGACACCCAGGCCAAGCGCATGTTTCACAATTGCTTCCTTTTCCCAAGCCTGTGAGGCTTCAGTACATATCTCAAACCCTGAAATGATCCCTGGAACACAATTGCCAGGCCTGAGTCAGGTAGACAACAAGCGACATGTACTTGCAAGCTTTGCTGCAGGCTACTTGTGTGTCAGCTTACATCCATGCTGCAGCAGGGGAAATGTTCTGACAGTGGAATGTGTTTCTGCCGCCAGGGACACTGCTCTATTAGTCATCAAGTCTGAAGCTCACCAACTGACTGATGCGCCAGGGGCCAGAGTTGTTGGCAGCTTGATATTGCCACAAGTGTTAGAAGGTGGCTGCTCAATTATGTCACTTGTGATTGAGCCTATAGTTGTTTCAGGGTTGCCGATAGATGTTGACTCCACAGACTGGGAAAACGTGAAATAAAATCTCAATGCGCCTACCTGCATGCACACACGCCAGTTGGTTCGGTTCACAAATGCACACGAGAATAGACTCCAAGGGTCTGTGGAACATATGATAGAACCATTTGGGTGGTCGTTTGGGGATGTGTACACAAATCATCCCACACATTTCAGTGCATATGAATATGCACGCCGACGTACTGCTGCGGAATGCCAGTCTGGGAGGATGGAAGGAAAGATATCAAGATTCCGACGGGCCATCGGCTGTGCATTCTACAGCGTCGAGGAGGCAGCATGAGCTACAGCAGCCACAACTGTCAGTTGCTTGATGGCCGCACAGAGAGCCTCAGGGGTCGTAAGGCTCAGTACCTAGTTGGGATTCCTTTACTTCATCTAAGCCTCAAAAACCCTGTGGAGCCTGTGGTGTGCCTAAGACTGCTTTTTACAGAGTCACCTTGATACATACATGCCGCAGGGCTCAGGATGCATCAAGATGGCTCACCTGGACAGGCTTCTTTGAGGGGTTGCTGAGAATGTACGTCCCTACGGCTTTGTTATCTTGGCTGGTTGCATTCAGAGTAGAGTCCAGCACGATGTAATCCAGATACCCCACTTTCACCGCTGCGGTGAGGAGCTCACGGGCTGCAGCAGACTGCATTGTTCCTACTGCGAACATCGGTCACCGGTATGCAAGTGTCAGCAACCTCGGCAACCGCAACAGCTGCACACACATATACCACAACACCTACGAAGGCGTGCCTGCTTGCCAAATGACCTCACCGAGAGCCATCACCGCCAGCAGCATGGCCTTCAGGTATACGTGGCTTGTCATGGTTGCAAGTATCTACCTACTGCACCTATGAGGTAGTGATATTGTGATTAATGAACCTGTTGCCGCCCCTAAGGCAGGCATATCATCGCTGGAAGAACGGGCACTGATCAGTCAGCCCTGTAAGTGACTTTCTTTGCACCGCATCGAATCAACTTAGGCTCTTGTTGTGAGCGATTCAATGATGTTCTCTGTTGAGTGTTTATGTGCGGATAGGGGGGGTGTCTGAAACTTTGCTGGCCGCGAAGAGCGGGTACCGGATCTCGGCCTACTAGTAAACAGCATCCTAGGACGTGTAGTGCAAATCCGTACCACTAAATACCAGGTTGCTGGTTGTCTGGACAGGTGCTCATGCGCCGATGTCAATTCTCTCACACACTGGTGAGTATCTCTGTTCTTTCTACTGTCTCAGACAGTGTCTGCACATCCTCTGTCAGACACACAGTGACACAGCTGTTGAACTTCCCTGGGATCCATGGCTCTGGCCCGCTATCCGTTCAACGAGCCTGAGTCCACTGTAATCCAGTGTTGCTGCAGCAACGGCTAGGGCCAGCTGCTCCACTGGAGTCCAGATCTGATGCTTGTCCGGGCTGGCCCCAAATCGCTGCTATTCCAAGCAAAATGCTCGGCACCCCAACCCACGTTTTGCTGCTCTTGAATGTGGCGAAGCCTTTCGAGCATCTGCCACCATGTTATTGGTCCAACCGACAGAGGGCCTCTGCTGCGGTCACTGCTTGTTGCAAACAGGTCTGCTCAGTGAGCTACCTGCTGCTGTTGCCAAGCCCGACTGCGTCAGCAAGCTACAGGTCTGCAGTGCTAGTCCATCTCCTTGCTCACTGGGCCCAGGGTTGCAAAGTCTTGTCTATGGTATGCCTGCTTCTGAGATGGTCGTTACCAAGTAGTACTTGTGAAGAGATTGGGCCCACTTATGTTGGATGATCCAGGATCTACTGCCATTGCTGCAGGACTCTTAGAATAACATAACATAACATAACATAAAGCAAAGCTCAACATCAATAACTCTAAGTTGACATCACCCCGTGTTCAGAGGCACCATGCAGCGCTACAACAGAGGGATCATTATCATTCTGCCGCTGCTGTGCCCCTCCCCTTTGACCATCACCAGACACATCAGTCTCTCTTCCACCACTTCCTTCATCATCATCACTGTCACTGTCATCGTCACTGCTGTCTTGACTGTCACTACTGCTGCTGCTGCTGCTATCGCCTTCACTACCATCCTGTTCAACACCCCCGACAACCACTGGCACTGCTGGTGTTGGTGCAGTCCCAACCGCTGCTGCAGCTTCCACTGCAGAGTGTCCATGTAGTTGCACTGTTTGTCGCTGCTCACCTTGATACCCGAGTGGCCGACCATTTGCTGGCTCTGCAGCTGCTAATCCTGCTGCTATTGCTGCTAGTTCTGCTGCTATTGCTGCTGCAGCTGCTGCAGGAGAGACATTTGGCGCCATGTCACTGCTATCACCAGCCCCATGGTCAGAGCCCCTCATACCTGTGATGTCACCATTGACTGCTGCTGCTCCTGCAAGTGGTGAAGGCACCATGTCGCGTTGTTGCTGGCTGCCTCTGCTGCCATCACTGCCCGGATTTCCAGCTGTTGCTGCTCCTGGTACTGGCCCCAAGAGTGCTGCAGCTTGCTGCTGGTGTTCTAGCCCATCTGCTCCATCATCAACTGCTTTGCCCGGCGAGCTCCGTCTGTGATATGGCCGCTTGGCTGCTGCTTGTACTGCATCAGCAGCACCAGCAGCGGAACGCCGCAGTCGCCGATCTGCTGTATGTCCCCCAAGAGCTGCTGATGGCCGTGCTGTTGCTGCTGCTAGAGGTGGCCGTCTACTAGCGCGGGTTGCGGGAAGTTCTGCTGCATCTTCAGCTGCAGCAGCTGATGGTTCTGGAGCTGAGGACGGTTGCTCTGGAGTCCAGTGCGGGGCCCTCTTGTCCAGTGAGAGATGAGATGCGTATGCTGGGCCAAGCTGCAGCAGGAATAAGAGTCATTAGCAGGAAATGTCATTATGCTGCTGAGCACCCAACTCAATGAGTGGCAGGTGCTCTGTTCAAGCACTTCACGCAATCAGCAGCTCCAAAATGCATTAGCAGCATGCCTAGTTTGCTGCAGCAACCGCAGGCACCACATGAGCTGTGGCTTTTGGTGCATGACAACAAGTGATGGTAGGGCTAGCTTTTCAAATCTCCAGGTTTCCCAAGGATGCCGCTGTCATGGTGCCCTATTTATTGCATCCATTACTGCTGATGCTCGTTTCTGGACCTAGTGTGACCTTTAGTTGCTTATGAAGTTTACATTATATCTGAATTAATTCAAAGCCTGGTAGGCCTTCAGAAGGAACAACAGAACACTGGCATCCCTACATTACTGCATGATGTTTTGCCTGTGGGCATTCAGCAAACAGCAGTACTTGTGGAGGCACACCATTTTGTAAACTAAAGTCGCAACAACCCATCTTATTATAGAACAATAGGGACTGCCAATCTGCGCGACGGAAAGTGACGACTCACCAGCTCTTCTGGTGGTATTGGGGCAGCAACAGCATCAACACCCAGCCTCCCAGCCTAGACAGCAGCAGGGCAGCATTTGATGTTACGACTTGAGGAACACTGTTGGGAAGTCAAGTGCTGCCACATCACTAGGTGCAACATGTGAAAAGGAGCAATGAACAGCAAGCTTGTAAAACATATCTCATTAGTATTACTGCTACCCCATAGTATGGGGTGCTGATAGGATCACTCGGTGTGCCTGTTGGCAACACCATTGCAGGAGCGGCCCTTGCAATAAGCAGTGACTGATTGTAGTATAGTTTAGTATATTATCTAAACTGCAGATTGCAGTTCATGCCTTCTGGAGGAGCTGCAGACGACGGTCACAGTCTCAGAGCACATACATAGTAGTATTGGTCATGTGTATGTGTACATCTACACAAAGGATGCTGTGATGTTGTATTGCAACCTACCGCTTTGCTGTACATGTCCATACAGGCCAGGTACGACTGATACACATCATAGTAATCGTACGGGGCATCACACTGCTGTCCTGCAGCCGCCCCATGCCTACTATTCACCCTGAGTGGTACTCCTGCAAAAGGTTTGTACCCTGCAGCTGGTAATGCAGCTGCTATCCTCTGCCGGCCTGCTGCAGCTGCTGCAGGAGCAGGTGGCGATGATCCTGTGAGACCCATGAGAGCTTGTGCTGCTGTATCCATGGTGGAGGGTCTGCCATATTTAGTGTTGGAGACGCGCCGCCGCCGCTTTGCTGCATTGGCTGGTCCTTCAGGCGCAGCTGGCATCAGTTCATCATCACTGGCTTCATTAAGTTCAGACTTCACTCCGTCACGAATATCATCTGCGGCAGCGAGCCAGTTCAATCAGTGAAGGGCAACCGGGGCTGCATGATCACAATCTGTGTTGGTGTGCACGCCATAAAGCACTGTGAAATGGGTGTTCTTGGCAAGTCCAACAGTGGATAGTCCAACACGTAATTGTTTCATCTGGTCTAATTGTGAGTTGAAGCATGCAGCATGTTGCATTATTGGCAATCCTGCCGAAACACCCATGACATCTGAGCACCTGCAGCCTCTTCATCCTCCTGCTGTTCCTGGTCAGTAACCTCCTCAAGCTCTATCTCGTCATCCTCGTCCAATGCCTCATCATGTTCTTCCGAGGATGATGCTACTTTATAGCTGTATCTGCGGCGTTTGCGCTTGCGAGTAGCTGGTTTGCTGGGCTCGTTGTCGGCAGACAGAGGAAAGCCCTTTTCAGCACACAACCGGGCGAAAATCTTCTGGTCATTCTTGTCAAGCTTGCCACGCTTTCCAGGAAAAATCAAAGCTCTGAGGTTTTTCTGCTCCGTTGTAAGTGGCATGTTGCACTCACCGAGCAGCACAAGGCAGAGACAGGATGCAAAGATGTTGGTTTGTTTAATCTGGCACTTGCGAGGCGATTGAGAAGGCACTGTGACACATTAATTTCTCAATATTCTGGTTAGTTCAGTACAGGTGCCTGTTATATGCAGCAGGCTTAGGTTGAATTGACGGTCTGAATGAAGGCTTGGCTTATAAAAAGGCCCAACAACCACGCCATTTCAGCAACATGCAGATACTCCTATTTCGATGCAACGTGTCCCGTCGTTTTTTTGCAATGCACAAAAGTTGTCCAATGTCTTGCACTCATAGCAGCACCCAACTTCCAACCAATGAATTCAGTGTTCTTGCATTGCATGCTAAATGCTGTGGCAGCAAACGTTTCAAGCCATTTCACATCAGATGCAGCTACATATACAATGTCCAGTATTGTATTTGAACCGCTGACAGCTACAGAGGGTGCATAAAACATCTGCTGCTGTCTGTGAATTACCTGCCAGGATTGCAGATTCATAGTTTTATGAATTCTTATGTATACACCAGTGGTGGCATACGCCTGGTAGTGCCCAGGATGACAACACATGCCGATGGTGTGCAGACTTGACAACCCGAAGATCTGGCAGCAGCAGGATGCAGCAGACTGTCTGCTGGGCACACAGAGCTGAAGGACTCACTTCACTCTCAGGTGATCCTGTCACTGCCAGCCTTGCAGTGAGTGCCCAGCAGCCCAGATTTGCACAAACTATATGACTTTTCCAACGTGTAATCATGTAAGAATCATGAAGTGTTTGAAACCAAGGTTCTCTGAGGTGTGCGCTTCATCTTGTGCATGATACACTTATTACAGTGCAAAAGCATTCAATGCAGTGATAACCACTGCTGCAGCAACTTGCAGTGTGGCCACCACAGTGAGTGCAGCACTCCGTTATCCAGCAAGGTCTTAAGGCATACTGTGCAGTCTGCTTGCCGCTACTGCACCTCATTAAGTTCACCCTGACCATGCTACTATATGGTGATTGAACCACTACCAATGCCAGAATTTGATGGTTGCAACCATCCTCATGTCTGCATGCTTGATGGCTGAAGCGATGCAGCCTGCCGCAAGTCGGTTCTTCAATCTTCAATGATCAATGATCAGAACTCTACTTCTGGGCCAAGAGTTGAGGCGTCACTTGGTCTGGTCAAGGTGTAGTGAGGAACTCGTATGAGTGTGATGCATCCTCATATGAGGATTAGTGTGTTGAGCTATATCTCCATGAGCGACTCTGTTGGCTCCTCCGGGGTGCCCCTCAGGGGCTGGGGTGTATGGTGTGGTGTGGTATGGTTCAACCTCACGGTTCCCTCTGCTACACCGGCGCTGCCGTTTAAGATGAATGTCACATCAGTGGAACTTTCCCACAATCTGACTAACTCATGAGAATGAACTCCCGGCGGGCCGCCCGTGGCTGTAGTACAGCAGGTGCAATGCCGCAGTATGTCCAACATAGTGAGCCACCAGAAAGCCGACTGCTTGCGCTGCTGACTTCAAGTGTCCAGCCACTGGCTCTCCTAGGGTGCATGTAGGCCTAGCCTAGGCCTGGCCTGGAGATTCTGAACCGTTCAGTGACTGTTGTGGTTGGCTGAGCCACCATGCAAGGCTTGGGTGTATGGCCGGCCGTATGGCCGGAACGGGTAAAACTCAGTGTTAATAGTAACTATCAAGATGTTGCATGTCTCCTTGTATACCAATACCAATACAATTGGGAACCCTCAATACTTGAGGGTCAGGGGCAAGGTCCCCTAGTACGGTACTACAACCAGGCAGTGTAGAAGAAATTTAGCCATGCAGCAAGTTGAAATGCTATGGCAAGGCAGTGTATGGTAAAAGGGTGTGCACCTGCTGCTGCAAGTGTGTCATCATGACACAAGCATGATGCCTGCCATGCCTGCCTGACAGTGTAATAACACTTGCACCAAGTCATCAGGATAGCAGTCTGCTATGCGCATGATGTGCAGTGGCACTGAGCACTTGAGTAAGCCTAAACCTTATGCCTGGCAGGTTTGTGGCAAACCACAAGATTAGCAGCTGTATGTACAGCCCGCTGAGTGTTGTTTGAAATAACTTCACACCGTGTCTGCAGATTGCAAGTTCAGGGAATTGGTTGTTCATGGTGCTGATTGCAGTCCGGGACCATGTGGCCTGTTACCGCCAGGCCAATGGAGGTTGACCAACTTCTGCCCGTTTGGCTGGCAGCGGACTAATGAAAGTGAAAGTGAGATCAGCAAGGTGACTGCTTGCTGCAAATGCAGTACTGTAGGACCGTCTGACCAACAGCACAGCACAGCATGACCTGTTGTCGCACAACCGCCAGGAACCCTTCACGTATACGTAGCCCGCAGGACACAGCACTCTGACAAGCAGAAGTTTTCTGACTACTACAGATGTATTTCCGACACCATTCCGATGTATTTCCGACACACTGTCATATCGGAGCTCGATCGGACATGCATCTGAGTCCATCTGAGTCCATCTGAGTGCATGTCGGAACTGCATATCTGTAACAATATCGGACAACATCCAACAAACTAATTCAATATCGGAAATGCAGATCGGAATTGCATCTGACATGCGTCTGAACGGGTCAGCGGCCTATCTGACAACGACACATCTGATGCGAGTCAGAAATGAGTCACGTGTCGGACATGAGTCTGAACACCCACATCAGACAACTAGATATCCAGGTAGATGCACTTTGTTACCATCAAAATTGCTCTGCAAAAGCTTGGATGCCACACACCATGATCAAATGCATCAGTCACCATATGGTATACCATGCACGTGCACGTACAGCACCCTATTTGCCTCCCAAGACTGCAATATTCAACAAGCTACGCAACAATAAGTTTGCTGCTCAGTTGATCACATATGTGATGATCATCACAACATGCATGTTGTGCACACATGATGGGCTGCCTGATGCACGTATGTCTGTAGAGAAAACACAACTTCTGCATAGTTGGCACTGCAGTCTGGGCCCACAACAAGATTAACTGTTGTGACTGCTCGGTTGCATGCAGAAGGCCATACTGGGGCGCAACTTACTATACTGGTATTCTAGTGGTTCTTCTTTTTCTTGTTTTGCTTGGTAGGTGTGCTCTTGCCCAGGGCACGCTTGTGCTTGGGTGGGGTCTTTATTCTGCCCCTGGCCTTGGCCTTGGGGGATGCTGGTGGTGAGACCAGGTCATGAGTTCCCTTAAGGGCCTCGTCAAGGGCTGCAGCATCCTCCAGCTGCTGTAAACATGAACAAGCACAAACAGCCTTAGCATTTGGGCTAGCTGATAATTGCATGACAGAGCAGGCAGGTAATCCTGACACCTCAGTAAGGCTAGTTCTACTTGTCCATGGTTACGGTCCAATCAATCCCTCCAGCTTTGTTGCTCAGTTAAGTGGATGCACCAATGCTGCAACTAGGCTGTTGCACCCCAAGTAGCAGTGTTTGTGCATTGATACTGCACCCCAGCACTCAACTACCAGTACTGCATCGGATCATCAGGTTCTCACCTCAAGTTCCTCCTTCGCAGTGGCAGTGGCAGCAGCAGCAGCAACGCTGGACCCTGCACCGGTGCCCTTCTTGCTCTTCTTCTCCTTCTTGACACCCCTGAAGCCCTGTTGGCCCAGTGTGAGCAGGCGGGCATCATCATCAGGCACTGCCATGGGGGCAGCTTTGCGGTTGCTGTGAAAAGTGCCGTACCGCTCATTCCAAGCCTCGCCTGCAAGCAGTATCGTGGCAGCAAGGCAGTGGCAGAGTCAAGACAAGGCATAACAACAGGCGCACGTGTGCACATGTTGCTGCTGGTTGCACTCAGCAAAGAGGCTTTGAGTGGCTGTACTGCAAAGTCACAACAACTGCTCAGGTATCAACTTGCAGAAGGTCAATCAAGGTGGTTTGCTCATTTGTGCTGTGTCCTGCCACGCTGCACCCTCCTAGGCCCTTCTCACCCTTGCTGCAACTGCCACTGATCTCACTATCTTCAATGACAATCTGCTTCCCACTGTCAGACCCGTCACTGCTGCCATCATCCAGCAAGGTCTGGTGATCGCTGACGCATGTTGGATCATCGGACACGCTGCTGCTGCTGCCAGATGCTGTCATCAGAGAAGGTACGTCAGCGCTGCCACTGTCGCTGTCTGTTTCCAGGTCCTCATATTTGCACTCACACTGCTCCCTGAACTTTTCCCAGTACTCAGGCTCGAAGCTTGCGGGCTTCTCTGCAATATCTTTGTTGTGGTTTGACAGGCTCCTGAACACATACAGCAGATAGACAGCGGCAACATACTAAGGTTAAGACCTACAACTAGTACAGCATGTGTCAGCATTCTGCCACTGTACAGCCACTGTGGTTTCAAGGCCCACCAGAGTACAGGCCGTTTGTGGTAGGGTATATTACGCCTCAATAAAATGCATGCAATCACTGTCTGCTGACTCGCTGCTTGCGCATGTGGTGCTGCAAAGTGCTGTATGGATTCCGTGTTTGCGAACGCAACAAGGCTCACCGCGCTAGCTTGTTCCTGATGTCCTGTACTGACGGGGGGGTGTCCATGCCATTTGGGTGGACGTCCGCCAGCTGCTCAACAACATAACCAATCACCAGGCTGATGCCAGCAGTCCAGGTGTCAGCAGATGCCAGCAGCGGGTATGCCCCTGTCTCCTCATCACGCGGCCAGAACTTGCTGATGCCAAGGAACTTGTTGATGAGCTTCTTGACCTGTACATAAACAGCAGCAAAGGTATGTAACGAAGACATTCATAGCCGTGAATGAAGACAACTGCTTCTCAGTGCAGCACCATATTATTTCAGTTACTCCAGTCTGCTGTAGGCTGCTGCTGTATGGCTGCACATCAGTGCATGCAGTGATTGTGCATGTCAGTAGGTGTTGACAGCAAAGCTGTCAAGCTGTATGGAGTGCATCAAACGTCCTTCAACGCCTCCCAAAAGCTGCTGACCAGAGCCTGCAAGTATGACTGCTGACGGGCTGTCATTGCTCACCTCAGGCTCCAGGCCACAGACCAACTTCATTCCAGCGGCAGCTGCTGCACAAACAGCAGCACTGCAGCATCCTGCATCCCCCTTGGCCACGGTGGTTGGGACGCTGAAACGGGCTGCTGCAGGGGTTGTAGGGGTGACATCAGACCATGAGATGCTCACGAGGCAAGTGCCCTCGTCGATGAGGCATCCAAACGCACCAAACAACAGGTCGGTGGCCCATTGGCGCAGCTGTGCCTACGGATAGCTGCCAGAAATCACTGATGCTGCCCAGAGCCCCGCACATTTACTGCATACAGCAACGTAAGACAGCGCCGGCTGGCGCGGTCGGCTTGTTCACGCAGGTGGAACAGGAAGATACCTCAGTTAGTTGCAGGCCAGACTGGCGGGTACAAGATTATCTGACTCGTTTGCAATACATTCAGCATTTAAATCAGTTTACTTACTTGTTGAAGGCCTAGCACGGTCCTGGTGGCGCCCTCATCAATCATTTGCTGCTCTGCATCTCTGGCTGACAGGAGTACACATCAAACACTCGCTCACAGTCCACTCTGTTCGCAGAGCGTACGTGCGTGTAAATTTACCCATCTTGTATACATTCTTCCACGAATTGCAGTGCAGCTCGTCTCCTAAGTGGGTAACGAAGTGCACCCACAACCTGCACTGTGATTTGCCGCAATTAATGCGCTTTGCATCCCTCATTTCGGCTTACACTGGCATATGAGCATCACATGGAGTAAAGGTCATGTGCGACAATGCCAGTACATGGTATGCCTGCTTACATGCAGTTCAAGCTGCCAATAACAAGCCGCTGAGTTTCGCAGCCTAGACAACGCCATCCCTGCAGCAATGCACAGCGTGCGGTGGAGAAGCCGTTTGAATACGTTGAGTAACGCATTCATGCCCGTTGAGTCTTTTTCAAGGTCCCTCAGATGTACCTCTGAGGTACGATCGGACCTCTTCGAATGGAATTTCCGACAGAAATAGCATCTGACAGGGATCGGACACTATCTGACACCATCTGACAGGGATCAGAAAATCGCGATTACCAGAGTGCAGTATTGCGTGCCTCCCTTTGCAGGTACATAAAGCTTCTTTTTCCCCCAACAATCGCTGCTAGCTTCCTGCAATACCGTTGCTGTCGCTTGTTTTGTAGTCTGCACAGACATGTCTTCAGCAACCATTCTACTTGTCTACCTATCCAGAACAATAATGTTGATTAAGGCCCTCAGCACTGCTAAGGGAGGCATGTGTCCTGCGGCCAGCTTTTGCGAATGACAATTTGTTTGGAGGAGGAAACTTACATTTGGATACTTTCATACTGCGTGCACATGTGTATGTTGTTTCTTGGTCTATAAGAATGATTCTTTGTCACTGTCACTGACTGAGCCGGGAATCTACAATGCGTAATCACTTGAGCTACCATGCATGTATTTCTGCAAGCAGCCCTGCAGGGCAAGTGTAATACAGAAATCACTCGGAGCCATGCAAAATTGGAGGAGCCGGCAAATGAACCGATATTCGATTGAGCCATACATGTGTCAAAGTCGACGCTAGTCAACAAGCTGCAGCTGTACAGCTGTAGTGCGTGATGTCTCTGTGTGCCCTTCTGGAGCCGTTCATCAGCTTGTATGCCGTCAGAAATGCAACAAAAACATCATAGCAGGGTGTTGTCGCAGGCAGACACAGCACAACCTCCAAACTGTCGGAGCACTGTCAGTTGTTTGCTGACTGTACCTCGCCTCAAAAGGTCACGTCTCCCTATATCATAATCCTCGCCAATGTAGTCTGCTCACAAGCGGCGATGGTATTGTCTGTCAAAACCTTGAGCGTTCAATTCGACAGGAATCCGCGGAGAAGGCAAGCAGAGACGATGGATGCAGCTCGGGACCGCCTTGCAGTGCTCGCTGGCCAGTTTGCATCTGAAGGTAGATGATGCAGGGTTGGGTTGACTGGTCGCTGCACTGGCCTGATCAAGGCGTTTGTTACATGAACAGCTGGTTTCGTGCAGATGAACTGGAGGCCATCATTCAAAGGCAGGCCACAGCTGCAGCTATGAGCTCTCGTGGATTTACACGTGCGTTTCCTCAAGCCACGACAGCTGCAGAGTTCCCAAAAGCTGCGCATGATGCTTTGGCTCTTGACGCCCTGCTAGCCCCAGAAGAGAGGGACGTTCGCAGGCGTGTGAGAGCATTCATGGTGAGTATTGTCCTCAGTCACACCATCTGCGCATCATACTATATAAGTCTCAATATGCAGCAGCATTCAAGGGTTCGGCAGGCTACTTGCAGTAGCAACAACCAACAGAAGCAGCAGCAGGCTGGCATCTGCTCTGTCTTTCCATGCACCATCTCACTGCCGCAAAAAGCAGCAAATTTTATCGTCGTAACGCTGCCTGAACTGCTTGTGGCCACAGGAGTCTGAGGTGGCACCCATCATCACAGGTCAGTGCTCATCACCCACGGTCCCAGTGCATTAGCTGCACAGGGCATACCAGACAGCAGACGATATGGCTTGTGGTTTCAACAATACTCTCACTGCAGTGTAGACAGGCAGCAGCAAACGGTGCTATTGAACTGATGAAGCGTTTGTTGCAAAGGCTTCAGCATCTGACCCTGGGAAAGCTCTGTCCTACCATACTTTGCTGTTCTTAAATTCAGCAAACAGTGCAAGCTCGGCGCAGCAACCGGAGCTTGCTTCTAATTGAAGTGATCTTTTGTTCTCTCTTGTTCTGTTGATTCATCACATGGCAGTTTGATATTTATCTGTTCATACAGTACAGTGTTGTTTCCAAATTCAGTCCCTGCAGCCAACTGCTTGCCTGATGGAGCTGCTGTGCACTGCTTGAAACGTGTATGATTCAAGGGAGGGCAGTTTTGTGTTACACAGCCAGGAATAGAGGGAAAAAGTGGGCAATGTTGATGACACCAGCATTGATATGTGCCTGCTGTAGACTATTGGGAGAAAGCTGAATTTCCCTTCGAGATAGTACCAAAGCTGAAGCAGCTAGGCGTAGGTGGAGGGACCATCAAGGGCCATGGCTGTGCGGTAAGCAGCTGTATAATTGTTTTTCAAAAAGGGAGCATTAAACAGCAGCATTGACGTCAGGAAATGAATGAAGTGTCTAGAGGCGCCCCATCACCATCGACTGCAAGAGGTTGTTAAAGACGCACAATATGGTCGGCCACAGTGGCCAGCTAGCCACTGCTTCCAAATGCAGCAGCTAGCCACTGCTTCCAGATGCAGCAGCTGGTTTCTTCAAGCTGCATAGACAGCAGTACTACCAGAAGCCACTTCCAGGCATCTTCAAGGGATCTTGGTTGCTGACATTTCCTTTCCATAGCTGCTGACATTCCTTTCCAGCATGGCTGAAAAGGATTATATCATCACCTGGGCTTACTGTAAGTTAACAGCACATCCAAGCTTGCCATACAGGCTCTGCCTGTGTTGCTTTCAGAGACAGGCTGAGCCTGTATGGCAACCTTGGATGTGCTGTCAGTTCACAGTGAACGTTGCTTTGAGAAACCAGACTTGACATGGCGTGCAGATGGCACATGTACTTCAACCGCCATCACCACCTTCACACTGCTGCTGTTGTTACTGCTCCTGCTGCTTCTGCTGCTGCTGCAGGGTCTGAGCATCACTGCTGCAGCGATGGCTACCCTGGAGATGGCTCGTGTGGATGCCAGCTGTGGAACATTTTACCTGGTGCACACATTCCTGGCCATGCTGACCATTGCACTCATGGTGAGGGTCTTTTGGCACCAGCACTCGCATACAAAACAATATCTAGTGTCACAAATATTGCCTCTATTGTTTTTTCCAGTTTTCTCTCGTGCGATCGAACGAAGCAAAAGGTCCGCAACAGTATCAAATCTTGGATTGAAAAGCTTTTGAAGCTTATATGACTTGGTTGTTGTTCCATGCTGTATGCCAGCTGACTGACCTGATCCAGAAAATGTGTGTGAAAAAAGTCCTGGTGCACACACATTCTCTCACTTACGTATGATCGTCAATCGCTGCTCTCACAGGTCGAGTGTATGCAATATTGGGGAATATATACATCGCCCCTTTTTCCATACATCATTGATTGAATAGTCTAGCCGCCAACTAAAGTCCACCCCACACCTGCCTTTATCTTACCACTGTTCCCTGATGTCGTCATCATGACACTGTTACATTGTCATTTCAGCACTGTTACATTGCTGTCATTTTTATTGCCACAGGGCTCAGAAGACCAGAAGCTGGAGCTGCTACCCCGCATGGCAAGCAACGACTTAGTAGGCTGCTGGGCGCTCACAGAACCCTCCAACGGTAGTGATGCCAGCGCCCTCACATGCAGTGCCACAGAAGTGACAGGCGGATGGTTGATAGATGGGCAGAAGCGCTGGATTGGCAATGGAACGTGGGCTGATGTCACTGTGGTTTGGGCACGCAGCAGTGTAGATAACAAGGTGAGTGGGCTGGGGTAAATGGCTGTCAAGATAACTTGGGTCCAACTAGAGATCAGTAGTACTGCAGTTGCTTGCCGCTTGCCATGATCTGGAAGTTGCCTATGTTAAACCACACTTGACAACTGCAGTATGCGCTGGTGATCTCCCAGGGCGGAAGATCGCATCCACTGGATGACATCACCATGAGCAAATAGTGGTGGATGTCATTTTTGGCCCTGGGAGATCAACTTGGTGCATAGAGCAGCTGTAGATTGACGTATGTATATAGATGCTGTTGTTAGAGCTTGCGACAGGGCATGCAGCAGTCATCAGCACCAGGTACATCGCAGTTGGGAATCCCTTGAAACCCAGCTGCTGAATCACATGAAGTCAGCAGTAGAGCTGGGCAGCAGTGGGGCTGAGCAGCATTACAGTTGGCTGAGCTGAACCTGACCAGGTGGAAATCAGGCTGGACAGCCAGACAGCTCGCCAGCTTCACTGCCTGCTATTGACAGTGTTCAGGAGTAGGGCAAATAATAAAGTAATAACGTATATCCTCGATTAAGTCATTTGGTTGGCAGGAGTGCACATGTCACTGATCTGCCAGTCGATTCAATTCGCTGGCTTGAAGGTCATCAAACCAGCCCGGTGACACAGCAGGATGCTGGAGCACTCGACTGTTTCCCTTGGCATGTGTCTTAGTGAATAGTTGCTCCATTGAGCGGCAGATGCAAAACACTGGGGTGGTCACGCAATAGTGATAACCCCTTTCAGGAACTGTCTATCTGCACCACCAGCAGTTCATCTGCTGCTAATTTTGCTGCAGCTCTTGCTGATCTTCTTCTAGAGAACTAATGATGTCCTATCAGAAAATCATAGAACACATCAGCAGGACCCACCATTGCTGGCTTTTTTCTGCAGGTGAATGCCTTCATAGTCCGCAAGGGCACGCCTGGATTCACAGCCACCAAGATAGACAACAAGATTGCCCTGCGCTGCGTCCAGAACGCAGACATGGTGTTTGACCGCTGCTTTGTGCCTGACAGTGCTAAGCTGCCTGGTGTGGAGGCCTTCAAAGACACCAACAAGGTTTTAGCACTCAGCAGGATTATGGTGTCATGGCTGCCTGTTGGAATGGCAATGGGGGCGTATGATATGGCGGCAAGGTGGGTCCTCTTCTGGAGGGTGTGGCTGTGTGTGTCTGGCTGGTTGAGGGGGGGGGGGGGGGGGGGGTTTTCCTTACTGGTTGAAATAGAAGCCAAAAAATTAAGGGACTTTTTTTCGGGAAAGATGCACACTATACCACATGCAAAGGGAGGGGGAAAGAAACCACCCACGGCACCTCATGGGGTTGGGGAAAAAAAAAAATC